>JAOWCC010000019.1:18302888-18902888 GCA_030867875.1 Actinernus sp. WN-2022 | reverse complement strand
TGCAATAGGATTGCGGCAGGCTTTCCTTCTTCCCTTCTCCCCTCCCCCCTCCTCTTTCCTTTTCTCGGAAAGCCAAGCTACGCAGGCTAGGGAGGTTGTTTTCATCTGGAAATACCTGAAAATCAGTTAGGCCAGATAAAAAAAATACTTGTTTAGCGTCCACCCATTTCAATTTTTCCAGGTAGGGAGGGAGGTTTTATATATATATTTTTTCTATGTGAAGTTTATTTTGTCTTGAATAGATATTATTCACTCACCTCGTGTTGTAGAAACAAAATGGCGTCGATGTTAAAATATTTAATGCGCCGGCGCATATTTTAAGTGGTACAGTAGGGGTCTGGGTACAATAATTGGTGTTCGCGGGCGCATTTACACTTTCTAAAGTTTTTTTATGAAAAATTAAGAATTAAAAAAAATTAGAGATCGGGGACATTTCTCAGGTCGGGCGGGGACGCTAACCAAGTATTTGTTTTTATCTGGCCTTACACAGACTGTGTGGGTAATCTTTAGAACTATACTTGAATTGGTAAAACTGAATTGCTAGTATTTTTTTCAAAACAAAAATTGAACAATGCATCGGCTCCTTTGCACGAATTTCTTTTTGTGCCTTAGTGCTTTGCAGGAATTTTCTTTTGGGACATTTAGCCTTGCACTAATTTTTTTTTGGGACTACCCACCCCCCCTCCCAGGATTTCTAATGGTCCACCCCTAACCAGGGCCACTTAGACAACGAGAACCAATCACATTGCAGAACGAAACCGATGCATTCCAACTTAGGGGTACTTGAGCCAATCAGTGTCGAGTACAATACATTAGCATTCCAACTTGCTCGAGCTTCGATCCGATAAAAGGCAAATTCGGTGGACTTGTTCTGAAGTCGAAGTCTTTTAAATGAAGAAAATCGCGTGGATATTTTAGGATTTGTAAGTTGGGCAAAGGGGCAAAGTTAGGGGAAAGAGAAAGTGTGTGTTCGCTCACCTTGTCACGTGCCCACTGTATCGTGTGTTCAATAACGGCCGGAAATGATTTTAGTGTGCAGTAAGGTACTTCCTCATCCATTGGGTCACGCTGCAGCAAAAAACATGATACATAAAGGTATTAGGGCCACATTCGTGAGCCGATGTGACGCAAGGTCAGCGTTTTGCGTCTCACCAGTAGTGACTGTGTGGCCAGGGTTCAAGCTTCCGCAACACGTCAGTTTATTGGTATCTCGCCCTTGCTCAAAGGGTTTTCTCCGGGTTCTCCGGTTTTCCTCCCTCCATAAAAACCAACACGCTAAATTGCATTCGATCTGTGGTTTAGCCGGGGCCTGACTTTGATCAGGCAACCGACGTCCCCGAACAGGCAAAGTTTCGCAAGAGTATGCCACACAGGCAAATTGATATTGAAAGTGTAACCTCCACGAGTACAATAGCTCGGTGTTCCACGGAAACTGAACAGCCAATCATCACTGTTTTCTCATTTAATTCTGCGGTGAAGGGAATCCCCTATTAATAGGCAGATTAAAGTTGATTTATTACTAGCTCTTACCTGACTTGTGTAAGATTCCGTCATATGAGGCACTATGACCTGGAGAGGAGGAGAATAAACATTCAAAAGGGAGAAATCTTGTAAGCAGTATACATCTCAAGGAAGAGCTTCTTCTCCTTTATAACAACCTCAAGGACATCCTTTATTTAAAGTGCACCTAACCCCTTTTGCGATTTTTATACCAATGAATCTTTGAAAGGTTTTGAGTACTTCTGCAAAGAATTTTTTGGCTTACAAAGAATATTCTATGTTCTAGGCTTGTTTGAAATGGTGAAAATTTGACCTTTTCTGACCCATGAACGCGTACGAAAAAGCCTGGGTCGATTCTGGATCTTACGTCATCTAATTCATTCGACTTTGCAATAAGTTCAATAAATGTTTAGCATTTTGTCTAAACTAACTGTTTCTTTACTAACAACTCACAGACTGTGTTTATTCTCTATATATCAATGTTGTTGTAATAGAAAGGCGCTATGGAGAATAATGCATTAATAAGGTCACGTAAGATCCAGAATCGACCCAGGCTTTTTCTTACGCGGTCATGGGTCAGGAAAGGTCAAATTTTCACCATTTCAAACAAGCATAAAACATGTAAGCCAAAAATTTCTTCGCAGAAGTACTCAAAACCTTTCAAAGATTCATAGATATAAAAATTGCAAAAGGGGTTAGGTACACTTTAACAAAATAAGCCTTAGCCATGTCTTATTTGAGGACTAGAGACTGACGTGCGTGTTTTATTGACAAATAGGCACGCACTGGCTAAACAATGAACGAAAAATAATGAATAATCCATGAGGCAGAAAGTATGAAGAAATTTTGAGTTCATTGTAAAGTCAGCGCGTGCCTGCACGAACATCAAGTCGAACATAAAGTCGCTACTTTTAATATTCCAACTCAGCGCACGTGCTGTGGTCACCAATAAAGCACTGTCATTGCTTAAATCTATGGCCTATTGTGCCGGTAAACACATAGAAATCGGCGCGCCTGCTTGCGTTGTGTCGTAGTTATATCATAAAAGCAATATACCACACATTTCAATGTGTTTACTGGCGAAATAAAGCACTTGGGATGTTCGGAGATCACTTGAAATGCTTGAAAATCACGTGCCTTCGGCTTGTGATTTTCAAACATTTATTGTGTTCTCCCAACATCCCACGTGCTTTATTTCGCCAGTAAACACATTGAAAAGTGTGGTTTATTGCTTAAATCATAAAGCAAGCAAAGAAGCCTTGTACATGTATTACACTATCAACGCGCCTTCGGCTCATACTTTCAACATTTTTCCATTCGTGTTTTCGGTATAGTTTAATATTCCAATTTTGTGCACAGTACGAAATCCAAGCAGGTGATTGGCTACCCGATAAAAGAAGCAAACAATCACTTTAAAACAATAAAACACACTCGCGCATGTTACATAACACACACCGCGGCAAAACGTCACGCGCATGCGCTTTTGACGAGCCGGTCGCGCGCGCGCGTCTCCCCTGATTCCCGCCGAAACTAAAAGAAAACAGAGGCAATCACCCCTATTTCTAAATAAGCACGTACGCGTATTTACGTGAAACGTTTCGCGAAAAACAAGGAAACTACTAAAAAGCTAAGCCTAAGATTTTAACATGTTGAAGTTTTCTTAATTTGTAATTCACTGCGAGTTTACTAAGTTATACAATTATTTACTAAAAAGGTTTAAGACTCGGAAACTCGTATTTGAACTCCAGAGCCTTCGTTCTTTCGGCCAGCGGAGCTTAACGTTTAGCCGCGGTGCACACAGCGGTCAAACGTCTGCGCATGCGTCAAACGTCTTGTAACAACAACATATTCCAAAACAAATTCAAAGCGAGCCGGCGGCGTCACTGTTCACACACCTGTGTTCAAACCTTGAGAACTTTTTTGGTAAATTACGAAACAATTTGGTAAACTCACAGTTTGAAGTTTGTTCAATTTCCCGTCGACTGTGAAAATAACAAGCTTAACTTTCACGTATTTTTCTTAACTTTTGGGGGTAGAAGTTCACTGTAATATGTTTTAAGGTAAATTTTGCGCGGGAAATTCGCGCGGCCGCCCACCAGACTGACCGTAATACGCACGCGCAGACGTTTGACCGCTATGTGGCCGCGGTGTACATAATATACTCTGGAAAGAAACGTGGCTAGGTTATAAAAGAAAATTGAGACTTTCAGTTTTGAAAGAATCACCATTGGTAATAAAGCTTTTCCTCGCTTTTTATCCAAGCCCTTCCTAACTAAATACCACTAATCTCGTGACGTACCTGTACGTGTCCCTTGGCCCCCATTGTACCCGTCTCTAGTAGCCCTCTCTGGTTACTCACACAACGACTGAAAAAGTAAAACAGCTCTGATCATATTCTTGGTTTGCATGTGTGACGGCATCAAAAATCAAAACTAAAAGTCCTACGTCTATTCTTTGCATATACATGTATTCCATACATCGATAATAAAAGTCTACACAGAATATTTCACGTCGATAGGGTGTTTGTGTCGTATCCCAGAGTTGACACCCAGAGGTGCTGCAAAGAGTAAAAAAAAAACTGACATAACGGCCCAGCGTGTTTTCCAAAGGGCATAAAAATCCAAGCACTTGTGTCCATTTCATTTTTTGAACTTGATGAATTCCGACGAGTTTTGCATTGAAACCCACTGATTTTGATGGGAAATTTAGCTTTATTTGTATCGTAGTTTTATGGCCGCCACGTTTGGTGTCCCACAGCTCCGTTAGCAAGTATTCTAATGTTTCACAATTCGGGTTTAAGTGTATGTGTGTTAGTTCTACAAGGATCAACATTTTTTGTAATTTTATCAATGGAAACCAATTTTCCGATCGAGGATCATGACGATGACAACCGGCCATATGTAGTTTAGTGAGTCGGAATAAAACATCCGAAAACTCATTTCAATATCGCAGTCAAAAGACCTAATATAAATTCTCGCTTAAATCCGCTAGTATTTCTTAATAGGAAACAGCCTGAAGACGCTGTAATGAGGAATAAACCCGCATTGGACTTTTTCACGCACTCCGATTTTTTTATTTGAAGACGCAAAGAGATTTCCGGATTTTCTGCTCATTCATTACCGTTCCGTTAACTTATAGTGAAGGTTTCAAAACAGCGCTAATGTCGTCCAAACTGGAGTAAATAATGAGGGTCACACACTCCTAAGACGATGTGTAAAGAAACTACACATTTCTTTCCGGCGGAAGAGAGCGGTAACTTAGGATTTCCTTCGATCTGATTGGTTGCGGGAGCGGGCTTTTTCCTATGTATGAACACAGTCAGCGCATGTGAGCTCTCAATTCACTGGAGTTTGTTCATTAATTCGTCTCTCAAGTCGAAAGATAATAGAGAAAAAAGATAATTATGTTATTTACCGACTTAGGGTCGGTCTGTATAGAGAAACACTGTGCCCGAGGTCTTGAAAGTCCGACCTCAAACCCGATGAAACTCGAGAAAACCCGATGAAACTCCCCAGATCACGAAGAAGTTTGTACTGACAGTAAGTAAAATGAATAGATAAGAGTTCTTAGAGCAGTTTAATTGTCCATATAATAAAAAGAAAATTACACGTTGGTTTGAAGATATGAAGTTTATACTGTGTGTCTTATCTTCGCAACACCGTGCAATATCCTCTATGTACTGTTTCTACCTGTCCACGTATCTCCTGGCTTCGACATTATCCAGCGCATTCACAACGACGTCTTGAGACTCGTAGAACGCGTCATTGTAAGTTGACTCCTCCGTGTCTGGACAAACTAATGTTAATGACAAAAAGCAGTATCAAAAATGTTATTAAACACTTCCATACAACGTTTGCACAGCCTCCCGTTAGATCAATGGTTAAGCGCCAGTCATAAGTGTTCAAGACTTTTGTTTACAACTGGCGGGCCACCATTGTCTAACATCTCTTGGCCCACCAAATAAACAAAGCATTTGTACAACTGCGCATGCACCGTAAACTGGTCTATAGGGATTCATAGTTCCGACACAAACAATATCGCATATTTTACTATTCTACTACCTTATTGTAACTAATTTTCGCGGGACTTAAATTTCGCGATTTTCGCGATTTCAAAAAAATCGCGAATTTAAAGTCCCGCGAATAAAAGATACCGCGAAAATTAACGACGCGAAATTTAATGCCTTTCGGTAAAACCCTTTTATCTTTTATCAACTTTAACAAACGTTTACACGAGTATGCATAAACTAAAACGTGTCTAAGAGTCCAGAGTCCGAAAAATCAGCATGGTATCAGCTAAGAAACGACACTCTCTTCATCCTCTTCGTCAACTGCCAGCTCAGGATCGCTATCGCTGTCTTCATCTAGAAGTTCCTTAAACATGATGTTAGTTTCGTTTTGTTAAGGGTAGGCGATTTTAAAATTGAAATGTAACATAAAGCAGTGAAAAAATTAAAATGTGGATCTTCATTTTCGCGAAATTTAGTCCCCTTTAACTCAACTTCGCGAAATCTGCCGCCTAATTTTTCGCGAAATTAAGGAACCGCGAAAATTAGTTACAATAAGGTATTTACTTGTGGAAAATCGATTTCAATGTTAAACAAATTGGGCTTATAGGCACTTTTAAAGGTTTTCCTTAAGAGATCTTCTGTTATTTAAAGGGTATCTCAAAATTAAAACTCTACGACTGCTGTAAGCTACCCAAACTAGCTGAGAACAAAGAAGACAGGAAATAAAGACTATAAAAAGATTTTTGTTCTACAAAATTTCTACTTAACAAATAAGAAGCCTTAGCCATGTTTTATACTATCATAAAACACGATGGGCATTTGAGAACATGAGAGAAATGTTAAAGCACAAGCCGAAGGCGCATCATAATCAAGGTGTGCGCGTGCTGTCCGCGCGCAATTATGACGTCATGTATTCTACTAGTAGCGAGCTCGCTTGGGTTTCTTACATTTGGAAATAATCTATATCAATAAAACGAAACCGGGCGTGAGGCTCATGCATTTAATGTTTTACTAGTGAATGTTTGCGCGACCACTGTTCCGACGTTTCGCTAAACAGCTAAAGAATCGAAGTTTATGATGGGCTCTCTGTGGCATAATTTCATACGCGCGCGCTAAAGTCGTTGGAAAAATAAATTTGCGCGCGCACTTGCTAACCGAAAATAGAAGCTATGGCTGCTTTAGCCCGTTTTATTAGTCATATTTACAGAAATTGAGGACGTCAGGGAGCCAAACTCATCAATCAATCACACGCGAACATGTAGTTATGCAAGTAATAAATACTTTCTTGACTGAAAAACAGAGCGAACTGTCTACCTCATTTTCATGATGAGGCTGCAGCTTACGTCATTTTTCTTTCTTTTATGACGTTTCGAAACATTCAAACAGACAACGGCAAAAACGAGGAAATCATCCGTCTTTGAAGTCCTTGGCCGCCACGGGATCCAATAAAAGAACTACCTAACATCATTACACTCAAAGCGATGCCGTCGTAAACAGTCATCACAATGTCTGGTGAGTTTGAAACATTTTATATGAACAGTTTTATAATCTACAAGTCACCACAATCTACAGTAAGGAAACCTGAAAAAGGATGTTCGTCAATTAAAATCTACCGTAAAACAAAAAGCGTTATTCTTACTGGATACAATTCTTAGGAGCGCGTCCTCTCGACAAGGTAAATAAGAGCTAATTGGATGCATCATCGCGAAAGGAAATATCTGGCGGCATGCACTACTACGATATGCATTACGGGATGCCCTACGGGGCGATTAAAATCTACGATATGCATTACGGGATGCACTACGGGACGCTTAAAATCGACGATATGCATTACAGGATGCACTACGGGTCGATTAAAATCTACGATATCCATTACGGGATGCACTACGGGGCGATTAAAATCTACGATATGCAATCAGGGACGCATTATGAGGATAATAAAATATCTACGATATGCATAACGGGATGCATTATGGGCGACGAAATATCTATGATATCCAATACGAAATATCTACGATATGCATTATGGGATGCATTATGGGCGACGAAATATCTTAGATATGCAATACGGCATGCATTATGGGTGACGAAAGATCTACGATATGCATTACGGGTTGCATTACGGGCGACAAAATATCTATGATATGCATTACGGGATGCATTATGGGCGACAAAATATGTACGATATGTAATACGGAATGCATTATGGGGCGACGAAATATCTGATATGCATTACGGGATGCATTATAGGCGACAAAATATCTATGATATGTATTACGGGATGCATTATGGGCGACAAAATATCTATTATATACATTACGGGACGCATTATGGGCGACAAAATATGTACGATATGCAATGCGGGACGCATTATGGGGCGACAAAATATCTACGATATGCATTACGGGATGCATTATGGGCGACAAAATATCTATGATATGCATTACGGGATGTATTATGGGCGACAAAATATCTATGATATGCATTACGGGATGCATTATGGGCGGCGAAAGATCTACGATATGCATTATGGGATGCATTATGAGGCGACGAAATATGTATAATATGCAATACGGGATGCATTATGGGCGACAAAATATCTATGATATGCATTACGGGATGCATTATGGGTGAAAAAATATCTATGATATGCATTACGGGATGCATTATGGGCAACAAAATATCTATGATATGCATTACGGGATGCATTATAGGCGACAAAATATCTATGATATGTATTACGGGATGCATTATGGGCGACGAAATATCTATGATATCCAATACGAAATATCTACGATATGCATTATGGGATGCATTATGGGCGACGAAATATCTTCGATATGCAATACGGCATGCATTATGGGTGACGAAATATCTATGATATGCATTACGGGATGGATTATGGGAGACGAAATATCTACGATATGCATTATTGGGCGATGAAATATCTACTATATGCATTACGGGATGCATTATGGGCGACGTAAGATCTACGATATGTATTACGGGATGCATTATGAGGCGACGAAATATGTATGATATGCAATACGGGATGCATTATGGGCGACAAAATATCTATGATATGCATTACGGGATGCATTATGCGTAAAAAAATATATATGATATGCATTACGGGATGCATTATGGGCGACAAAATATCTATGATATGCATTACGGGATGGATTATGTGCGACGAAGTATCTACGATATGCATTACGGGATGCATTATGGGGCGACGATATATCTATGATATGTATTACGGGATGCATTATGGGGCGACGAAATATCAATGATATGCATTACGGGACGCATTATGGGCGACAAAATATCTATGATATGCATTACGGGATACATTATGGGCGACAAAATATGTACGATATGTAATACGGAATGCATTATGGGGCGACGAAATATCTGATATGCATTACGGGATGCATTATAGGCGACGAAATATCTATGATATGTATTACGGGATGCATTATGGGCGACAAAATATCTATTATATACATTACGGGATGCATTATGGGCGACAAAATATGTACGATATGCAATGCGGGACGCATTATGGGGCGACAAAATATCTATGATATGCATTACGGGATGCATTATGGGCGACAAAATATCTATGATATGCATTACGGGATGCATTATGGGCGACAAAATATCTATGATATGCATTACGGGATGCATTATGGGCGACGAAAGATCTACGATATGCATTACGGGATGCATTATGAGGCGACGAAATATGTATGATATGCAATACGGGATGCATTATGGGAGACAAAATATATATGATATGCATTACGGGATGCATTATGGGCGAAAAAATATCTATGATATGCATTACGGGATGCATTATGGGCGACAAAATATCTATGATATGCATTACGGGATGGATTATGGGCGACGAAATATCTACGATTTGCATTACGGGATGCATTATGGGGCGACGATATATCTATGATATGTATCAGGACGGGATACATTATGGGGCGACGAAATATCAATGATATGCATTACGGGATGCATTATGGGGCGACGAAATGTCTATGATATGCATTACGGGATGCATTATGGGCGACAAAATATCTATGATATGCATTACGGGATACATTATGGGCGACAAAATATCTATGATATGCATTACGGGATGCATTATGGGCGACGAAATATCTATGATATGCATTACGGGATGCATTATGGGGCGACACAATATCTACGATATGCAATACGGGATGCATTATGGGCGACGAAATATCTATGATATGCATTACGGGATGTATTTTGGGGAGACGAAATATCTATGATATGTATTACGGGATGCATTATGGGCGATGAAATATCTACGATATATGCATTACGGGATGCATTATGGGGCGACGAAATATCTACGATATGCAATACGGGATGCATTATGGGGCGACGAAATATCTACGATATGCATTACGGGAAGCATTATGGGCGACGAAGTATCTACGATACGCATTACGGGATGCATTATGGGCGACGAAATATCTACGATATGCATTACGGGAAGCATTATGGGCGACAAAATATGGACGATATGTAATACGGAATGCATTATGGGGCGACGAAATATCTGATATGCATTACGGGATGCATTATAGGCGACAAAATATCTATGATATGTATTACGGGATGCATTATGGGCGACAAAATATCTATTATATACATTACGGGATGCATTATGGGCGACAAAATATGTACGATATGCAATGCAGGACGCATTATGGGGCGACAAAATATCTATGATATGCATTACGGGATGCATTATGGGCGACAAAATATATATGATATGCATTACGGGATACATTATGGGCGACAAAATATCTATGATATGCATTACGGGATGCATTATGGGGCGACAAAATATCTACGATATGCAATACGGGATGCATTATGGGCGACGAAATATCTATGATATGCATTACGGGATGTATTTTGGGGAGACGAAATATCTATGATATGTATTACGGGATGCATTATGGGCGATGAAATATCTACGATATATGCATTACGGGATGCATTATGGGGCGACGAAATATCTACGATATGCAATACGGGATGCATTATGGGGCGACGAAATATCTACGATATGCATTACGGGAAGCATTATGGGCGACGAAGTATCTACGATATGCATTACGGGATGCATTATGATGCGACGAAATATCTGCGGTATGGGATCGTACTCCTATAAAAGAACCGCCTAACTTCTTTATACTGAATGCCATACCATCGCAAACACTCACCACAATGTCTGGTAAGTTTGAAACATGTTATATGAACTTTTATTATCTAGATTAAGAAACCAAAAAAAGGTTGTCCGACGTCCATCTTTAAACGAATAGCGTTCTTCTTACTGGATAAAATTGATAGGAGCGCATCTCTTCGACGATGTAAATGAGAGCTAACTGGACACATCACTGAGAAAGGAAATATCTACGACGAAATTCTACGAGATCCAGAATGGAACGACCAAATATCTACCAGATGCAGAATGGAATGATCAAATATCTACGACATGCAGAATGGAACGATGCAATACAATTATATAAGATGCAGTACGCAAAGACCAGATATATACCATATGCAGAATGTAACGAAGAAATATCTACGAGATCCAGAATGGTACGATGAATATCTACGACAAGCAGAAGGCACCGACTTATAATCGATTACCCAATTACCGCTTACAAAAGTCAAGTGATGGGGTTGTACGTGTTTAAAGTGAGTACTTTCTTTCTTGTTTTGCCATTTGAAAGTCGTCACATGACAAACATGTCGTTGTTGTCGTCGTTGTTGTTGTTATTAATATTAATAATAATTAATATTATTATTACTATTATTATTATTATTATTAATTAGTAGTAGTAGTAATAGCATGGTTTGTAGTGGTATTTGGCATAAATACCCTGAGGGAGATTTAAAAATTCCTTGTAATTTCACGAGCCGCGTAGTTATGGGTTAGAGTGGTATTTATGCCAAATATCACGTACAAACCATTCTATTAAATGTTTATAATACGAGCTAAGACATTTTCTGAAGCAATCCCCTCACTGCTTGATCGTGCTCCGTCAAAAACCAACGAACTCACGGAGTCATGACCACACAGAAAAGGCATAACAATAAAAAAGATCTGAAAGAATAGAAAACTTACACATTTATGTGTCCATTTTCTTGTATTTTTTTAAAGTTCTTTGTCAAGTTAATTCTTGTGAGATTATCCCGCCATGCTGAGGACCCGAAACTAAACTGTGCTTGAGTCTTTCACAAAGATTTTGCAACAGGTATCTCAACAACATGATTCTACACTTTTGTAAATTGTCAGTTCTGCATATTTGCTTAAGCTTGCTTTTCCAAGACTTTTCCTTAGCACTTTCGGGTAAAGATACCCGCCATTTTTCAAGACAAGATCAAAAAGACGCTGTGTGCGTGTTTTCCAAATATGGCAAGAGCTACAAAATATGGGTTTGAAATACTAACATGTAAGTTTTACAAATTCTGCTGAAATACTACTGCTCTCGACCAATCAAATGACTGAAATTTCATAGCTCGTATTATAATTATAATAATTATTATTATTACTATTAATTATTATTATTATTATGAGTAAGGGCGGGCAAGTAGGGAAATACTTGTCCCTTCGTGACTTTGTACGGACCTCGCATACGTCATGAGCTCGAGACAAATATTTCTCGTCCACCCCTCCCGCTCAGTCAAACTACCTAATATCGGCGAGATACAAAACGGAACGACCAAATATCTAAAATTTACAAAATGGCGCGAGGAGAAATATACGGAACAAGTGAGACACGAACATCGCATGTCCCGTAGCCTTTAGTTACTGTCACCTTACTGTTATTGTGCGTAAATGTGTGTAAACACACATAATCCCATGACCAAATACCTATAAGACAAGCAGCATCGAAGGACCAAATATTTATCACACGCAGAATACAACGACCAAATATCAACAACACACAGAATACAACGACCAAATATATACGACATGGAGAATGGAGCCAGGAGATTTCTACGGAACGACCAAATAGAGCGGATTTCGTACAAATGGGAGATATCGCATGTCCGTAACCGTACTCTAAATATGCGTATCCTAACTCTGTAATTTGATTGAATCAGAAATACAAACTAAATAATGCAGCCGTTTCAAAGTCTCCGCATGACGTAACTTTCCCACTTATACGAAATCCGCTCTATTTACGAGATGCGGAAAGCAACGACCATCGACATAATGAATCGACAAAATATCTATGAACTACACAATAGAACGACCAACTATCTACGACATGCAGAATACATCGAGCGAATATCTATGACATCGAGAATGGAAATGATCAAATAATTACGACACGCTAAATACAACATATTTACGAGAAGCAGAATCTTTACTACAAGCAGAATACAAGAACATGGAAACAGTATCTACGACACGTAGAATGGAACGACCAAATATCTATGCCACGCATAATTCTACGACAACATATCTATGACATCGAGAATGGAAAGACTAAATATCTACAACATGTAGAATTCAACTACAAAATATCCACGAGATGCCGAATGGAGCCAGGAGATTTCGACGGAACGACCAAATAGAGCGGATTTCGTACAAATGGGAGATATCGCATGTCCGTAACCGTACTCTAAATGTGCGTAGCCTAACTCTGTAACTTGATTGGATCAGAAAGACAAAATCAATAAGGCAGCCGTTTCAAAGTCGCGGCATGACGTAACTTTCCCACTTATACGAAATCCGCTCTATCTACGAGATGCGGAAAGCAACGACCATTGACATAATGCAATGAATGATCTACAACATGTACAATATATCGACTAAATATCTATAACATCCAGAATGGAAAGGAACAAATAACTGCGACACGCAGAATTCAACGACCACATATTTAGGAGAAGCAGAATCCAACGACCGAAGATTTACTACATGCAGATTACAAGGACCAAACAGTATCTACCACATGCAGAAGACAATAACGAAATATCTATGACATCGAGAATGGAACGTCCAAATATCTACGACATGCATAATCCAACGAACAAATTTCTATGACACACAGATTACAAAGACCAAATATCTGCGACACGCAGAATACAACGACAAAATATATATGACATCGAGAATGCAACGACCAAATATCTACGACATGCAGAATACAATAGCCAAATATCTGAGACTCAGAGAATGGAACGATCAAACATCTACGACACGAAGAATTCAATGTCAAAATATCTACGAGAATCAGACTGAAACGACAAAATATCTACGAGTTGCAGAATGGAGCCACGAGATTTCTACGGATCGACCAAATAGAGCGGATTTCGTACGAATGGGAGATATCGCATGTCCGTAACCGTACTCTAAATGTGCGTAGCCTAACTCTGTAATTTGATTGGATCAGAAAGACAAAATCAACAAGGCAGCCATTTCCAAAGTCGCGGCATGATTTAACTTTCCCACTTATACGAAATCCGCTTGATCTACGAGATGCGGAAAGCAACGACCATCGACATAATGCAACGACGAAATATCTATGAACTACACAATTGAAAGACCAACCATCTAAAACATGCAGAATACATCGAGCAAAATATCTATGACATCAAGAATGGAAAAGAACAAATAACTGCGATATAGAGAATGGAACGACCAAATATCTATGCCACGCAGAAATCGACGAGAAAATCTATGACATCGAGAATGGAACGACCAAATATCTACGACACGCAGAATTCGACGACAAAATAACTATGACATCGAGAATGGAACGACCAAATATCTACGACATGCAGAATTCACCGACCAAATATCTATAACATGCAGAATGGAACAAAACACCTACGAGAATCAGACTGAAACGACAAAATATCTACCAGATGCAGAATGGAGCCAGGAGATTTCTACGGAACGACCAAATAGAGCGGATTTCGTACAAATGGGAGATATCGCATGTCCGTAACCGTACTCTATATGTACGTATCCTAACTCTGTAATTTGATTGGATCAGAAATACAAAATCAATAAGGCAGCCGTTTCAAAGTCGCCGCATGACGTAACTTTCCCACTTATACGAAATCCGCTCTATTTACGAGATGCGGAAAGCAACAACCATCGACATAATGCAACGACAAAATATCTATGAACTACACAATAGAACGACCAACTATCTACGACATGAAGAATACTTCGAGCAAATATCTATGACATCGAGAATGGAACGACCAAATGTCTACGACACGCAGAACAAAACAACCAAATATCTATGACATCGAGAATGGAAAGACCAACTATCTACAGCATGCAGCATTCAACTAAAAAATATCCATGAGATGCAGAATGGAGCCAGGAGATTTCTACGGAACGACCAAATAGAGCGGATTTCGTACAAATGGGAGATATCGCATGTCCGTAACCGTACTCTAAATATGCGTATCCTAACTCTGTAACTTGATTGGATCAGAAAGACAAAATCAATAAGGCAGCCATTTCCAAAGTCGCGGCATGACGTAACTTTCCCACTTATACGAAATCCGCTTTATCTGCGAGATGCGGAAAGCAACGACCATCGACATAATGCAATGATCTACGACATGTACAATATATCGACTAAATATCTATAACATCCAGAATGGAAATAAACAAATAACTGCGACACGCAGAATTCAACGACCACATATTTAGGAGAAGCAGAATCCAACGACCAAACATTTACTACATGTAGAATACAAGGACCAAACAGTATCTACGACATGCAGAAGACAATAACGAAATATCTATGACATCGAGAATGGAACGTCCAAATATCTACGACATGCATAATCTAACGAACAAATTTCTATGGCACACAGATTACAAAGATCAAATATCTGCGACACGAAGAATACAACGACAAAATATGTATGACATCGAGAATGCAACGACCAAATATCTACGACATGCAGAATTCAACGACCAAATATCTAAGACACGCAGAATACAATGGTCAAATATCTGAGACACGGAGAATGGAACGATCAAACATCTACGACACGAAGAATTCAATGACAAAATATCTACGAGAAGCAGAATGTTACGACAAAATATCTACGAGATGCAGAACGAAGCCAGGAGATTTCTACGGATCGACCAAATAGAGCGGATTTCGTACAAATGGGAGATATCGCATGTCCGTAAACGTACTCTAAATGTGCGTAGCCTAACTCTGTAATTTGATTGGATCAGAAAGACAAAATCAATAAGGCAGCCATTTTCAAAGTCGCGGCATGACGTAACTTTCCCACTTATACGAAATCCGCTTTATCTACGAGATGCGGAAAGCAACGACCATCGACATAATGCAACGACAAAATATATATGAACTACACAATAGAACGACCAACCATCTACGACATGCAGAATACATCACCGGAGCAAATATCTATGACATCGAGAAAAGAAAGGACCAAATAACGACACGCAGAATACAACGACCATATATTTAAGACACGCAGAATACAACCATAAAAACATATATACGACATCGAGAATGGAACGACCAAATATCTACGACACGCAGAATACATCGAGCAAATATCTATGGCATCGAGAATGGAAAGGATCAAATAACTAAGACACGCTAAATACAACGACAACATATTTACGAGAAGCAGAATCTATACTACAAGCAGAATACAAGAACCAAACAGTATCTACGACATGCAGAATGGAACGACCATATATCTATGCCACGCAGTATTCGACGACAAAACATCTATGACATCGAGAATGGAACGACCAAATATATACAAAAAGGAGAATTCAACGACCAAACTATGACACGCAGAATAAAATGACAAAATATCTAATACATCGGGAATGCAACGACAACAAATTTACGACAAGCAGAATCTTTACTACAAGCAGAATACAAGAACCAAACAGTATCTACCACACGCAGAATGGAACGACCAAATATCTATGCCACGCAGTATTAGACATCAAAACATCTATGACATCGAGAATGGAACGACCAAATATCTACGAAAAGGAGAATTCGACGACCAAATATCTATGACACGCAGAAAAAAATGACCAAATATCTAATACATCAGGAATGGAATGACCAAATATCTACGACACGCAGAATACGACGACAAAATATCTATGACATCGAGAACGGAACGACCAAATGTCTACGACACACAAAATACAACGACCAAATATCTAATACATCGGGAATGGAATGACCAAATATCTACGACTCGCAGAATACGACGACAAAATATCTACGAGAATCAGACTGAAACGACAAAATATCCACGAGATGCAGAATGAAGCCAGGAGATTTCTACGGATCGACCAAATAGAGCGGATTTCGTACAAATGGGAGATATCGCATGTCCGTGACCGTACTCTAAATATGCGTATCCTAACTCTGTAACTTGATTGGCTGATCAGAAAGACAAAATCAATAAGGCAGCCGTTTCAAAGTCGCGGCATGACGTAACTTTCCCACTTATACGAAATCCGCTCTATCTATAAGATATGGAAAGCAACGAACATTGACATAATGCAACGATCTACGACATGCACAATATATCGACTAAATATCTATGACAACGAGAATGGAAAGGATCAAACAACTAAGACACGCTAAATACAACGACAACATATTTACAAGAAGCAGAATCTTTACTTCACGCAGAATACAAGAACCAAATAGTATCTACGACACGCAGAATACAACAGCCAAATATCTACCATATAGATAATGGAATGACCAAATATCTATGCCACGCAGAACACAACGTCAAAATATATATGACATCGAGAATGGAACGACCAAATATCTACGACATGCAGAATTCAACAATAAAATATCTAAGACACGCAGAATGGAACATTCAAATATCTACGACACGCAGAATTCAACAACTAAATATCTAAGACACCGAGAATGGAACGTTGAAATATCTACGACACGCAGAATTTAACGACTAAATATCTACGAGGAGCAGACTGGAATGACAAAATATTTACGAGATGCATAATGGAGCCAGGATATTTCAACGAGGAACGACCAAATAGACGCAATGCAATGCAATGACGAACTATGTATCAAATATACGATAGAACGACCAACCATCTACGACATGCAGAATACAACGAGAAAATATCTGAGACATCAAGAATGGAAAGGACCAAATAGCTACGACACGCAGAATACAACGACCAAAAAATATCTACGACACGCAAAATACAACGACCAAAAAAAACCTCCCACACTCGAATACAGTGACCAAATAGTCTACAACAAAATGGAACGACCAAATAACTACGACCCGCAGAATACAACCAAATATCTACGACATGGAGAATAGAACGACATGGAGAATAGAACGACCAAATATGTACTAGACACAGATTGGAACGCCCAAATATCTAAGACATGCAGAATAGAAAGACCAAATATCTCGTACACGAAGAATCCAACAACAAAATATCTACGATAGAATTCTACATATTTGGTTGTCGTTTTCTGCGTATCTGCACGCAGAATCCAACAACAAAATATCTACGTTAGAATTCTACATATTTGGTTGTATTCTGCGTGCAGATACGCAGAATACAACAACCAAATATCTACGATAGGCAGAATACAACAACCAAATATCTACGACATGCAGAATACAATGACCAAATATCTACGACAAGCAGAATGGAACGCCCAAATATCAACGATATCGAGCATACAATCACCAAATATCTATGACATGCAGAATGGAACGAGGAGACATCTAATAATACGAAAAACGTATGGGAGAGGATGTATTTGGTCGTTGTATTTTGCATGTCGTAAATATCTACGAGATGCAATATGCAACGACCAAATATATACGAGATGCAAAATGGTACGGGAGGAGATCAGTACGAGATGCACAATGCAACGATGAAATATCTACGATGCAGAATGCGGCCACCAAATATCTACGACACGCAGAATACAATGACCAAATATCTACAACATAGAGCGAGGAGATATATACGAGATGCACAATGCAACAATGATAATACGAAATATGTACGAGGGGAGATCAACGAGATACAAAATGCAACGACCAAATATGTACGAGTTACTTAATTAAGCAAGGATATCTCTACGAGATGCACAATGCAACGTAAGAGATGCAGAATGGAGCGAGGAGATATATACGAGATGCACAATGCAACGTATGAGACGCAGAATGGAGCGAGTAGATATCTACGAGATACACAATGCAACGTAAGAGATGCAGAATGGAGCGAGTAGATATCTACCAGATGCACAATGTAACGTATGAGATGCAGAATGGAGCGAGGAAATATCTACGAGATGCACAATGCAACGTAAGAGATGCAGAATGGAGCCAGTAGATATCTATGAGATGCACAATGCAACGTAAGAGATACAGAATGGAGCGAGTAGATATCTACGAGAAGCACAATGCAACGTAAGAAATGCAGAATGGAGCGAGGAGATATATGCGATATATGAAATATCTACGTGATACAAAATGCCCCACCAAATAACTACGACATGCATTATGCATCTCGTAGATTACTAGTGGTTGCATTAGTATCTCCATAATGCCATTCCGAAATTAGAATACCACAAAATGCTTCACATATCTCTCTTCCGAAATGTGGAAAATAGTCACAGAGTGCCTGCTTTTAGTACATTCTTTCTGGTGAATTTTTGTGTTTGATAATGTAAACAACATTGGGCTGTCGATGTATTCCTTTTTCGCAACACCCGGGATATATCCCAAAAGGACGCACCCTATAACCTCCTTTTTTCTGTTTTATCACAAAGTGGCAGTAATAAAAGGGGTCGCGAATGGTTCTTCAAAATATAGTTTCCAAATTTTCTGATATCGAATGTGGGGATTTTGGAACCAATCTCAATATCTAGAATGAATCTCGAAGTCTCATTTTCCAATGCAATTCCTTTTTCCTTTGGTCTCGGGGTCTCGAAATTACATAGAGAAGTCTCGGCGTCTCGGAAAGTCTTGTATTTACCATTCTCCACCCCTAATAAGGAGTTCAGAAAACGTTTGACCACAATCTCTTGCGAACCTAACACAGTAAACAAAAACGTAGCTGTAGTCTCTTCAATGGCAGTGTATTGGTAACAGCACTTGCACCGGTTTGTTTTTAAAGTGTATATATGGTCAAACATTTTTATCACTAATATCGATTCTACATCAAGTGAATAGTTGAATAGTAAAATATTTCTCGATTTGAGTGTTGCGTCTATGAGTTATAAAAGACGATTTAAAGATTTTCGCGCGCAAAGGATTGTGGTAAAGGTACCAGCTGTCATTCTTTTTCTGTTCGGTGGATTACAATACACGTCACATCCAAGGAGAGGAACTTACTTTTTCCACATAAGAATATTGTTTTCGAGTACAGCACTTCTGTCTTGAGACAGAATGTTATTAAAGTGGCTACATCAATCGAATTGAACCTTCAAATTTTTTTTAAACAAAACTACAAAAATAACATCACCAGAAATACCATGTGAATGTCCTGATATGTTTTTTTTCAAACTCTTTCGATAGAGGTGGCAAAGATTATAGTGGATTTCGGAGATATTAGCGATTGTTATGCTACTCTGTAGATTCGAACTAAAATAAAGTACGTATGCGTGTATGTATGTATGATTACAAAAGCATTTTCCAGAAACTTGATTTCAGTGAACCGAATACAAGTTGTTCTAAATTTCTCTTAAGAGCAGTATTATTCATCCACTCGAATCTTTGCCATCCTTCATCAAAATTGCCTCAAATTTTCTCCAGTATACCTGGAAAGCATTCTCTGCTAATCAGAGTAGTTACTTTATATTTTGTATTTTTATGGCACATACCTTTCTGTTGATGCGCATCAACGTGGACGCCTGCAGAGAAAGCATGGCAGTATAAATATGTCAGAAATATTTCTAAAGACATCTTTACAGTGATGATACATACGTGTAAATATAATAGACTGACAGGACATGAAAACCGAGTATGTCTTAGCTGTTCATTCATAAAGAGGAAAGGTGCACGAAATTGAAAAAGGAATTGCCTGAAATATTTCTAAAGACTTCTTCGTAGTTAAAAGTTTGACGAAGAAACACTGTATGATTCATACGTTTAAATAAAGTAGGCTGATAAGAAGTGAAAACTGGTTATGTCTTATTTGTTGTTTCATTAAGAGAGAGAGTTCACAGAAATCATTAATCTTTGGAAGTGGATTCTATTGAGTAGTTTTGTGATGGTGAGGCCTTTATATTCGCAATCCGGGCCGGACACAGTTATTTTCAGCGATTTTCATATGAACTGACGAACCTAGTGACAACTAGCAACAGTTGCTAGTAGTGCTTTCCTATAATTTTATGTCTCGAATAACATGGGCAGGGTTTGTTTTCAGGCACGTACCAGGGGCGAATTAAGAAGGGCCAAGGGGGTCGCGGCTCCCCCTTTCGTTGGCTGGGTCCCGCACTCCCCTAGGTTTGACTTACGCCGCACTTTTACGCCCCCCTCTTTCTGCATTTCCTGGATCTTCCCCTGCGTACGGAGGCGAGAGAGCGCACTTCGGCAACTATGAGCGCGGCTTCCATAGTGTGCAGATTTCGAGCTGCTGGTTCACCTATATATATGCGCATACACAACACAAAACTGACATAGTAAACAAATGTGAATCCTAACGGGATCTGAAACAACCATAGAGGCTGATCAAAGTCAGGACCCGGCTAAAACACAGATCGAATTGGAATTTAGTGTAGTGGTTTTCGTGGGGGGGGGGGGGGGAACTGGAGAACCCGGAAAAAAACCTTGGAGCAAGAGCGAGATACAAACAAACTCAACTCACATGTGGCGCCATAAACGGGATTCGAACCTGGGCCACAGAGGTGAGGTGCGAAGCATTTAACTACTGCGCCACCCCCATCACGTCCACAACATATTTTTCCAGATCAATCACTATTTCTGGGAAACCTCAGTCCACCCCCCACCCCCTAGGTTTACCCTAAATTTAATGGTTAGTCATTAATTACGCATGCCGGTATATCCAAGGGAGGGGTGTGTGGTAGTTTAATGGTTAGTCATTAATTACGCATGCCGCTATATCCAAGGGAGGGGTGTGTGGTAGTTTAATGGTTAGTCATTAATTACGCATGCCGGTATATCCAAGGGAGGGGTGTGTGGTAGTTTAATGGTTAGTCATTAATTACGCATGCCGGTATATCCAAGGGAGGGGTGTGTGGTAGTTTAATGGTTAGTCATTAATTACGCATGCCGGTATATCCAAGGGAGGGGTGTGTGGTAGTTTAATGGTTAGTCATTAATTACGCATGCCGGTATATCCAAGGGAGGGGTGTGTGGTAGTTTAATGGTTAGTCATTAATTACGCATGCCGGTATATCCAAGGGAGGGGTGTGTGGTAGTTTAATGGTTAGTCATTAATTACGCATGCCGGTATATCCAAGGGAGGGGTGTGTGGTAGTTTAATGGTTAGTCATTAATTACGCATGCCGGTATATCCAAGGGAGGGGTGTGTGGTAGTTTAATGGTTAGTCATTAATTACGCATGCCGGTATATCCAAGGGAGGGGTGTGTGGTAGTTTAATGGTTAGTCATTAATTACGCATGCCGGTATATCCAAGGGAGGGGTGTGTGGTAGTTTCCCAGAAATAGTGATTGATCCGTTTTTTCCTCACCAGGGTTAATTTCTCGCGTTGACCCCGCTGCTGTAGTAGATTTTAGTTTCTGTCAATGGAATATACACAGTGCACTATTATTAATCTATGCTGTACTTTCTGTAATAATGTACAATAGTCCAGTTTCGCATTCACGAATTACCGCTGGATTCGATGACTACAGGCGCATTTACTCAACGTTAGTCGGCTCATTCTAATGTTAAATATTCACAAATACCAGCGAGAAGGTGCAGAAGTTCAAATTACAACAATACATAGAGTTGTGAATTGCCACTGGTATTTATGAATATTTAACATCAGAATGAGACTAACGTTGAGTAAATGCGCCTGTAGTCATCGCATCCAGCGGTAATTCTTGAATGCGAAACGGTCTATGGTAATTACACACTAATTAGCATTTTTTTTTTTAGCAGCAATAGATATTGTTGATTCTTTTTCATTTCTTCTGTCATATTTCTCGGAGAATCTAGCATAGTTTTGCTACTCTTGAATCCAAGTTGAAATAAAGTGACAACGACGACGACGACGGTGATGATGATGACGAAGTGTAACACCACACAGAAGTAAAGAGAAAGTCAGTTGATGCACATGATAGAAATTATACCACAAACATAACCACTCGACATCAGCTACATGTATAATTATCGAGTGTTCTGATTGCTCTAAAGTTGTCCAATGTCGATCATCCTATTTTCCAATTTGACTTTTAAACCGGCTAGGGCTTTTACATTGTAAGCTTAAATGGATAGAGAGAAGTGGCTAACTGTGTTGCTACCCAATTCAGATCATGTGACGTAAACATATGCTATTCTAGGGAATTGTTCCTTTTTCATGCAGTCATGCCTATCTGAATGAAATAATTTTCAAAGAGACAATTCTCCAGAGTACCGTCTGTTTATGGTCACATGATCTGAATTGGGTAGTAACAGAGTTAGCAGATTCCCTCTATCTCATACAAGAATCCTTAGGGGTTTTGATTGAGTTGAAAACAAGTGTTAAAGCCAGTACTGAGTTGAACTACATGCTACCTGTATGTGGTGAGGCCGGAATAGAAACTGTCTGTTTAGGTTAGACTTCTCTATCAGGTCGTTATCTGTTATCGTCAGCTGTTGGCAAACAGAATGCTATTCAGTTACTGACTGTAATCGCAGCCACTTAGGCAACGGAGGACAAATCACATTGCAAAACGAAAACAAAGCATACCAGCTTAAAGGAGCTGTGTCACGGTGAGGGGCACCTTTATGCTCCAGGCCAGAACAAAATTATTTTCAGTAGTTTTCATATAAACTGAGGTCGACACGTGTGGGATGGATGAAATCAAAGTAAATGTGCAAACATGACTAATAAGCAGTGCGTAGATCTAGTCTTCAATTACAATATTGCATATCCTTTCAATCAAGCATTAAGGGAGGGGACTTGAACTGTTTGAATTGATTCCAGACATGCGCAAAACCATGACACAGCGCCTGTAATCCCAACATATTTACGCTACCTTCTTTATTTAAAAAACTTCAAAACTAGTCCACCAAATGTGCCTTTTACAGGATCGAAGCTCGAGCAAGTTGAAATGTCATTGCATTGTACTCGACACTGATTGGCTCAAGTAACCATGAGTTGAAATGTCATTGCATTGTACTCGACACTGATTGGCTCAAGTAACCGTGAGTTGGAATGCTTTGTTTTCGTTCTGCAATGTGATTGGTTCTCGTTGTCTAAGTGGCCCCAGTCGTTTACATTAGTCGCACAGTAAAGTGTCCAACAGTATTCAAGTTCAAAAGACAGCTGTCATCTTGGATTACAAGGAATAGCACACTTCCGATATTTGTTGCACTTGTCACACACAAAGGTTTCAAAATGAGGCTCAAGGGTAAATATAATTTGTCATTTAATTAACCGCAAAGCCTCATATTGTAACCTTTGTGCATGACAAGTGCAGCATATATTGAATGTGGGCTATTGTTATAGGCCAAGAGACAGAACCGCCTCCCAGTTAGCTCAGTGGTTAAGCTCCGGTCTGTCGTGCGGAAGGACGCGGGTTCGAACCCCGGCCGGACCAACGCTCAGGGTTTTAAAATAACTGAGTAGAAGGTGCTGCCTTTGCGATTGAACTGCAAATGGTTAGACCTTCACGTCTTCTCGGATAAGGACGAAAAATCGTAGGCCCTCGGAGACTTGAAGCCCTTTGAGGTTCTCAGTCCACCTTCGAGTGGTAAACAGAACAAATCAGAGCAATGAAAGTTACTCAAGCATATATCATGCTTTGGAAGCTTTCACTTTCTCTGCCCTGTAGTTTACCTACGTGAACTGTGTGCACGTAAAGAAGCTAAAGAACTGACAAACGGGCCATCAGTGGAGCACCGGTATTATAATAAACGTAAGACATTAGCATGACCCAGCAAATTTACCCGTCCGTCTTGTCCTGAAGATATTCCTAAGAGGGCGAAATTCTTAAGAAATTCACATCCAATCGCTCCGCATCCAACCTAAAAATAACAAACAAATAATAAGCAATTAGTATATACCACACCAGTAAATATCACTTTTCGCGCGCTCTGAATGGCTACTCAAACAGTGAATATGATTTCATATTCACCTCCGAGCAGCGATCATCTCGCGCGAGTTTTTGTCCATTTGATAGAAAATAAAATAAATATTTGGCGCTGGCTATTCACGCCGAAGCGGCTCGGTAAATATCCACCACTATTCACCTCCACTTCGGTGAATAATTGTTAATTATTGGATGAGGCAGAGCAAGATATCATGATTTGTTCATTGCGAGCTGATAGTTATTTGCCGATGCCAAAGGCAGAGGTAATTACTAACAGCGAGACACCAACAAATCATATTTTGCGATAGTGGAATTCAATAACTGGTTCAGTATAATTCGACAAAATACCAACAGCTCTGCAAATCGATCTGCCTTGTTTACCAAACGGAGTGGCCACTAGTGCGCATGTTCAGACCATTATTTGTAGCAAATATTTATCACGACTGCGCATGCTCAGACCGTTATTTGTAGTAAATATCTATTTATCACGACTGCGCATGCTCTGACCATTATTTGTAACAAATATTTATAAATCACGACTGCGCATGCTCTGACATTTATTTATAGTCAGTTATATGCAGGTGAATAAACCAATCAGAATTTGGGATGAGAGAGAGTCGAATAATGATGATGATATAATGACACTAATGAAAACCAAGACAATGACAATGTTGTTGTTGATGATGATGATGATGATGAAATTATTTTGCTGTGTTTAAGAAAAACCAAACAAAGGGCAGATCTTAAACTACAACAGACGTCCACAGAGGGTTGTCCTGTTCTTCTAACAAATGACAACTCACCATAAATAATTTGAGGTCAGCAATTTTCTTGACTAGCTCATCGCCGATGCATATCCTTAACGCATCGTATCGATCGGATCTGCAACGGAAACCTCCTTTATGTAACTACGACTCGTTACATACTCAAGAAATAGCCAGCTATCATCAGCACTGTTAATACCAACCTTGGAGTAAAGGCCGCCACCTGAAGGTTGTCCTGCTCCTTGAGTACCTCTATAGATTCTAAATAGAGCTATTTCACAGAAAATATAATAATGAGATAAAGCAGTTTTCGATGAGTGTCGCAAAACCAAAATCGAAGTAATCACAGAGCCAATCAGGAGCAAGTAAAAACACAATGAACCAATCACGAGCAAGTAAAAACACAATGGGCCAATCAGGAGCAAGTAAAAACACAATGAACCAATCACGAGTAAGTAAGAACACAATGAGCCAATCACGAGCAAGTAAAAACACAATGAGCCAATCACGAACTGAAGTAATTCATGATTGGTTTTACCTTGAAGCAATTGTGAGGAAAAGTAAACGCAATCGTGGAACGAAAATTGATCGCATAACGGACGAAAATAATGTTTGCTTTTAGGTTAGAACTTAATTGGCTGATAATTACAAATCATTTTTCACAGTCAATAGAAAAGCTAAGCAAATGCAAAACCAAAGCAATCACTTATTACTTTTGACACTCAATCGAAATCCTCTCTATTAGGATGTGAAAGTTAACCCCACCAAATCGTTACTTTTCCTTCAGTATAAAATCCTACTCACCCACTGCCTCAGGGGCATGTATTTTCCTGTAAGAGCCTTCAGTACCTCCTGGGCAGCGATTCCTCCCATTGCAGCCGCTAATGGCGCAAAATATCCGCGACTGACGAATGACAGCTGCTGTATGACGTCACGATTGATGGACTCGACCTGAATCGACCGGAAAGTGTTTTCTTACAATGTAGCTCTCATTGAGTATTAATTAATTCACCTAGAAGCAACATATTTGCAACACATCTACAGCCATTTAAAAAAAAGTTGTCGAATAAAAAACCTCAAGTCTACGCAGCAAGGCCAAAGGTAGCAAGGATATTTCACATTAGTATAAAAAACAAATTATACCACACAAGTGAATAGTGCTATTCGCGTGCTCTGATTGGCTACTCCGGAGGTGAATATCCTTTGCTATTCACCTCCGAGCGAAGCAGCGATCACCTCGCGCGAGTTTCTGTCCATTTGACAGAAAATAAAATAACTATTTGGTGCTGGCTATTCACTTGTGTGGTACATACTAAAACAATTATTCACCTCAGTGTCGGTGAATAATTGTTCACTACAGCCATGCCTTGACCGTACAACACAAGACACTTCTTCAATGTTGATTCTGATGAACTCTACCATCCATATGGAGGTCGTAGTATGGGTATCGATCACTAATTATCTAAAACAGCCATGTCTTGACCGTACAGCACAAGACACTTCTTCAATGTTGATTCTGATGAACTCTACCATCCATATGGAGGTCGTAGCATGGGTATCGATCACTAATTATCTAAAACAGCCATGTCTTGACCGTACAACACAAGACACTTCTTCAATGTTGATTCTGATGAACTCTACCATCCATATGGAGGTCGTAGTACGGGTATCGATCACTAAATATCTAAACAGCCATGTCTTGACCGTACAACACAAGACACTTCTTCAATGTTGATTCTGATGAACTCTACCATCCATATGGAGGTCGTAGTACGGGTATCGATCACTAAATATCTAAACAGCCATGTCTTGACCGTACAACACAAGACACTTCTTCAATGTTGATTCTGATGAACTCTACCATCCATATGGAGGTCGTAGCATGGGTATCGATCACTAAATATCTAAACCAGCCATGCCTTGACCGTACAGCACAAGACACTTCTTCAATGTTGATTCTGATGAACTCTACCATCCATATGGAGGTCGTAGCATGGGTATCGATCACTAATTATCTAAAACAGCCATGTCTTGACCGTACAACACAAGACACTTCTTCAATGTTGATTCTGATGAACTCTACCATCCATATGGAGGTCGTAGTACGGGTATCGATCACTAAATATCTAAACAGCCATGTCTTGACCGTACAACACAAGACACTTCTTCAATGTTGATTCTGATGAACTCTACCATCCATATGGAGGTCGTAGTACGGGTATCGATCACTAAATATCTAAACAGCCATGTCTTGACCGTACAACACAAGACACTTCTTCAATGTTGATTCTGATGAACTCTACCATCCATATGGAGGTCGTAGCATGGGTATCGATCACTAAATATCTAAACCAGCCATGCCTTGACCGTACAGCACAAGACACTTCTTCAATGTTGATTCTGATGAACTCTACCATCCATATGGAGGTCGTAGCATGGGTATCGATCACTAATTATCTAAAACAGCCATGTCTTGACCGTACAGCACAAGCCACTTCTTCAATGTTGATTCTGATGAACTCTACCATCCATATGGAGGTCGTAGCATGGGTATCGATCACTAATTATCTAAACCAGCCATGCCTTGACCGTACAGCACAAGACACTTCTTCAATGTTGATTCTGATGAACTCTACCATCCATATGGAGGTCGTAGCATGGGTATCGATCACTAATTATCTAAAACAGCCATGTCTTGACCGTACAGCACAAGCCACTTCTTCAATGTTGATTCTGATGAACTCTACCATCCATATGGAGGTCGTAGCATGGGTATCGATCACTAATTATCTAAACCAGCCATGCCTTGACCGTACAGCACAAGACACTTCTTCAATGTTGATTCTGATGAACTCTACCATCCATATGGAGGTCGTAGCATGGGTATCGATCACTAATTATCTAAAACAGCCATGTCTTGACCGTACAGCACAAGCCACTTCTTCAATGTTGATTCTGATGAACTCTACCATCCATATGGAGGTCGTAGCATGGGTATCGATCACTAATTATCTAAACCAGCCATGCCTTGACCGTACAGCACATAGACACTTCTTTCAATGTTGATTCTGGATGAACTCTACCATCCATATGGAGGTCGTAGCATGGGTATCGATCACTAATTATCTAACCAGCCATGCCTTGACCGTACAGCACAAGACACTTCTTCAATGTTGATTCTGATGAACTCTACCATCCATATGGAGGTCGTAGTACGGGTATCGATCACTAAATATCTAAACAGCCATGTCTTGACCGTACAACACAAGACACTTCTTCATGTTGATTCTGATGAACTCTACCATCCATATGGAGGTCGTAGTACGGGTATCGATCACTAAATATCTAAACAGCCATGTCTTGACCGTACAGCACAAGACACTTCTTCAATGTTGATTCTGATGAACTCTACCATCCATATGGAGGTCGTAGCATGGGTATCGATCACTAAATATCTAAACAGCCATGTCTTGACCGTACAGCACAAGACACTTCTTCAATGTTGATTCTGATGATCTCTACCATCCATATGGAGGTCGTAGCATGGGTATCGATCACTAATTATCTAAAACAGCCATGTCTTGACCGTACAGCACAAGACACTTCTTCAATGTTGATTCTGATGAACTCTACCATCCATATGGAGGTCGTAGCATGGGTATCGATCACTAATATCTAAACAGCCATGTCTTGACCGTACAGCACAAGACACTTCTTCAATGTTGATTCTGATGAACTCTACCATCCATATGGAGGTCGTAGCATGGGTATCGATCACTAATTATCTAAACAGCCATGTCTTGACCGTACAGCACAAGACACTTCTTCAATGTTGATTCTGATGAACTCTACCATCCTTATGGAGGTCGTAGCATGGGTATCGATCACTAATTATCTAAAACAGCCATGTCTTGACCGTACAACACAAGACACTTCTTCAATGTTGATTCTGATGAACTCTACCATCCATATGGAGGTCGTAGTACGGGTATCGATCACTAAATATCTAAACAGCCATGTCTTGACCGTACAACACAAGACACTTCTTCAATGTTGATTCTGATGAACTCTACCATCCATATGGAGGTCGTAGCATGGGTATCGATCACTAAATATCTAAACCAGCCATGCCTTGACCGTACAGCACAAGACACTTCTTCAATGTTGATTCTGATGAACTCTACCATCCATATGGAGGTCGTAGCATGGGTATCGATCACTAATTATCTAAAACAGCCATGTCTTGACCGTACAACACAAGACACTTCTTCAATGTTGATTCTGATGAACTCTACCATCCATATGGAGGTCGTAGTATGGGTATCGATCACTAATTATCTAAAACAGCCATGCCTTGACCGTACAGCACAAGACACTTCTTCAATGTTGATTCTGATGAACTCTACCATCCATATGGAGGTCGTAGCATGGTATCGATCACTAAATATCTAAACAGCCATGTCTTGACCGTACAGCACAAGACACTTCTTCAATGTTGATTCTGATGAACTCTACCATCCATATGGAGGTCGTAGTATGGGTATCGATCACTAATTATCTAAAACAGCCATGTCTTGACCGTACAACACAAGACACTTCTTCAATGTTGATTCTGATGAACTCTACCATCCATATGGAGGTCGTAGCATGGGTATCGATCACTAATTATCTAAAACAGCCATGTCTTGACCGTACAACACAAGACACTTCTTCAATGTTGATTCTGATGAACTCTACCATCCATATGGAGGTCGTAGTATGGGTATCGATCACTAAATATCTAAAACAGCTATGTCTTGACCGTACAGCACAAGCCACTTCTTCAATGTTGATTCTGATGAACTCTACCATCCATATGGAGGTCGTAGTATGAGTATCGATCACTAAATATCTAAAACAGCTATGTCTTGACCGTACAGCACAAGCCACTTCTTCAATGTTGATTCTGATGAACTCTACCATCCATATGGAGGTCGTAGTATGAGTATCGATCACTAAATATCTAAAACAGCTATGTCTTGACCGTACAGCACAAGCCACTTCTTCAATGTTGATTCTGATGAACTCTACCATCCATATGGATGTCGTAGCATGGGTATCGATCACTAAATATCTAAAACAGCCATGTCTTGACCGTACAGCACAAGCCACTTCTTCAATGTTGATTCTGATGAACTCTACCATCCATATGGAGTCGTAGTATGAGTATCGATCACTAAATATCTAAAACAGCTATGTCTTGACCGTACAGCACAAGCCACTTCTTCAATGTTGATTCTGATGAACTCTACCATCCATATGGAGTCGTAGTACGGGTATCGATCACTAAATATCTAAACAGCCATGTCTTGACCGTACAACACAAGACACTTCTTCAATGTTGATTCTGATGAACTCTACCATCCATATGGAGGTCGTAGTACGGGTATCGATCACTAAATATCTAAACAGCCATGTCTTGACCGTACAGCACAAGACACTTCTTCAATGTTGATTCTGATGAACTCTACCATCCATATGGAGGTCGTAGCATGGGTATCGATCACTAAATATCTAAACAGCCATGTCTTGACCGTACAGCACAAGACACTTCTTCAATGTTGATTCTGATGAACTCTACCATCCATATGGAGGTCGTAGCATGGGTATCGATCACTAAATATCTAAACAGCCATGTCTTGACCGTACAACACAAGACACTTCTTCAATGTTGATTCTGATGAACTCTACCATCCATATGGAGGTCGTAGCATGGGTATCGATCACTAAATATCTAAACAGCCATGTCTTGACCGTACAGCACAAGACACTTCTTCAATGTTGATTCTGATGAACTCTACCATCCATATGGAGGTCGTAGCATGGGTATCGATCACTAAATATCTAAACAGCCATGTCTTGACCGTACAGCACAAGACACTTCTTCAATGTTGATTCTGATGAACTCTACCATCCATATGGAGGTCGTAGCATGGGTATCGATCACTAAATATCTAAACAGCCATGTCTTGACCGTACAGCACAAGACACTTCTTCAATGTTGATTCTGATGAACTCTACCATCCATATGGAGGTCGTAGCATGGGTATCGATCACTAAATATCTAAACAGCCATGTCTTGACCGTACAGCACAAGACACTTCTTCAATGTTGATTCTGATGAACTCTACCATCCATATGGAGGTCGTAGCATGGGTATCGATCACTAAATATCTAAACAGCCATGTCTTGACCGTACAGCACAAGACACTTCTTCAATGTTGATTCTGATGAACTCTACCATCCATATGGAGGTCGTAGCATGGGTATCGATCACTAAATATCTAAACAGCCATGTCTTGACCGTACAGCACAAGACACTTCTTCAATGTTGATTCTGATGAACTCTACCATCCATATGGAGGTCGTAGCATGGGTATCGATCACTAAATATCTAAACAGCCATGTCTTGACCGTACAGCACAAGACACTTCTTCAATGTTGATTCTGATGAACTCTACCATCCATATGGAGGTCGTAGCATGGGTATCGATCACTAAATATCTAAACAGCCATGTCTTGACCGTACAGCACAAGACACTTCTTCAATGTTGATTCTGATGAACTCTACCATCCATATGGAGGTCGTAGCATGGGTATCGATCACTAAATATCTAAACAGCCATGTCTTGACCGTACAGCACAAGACACTTCTTCAATGTTGATTCTGATGAACTCTACCATCCATATGGAGGTCGTAGCATGGGTATCGATCACTAAATATCTAAACAGCCATGTCTTGACCGTACAGCACAAGACACTTCTTCAATGTTGATTCTGATGAACTCTACCATCCATATGGAGGTCGTAGCATGGGTATCGATCACTAAATATCTAAACAGCCATGTCTTGACCGTACAGCACAAGACACTTCTTCAATGTTGATTCTGATGAACTCTACCATCCATATGGAGGTCGTAGCATGGGTATCGATCACTAAATATCTAAACAGCCATGTCTTGACCGTACAGCACAAGACACTTCTTCAATGTTGATTCTGATGAACTCTACCATCCATATGGAGGTCGTAGCATGGGTATCGATCACTAAATATCTAAACAGCCATGTCTTGACCGTACAGCACAAGACACTTCTTCAATGTTGATTCTGATGAACTCTACCATCCATATGGAGGTCGTAGCATGGGTATCGATCACTAAATATCTAAACAGCCATGTCTTGACCGTACAGCACAAGACACTTCTTCAATGTTGATTCTGATGAACTCTACCATCCATATGGAGGTCGTAGCATGGGTATCGATCACTAAATATCTAAACAGCCATGTCTTGACCGTACAACACAAGACACTTCTTCAATGTTGATTCTGATGAACTCTACCATCCATATGGAGGTCGTAGCATGGGTATCGATCACTAAATATCTAAACCAGCCATGCCTTGACCGTACAGCACAAGACACTTCTTCAATGTTGATTCTGATGAACTCTACCATCCATATGGAGGTCGTAGCATGGGTATCGATCACTAATTATCTAAAACAGCCATGTCTTGACCGTACAGCACAAGACACTTCTTCAATGTTGATTCTGATGAACTCTACCATCCATATGGAGGTCGTAGCATGGGTATCGATCACTAAATATCTAAACAGCCATGCCTTGACCGTACAGCACAAGACACTTCTTCAATGTTGATTCTGATGAACTCTACCATCCATATGGAGGTCGTAGCATGGGTATCGATCACTAATTATCTAAAACAGCCATGTCTTGACCGTACAGCACAAGACACTTCTTCAATGTTGATTCTGATGAACTCTACCATCCATATGGAGGTCGAAGCGTGACTGTTTTAAATATTTAGTGTTCCATACCCATACTCCCTTGCGTTCTTGTCGCATAGGTTTTAAGGCTTTTTATAATAGCTGTATATTGAAGTAAAATGAACAATTGTCGACTTAAAGGAGGTTTAATGTCATACTTTATATTCTGCCTTTGAATTCAACTCAGTGGCAATCTCGAGTAGCTTTGATGCATCCTCGGTATTTCTGTATGGAAAAATATGGTATTACTCAAAATAATAAGTAACAACATGCTGGAGATTTGACTTGCTGCTGTTTTTTTTGTCGTTTTTTTCGGATTGGGCTACCTGTTGCGTGCGGTCAAAATGGGGCGAGCGGCACAGGTAGCCCAATCCAATAAAAGTGAACGAAAAATCCCACCTAACTTCTGGTAGCCGGCTGTGTTGTCGTTGAAAAACCAGTAACGCGTGCATTCCAAAGTGAAGGTGTAATGGAAGCTGAAATAACAAGAATGGCAGTTTTATTTTTTAAATAAAGAACACATAAGGAGTCAATTCGTAATCATACAATTACAAATACCTTCAAGGTGACTGATTTTATAGTGCGAATTCAATTTCTATCGACCCGGTTGTTCGAAGCAAGGGTAAGCACTAACCCGAGGTTAAAATGTACAGATTACAATTTATTATTTTATAGATTTACCGCTATCCTAGGGATAAAGTTACCCTTGCTTCGAACAACAAGGCCCTGGTGTGAAACACTACGAACCGTACGAAAGAATGTTATTACCGTACCGACCGCCAAGCTACATGCATGTACGAGCTGTATGTAGCACATGTACAATTAGCTGTAACTAGCTAAATAACTTGACACTTAAATAAAGTTCTACTACTACTACTACTACAATAGATTGTTTTCATTGAAATTTCAATTGAGTGTCGACAATAATAAGTGATTGCTTTGGTTTTGCGTTTGCTTAGCTTTTCTACTGGCTGTGAGAAATGTTTTGTAATTATCAGCCAATCAAGTTCTAAACTAAACCTAAACGCAATCATACAATCAGGTTTTGTTTTAGCGACGGTATCGACGATTGCGTTTACTTTGCCTCGTGAATGGTTCAAGTAAAACCAATCGTGAATTACTTCAGTTCGTGATTGGCTCATTGTGTTTTCACTTGCTCCTGTGATTGGCTATGTAATTACTTTGGTTTTGGTTTTACCACACTCAACTGAAAACCGCTCTAACCGAAACCCTGTCACTACCCTTATGAGGGATTTGCTGTCAACAACCGCTTTTTACGAACTTTTACGCTGCATGCTGTTTCATTAGCAGACGTTACTTTATTAGACACCAGTCCCTGCTCTCTGTGAAGTTTTTTAGTGTGTGCAGTGCATTTCACGATTGCGTCCTTCTGGAATCTGGTCATGACCGCCATAAATCTTACATATAAGATTTTAGAATTTTGATAACATTACATGAAATCGATATTTGCATTTACCCTATAAGCCAAACAGAGGAAGAATTGGTCAAGGCAGTAATTTTATTTCTTATTTGCTCTAAGAAGTTAACTTACAACGTGCAATTAAAATCGTTCTGAAATTACTCCAAACTCCTTCAAAACTAAAGAATGTGATATAAAGTGGTAAGCTGTAGTGCTTGGGTCAGAGATTTTTTCTCTTTCCCTCGTAGGGTGTGCACACTTAGCACTACAGCTTACCACTTTATATCACATTCTTTACACTTACTAGTGCTACGCGGCAAACATGATTCAATATCATAACTACATATCCTTCAAAACTAACTCAGCAACCGTTTGCACATGTACTATCCTGTAACTCTAAAATGACTGCAAGTAATCAACTCATTAATGATTACGCTAGTACATTGTACGTCACCTCTAATTTACACAAATCAGCTGTCAGAATATCAGGCTTTTTCAGTTGTGTTTCCAGAGACTCCTGGAGGTGTGGAAAGAACAAATATAAGACGTCAAATTTACGTTAGCAGCACACGAAAGTCTTCTCAGAAAGACAGATCTGCAAAAGGACCACTGCTTATCCAATTAATTCACATTATTTACATGTAAATCAATTCCAACGTCGGAGCTTGCTGCATTTACTGTAAATACAGTGTGCTTCTAGTGATAGAGCGGTGGTATTTTGATTGAGTGTCGAAAGCAATAAGTGATTGCTTTGATTTTGCGTTTGCTTAGCCCCTCTATAACTAGCTATGTTTGACACAAAGAGTTCATTGTTAAGGCCAATTAAGGGTTAATCAAGTTCTAAACTAAAACTAAACATTGTTTTGGTTCGTCACGTACACAATCAATTTTCGTTTTAGCAAGAGTGATCCACGATTGTGTTTTCTTTCCTTGTGATTGGTTCAAGTAAAACCAATCACAAATTACTTCAGTTTGTTATTGGCTCGTTGCGTTTCTACTTGCTCCTGTGATTGGCTCTGTAATTACTTTGCTTTTACGACACTCAATCAAAAACCGTTGTATTACATGCCATTGTACTCACAAAGTGGAGGTAAATAGATGAGGACTTGACCTGGCGAGCAATTCCTCCGTATTGATAAGGCTTGAAATCCTCTCCAGTAGTATCACATATAGTAAAGGCATATGGCGACAACACTAGAGAAGGAATGAAGCTATAATTACACAAGTTTTCATGTAGCAACTTCATCTTAGAAATAAATTATGAAACTGGGCATGGGAAACATCATAGATTTAGGAGTTAGGCTAAATCTTCAAAATATTTCTCTCATAGACCCTATGAATAAGTCCTGGTAACTAGCATGTCAACGAGGCATGTTGAAATGTTGAAATGTTGGAATGTTGAAATGTTGGAATGTTGAAATAGAAGCGCCCGGGGAGATTGTGAAATGCACTGAACGAATGTTCAGCGAAACAATGCCGTTAATTTGCTATGCGCCTGGCTGGTTGTACTACAAAGAAAAATAAAGGATAAATGAGGACAGATTAGCAACATTTTTCAACTAAACAATCATGTTCAACAAGTTTCACACCTCCTGCTAGTATTTCAACTTCAACATTCCAGAGGACCTACTGGCCTCTTTTTTGTGTTGTGACCGCGCGAGTTATGCATAGTGTGTATAAAGACAAAGCTAATAATTCATTTTATCGTATGTCCCATGAGGCTCCACGCGCGCTTTCCACACAAGTCACGTGATGGGGCCCGTATGTGTTTCAGACATAAGCGGGCCGGAAAATGCTGTCCGTCCCTACGCGATTTTTGCTTGTTATTTTTACATTATTAAAACATATAATATGATAAAAACCTTATTGACTGAGTTAGGTAGGGCCGAACAGGAAATATTTCGCTCAGTCATTTTGTACATCACGATCTCGAGCCAAATATTTTCCTGTCCGGCCCTCCCTCAGTCAATAAGTACCTAATTTAGCTAAGATGTAGGTTAGAGCGGTTATAGATTGAGTGTCGAAAGTAATAAGCGATTGCTTTGGTTTTCTATTGGCTGTGAGAAATATTTTCCAGTTATCAGCCAATCAAGTTCTAAACTAAAACCAAACGCAATCACACAATCAGGTTTTGTTTTAGCGACGGTATTGACGATTGCGTTTACTTTACCTCGTGATTGGTTCAAGTAAAACCAATCGTGACTTAAATCAGTCCGTGATTGGCTCATTGTGTTTTCACTTACTCCTGTGATTGGCTATGTTATTACTTTGGTTTTGGTTTACTACACTCAACTGAAAACTCCTCTAATGACGTGTTGACATATCACTTAAATAACGAATGAACTGAGCTTGTGATCCCATGGGAAAGGCTTTACTGGAAAGGCTTTACTGGAGGTGGAAAATAGCATTTACAAACAGGTTTTGCTAATAACACTTCCAATCTCATACAAGTGCCTTAATTTTTATTAAATAAATGAAGTAAGATATTTTTTTGCGGTCCAGGACAACCACGTGATTGTTTCCTGTAAAACGCCCATTTAATTTCCTACACTTAACTCACCCTTGCTAACTGTCTGTTGCAATTCATTCAGTGTTGGCATGCCAACAATTTCCTTGAAGTGAACTTTGTCCCCCGTCTCCAAGCCATGTAGAGTGTTGTCTAGTGTGGTCACTACACCAGGATGGGCCTGATAAAGACGACATCCAGTATCAGTCAACCAACAATCGGCGACTTAGAGCAGATTTCGATTGAGTATCAAAAGCAAACCGTGATTGCTTTGGTTTTGCGTTTGCTCAGTTTTCCTATTGGCTGTGGAAAATGTTTTGTGATTATCAGCCAATCAAGTGCTAAACTAAAACCATTGTGTTTTTACTTGCTCCCTGATTGGTTCTGTGATTACTTTGATTTGGGTTTTACGCACTCAACTGAAAACTGCTCTATATGTTAGTTACTGTACACAATATACATGTAAACACGGTGACTAAGAACTTGTCTATAAGTATTTAAAATAACTAGCTGACCCTAGAAAAGGTGTACTAATCAGGGACATGGATTCCTTGGTCAAATTTGGGTTGGTTTTTGAGGAGGGAAGGAAACTAAAGAACCCACACAAAAACCCTCAGAGCAAGGGCGAGATACCAACAAACTCAACTCACATAAAATGATGCTGAGTCCAGGAATCGAACCCAGGTGACAAAGGTGAGAGGCGAAGGACTTACCTAACCACTACACCACGTACCACCCTGGCTCCCCATTACAATGTACCTTTGTTATATTGCCAACAAAGAATTCCTTGGGTTCTTCCCCTGATGCATCCAATACTTCAAAATCATCTCCAAAATCACAGAACAGAGATGCAAATACACCATAGAGATTGGCACTGATGAACTGTGGCAGAGTGGAAAGAATGAAAAAAGATCTTCATTTCACCTCCTCATGATGACATCATAATTTGTATTAAAAAATCCTTTGGGATAAAAAGCAGAAGCAATGCTATTTTTCTGCACGTTTTTGTCAGTATAAGTTTACCTTGTAATAAGACGTATCACCATATACTATTATATGTGACCCCGTGAATTACTCACAGACCCAACAATATCGCCCACTATTACAACCCAGCTAAGTGCTTCAATAATGTATACATGTACAAGTTCAGCTACTGGTCTAGGACTATTAAAGATTGGAACATGCTACCATCAAACACCATAGAAAAAAACAAACCTAAAGTCTTTCAAATAGTTATGAAAGAGACAGGCCTACTCAGGGTTCGCACAGAAACTTAGGAACAAAATTCCAAGATGTTTCCATCATTACTTTTCAATGACTAAAAATACAATTCCATGACTTTTCCAGGCCTGGGATGCAATTTTCAAATTCCACAACTTTCCATGACTTTTCCATGACCACGCAAACCCTCAGAGAACCTAAATAATATGTGACTTCTTAGAACTATCATCTGTTGAACAGTTTATTCTCTTATCTTTTTTTGTATTGATTATTGTTATTATGTTTTTGTTTCTCCATGTTACCCACTTGGTGTTGTGAGTATTCAATAACGATACAATATAGATATTAAGATCACAATGAACACACTTCCAAGACTGGTGTATTGCTGAGTATTTGGTAAGATTGACAGTAAAATGGAATCATGCACACATGAAATAGAAGGACTGATCCAGTCAAGAGGGTTGAGGATTTCCCTTGGAAGTTTTCAGATTTTATGATCTCTTAGATGTGTACATTTTCCTTACTTCCACTGAATGGAAATTGTTCTGTAATCCTACAAATTTCAGGCAAGCAAACAGTCTATAAAATTTACTGGGTTTGCAGCGGGAGGGTTCAACAAAAGAGTGTGTAAATATTATGAACTGAAATTAAACCATTGAGCTTTAACAAACAGTAAATTTTGTTCTCCATGATGGTCAATCTAATTATTATAAATTACCTGAATTGGTGGATTGTAAGTTCTACAGAAAACATCCACCTTGAGTTGTAAACTAAATGATGCATCAGTGAGAATCACACACTAGAAATACAAGCAAATATTATACAATCCATACACATAAATTATGTATACATGTACTGGTATAAAGTTTAAATACTCATTCCTTAGATATTCATTTTGTAATATAACAGATTCCTCTATTTAGTACTGACCTGGTAATCTTTTAAGAATTTCAAATCATCCTCATCAATGATGTGAGTGGCTGTTTTCACTGTGACATAAGGATTTAATTCAGACACCCGACTAGCACTGGCCTCTGCCCTACGAATATTCACAGAGTACGAATCAGTTGGCATACATGTAAAAAATCTATGTGATACCAAATAGGCCAAGTTGCATGACCATAAATACATGTATGTGGTCAGTAAGTGACCAGTTGGTAAATGGGTGGTAATATAAGTGGTTGGTAAATTAATGGTTGGTAAGTGGTCAATAAGTGGTTGGTACATTGTAAGTGGTCAGTAAATGGTCAGCACTTCAGACAATTTCAATGTTGACATCAACATGAGAAAATAAATAACATGCTAGCAGCTGTACATGTATGTACCACAGAATTACCTAAAAAAATACATGTAATTAAATAAGTTCGGAGAAATTATACAAGTACAATACGGTACATTATTCAGATCAACTCTGAGGGGTGTAAATAAGTAAATGTAGTATTTGAACTGCTTACTGTAACTGTCATAGTGAAATACTACACTTATCACACTCAGGCTTAACATACAAGTAGGAATAAACTGCAAATACAGTATATCTAGCTGCCAATTTTTAGTTGAACCAGCACATGATATTCATTGTGTACCTATTTCTTGACATCTTGATGTCATCTTCCCTCAGAAAGAACTGGCTACCAAGGTCTTGGACTGTTGTTTCTTTAGAGTCATGAAGGGTTACAGACTGCAGATGTTAAAAATAATGTATATTAATAATAACACTGTATTTTTTTGTTACATGTACTAATTATTAAATTAGTATAATAGGTAATCAAATGGGGACGAGTGAAATTACGGATAAATTTCACACGTGTTTGTCAAAATCGAAGTAATTTCCCGAGCCATTTTGGCGAGGGAAATTACGAAGCTTGACAAACACAAGTGAAATGTATCCCTAATTTCACAAGTCACTATTTGATTACCCATTAATGTTATGGAGGGCAAATTACGATCCAGAAAAACATTATTTTAAGCCCATAGGCAGTGTTTGAAATTTCACATGTGAAATTACAAATTACGCATGAAATTTCAAGTTGAAATTAGGGATTAATTTGTCCTCTATGGTATTAGTGGTATAATTAGATGATATCACTAGTTACACACTGTCAACAATAATTATTACCTAGTAGTACATAGTTACACATTACAATACTGACAATTGATTACATGTACATGTATATATGTATATTATATTTAATATGGACCATACAGTAACTAGTCATGTTATATTGCAAAAAGGGCCCAGATGACATTCAAGTTAAATAATTTGCATAATGCCGGTGTTCAAAATAATAGATGGAATCGAAGATGTTGTATTACATGCTGTATTCTTGACAATTGCAGCACTACATTTTATTCCAAAAATTAAAGTCAGTTCAATCCAAGAAATTGACAAGTGGCCAAAACTCAAGTGTGAAATTTAAATGATTTTGATCCAAATGATCAATTTCAAATATGACCACCAAGCTTATATAGGAATCCCATCATAGGAGATGATTCATTTATACCTGCTGGTGATAATTAGTAAAAAGTAAATTTAAATAACTTAAAGATGAACAAGATTATGACTTTTTGGTCTAAATTAAAATGACTTTTCTGAAGTCATTCTGCCCCTCATACATGTAGCTCATAATATGATTTTAGCAATATTTAATTTATTATAATTTTATTTATTTAATAGTACAAGTTATATGTACAATGTACCTTAAAATAATCATCTGATGATACATGTAGGTTTGCATCTGCTAAATTTGCAATCAACCCCTTGTGTAAAAATATTGTAAATTTGTTCTAGCACAATGCGGTGCTCATGATGCAAACAATTGTAACATACATGTAAATTATAATTTATATGACATTACTTAGTACAGTACATTAATCAGTATTAGTGATATTGTAGCTTTCAGCCATGCTTTATAAACTGTTAATTTAACAGTGTTTAATAGCATGACTGAAAGCTATATGACATCACTATATAGATATATACAGTATATTGATCAATGTACAGTAGTTTTAATAATTAGACAAGCTTTGGTTTAATATGTAAATTAAAGAAATTCAAACCATACAAACCTTGATTCCAGCAAGGACAACATTCTTGGCTGCAGTTAAAAATAAAATTAATTAAAATATCACTAAACTACTTTCACAAATATCTTGGACGACTAGGAGAAGTACATGTCATGTACTAAATGTAGCCAGATGAAGTGGGCAAATTATCCTAGTTCATTTGGGTTACTGTAGAATCTAAAACTAGAGAAAAATAATTAACTAAAGTAAGCTTTCACCTACCAATCTCTATGCCAAGTCCTCCTAGTCCACTGAGAAACACACTTGACTTAGCCATCTTTTGCATGGCATGGTCACCCAACATGTATCGCTGACGGCTGGGCATTGAAAAGTAGTTGGTATCATGATTGTTAAATTATAATAGTACAACTCTATTCAACTATATTCATATCCTCCCACACCTGATGAGCAGAGGTTTCAATAGAAGCTGGCTATCACAGGAAAATTAAAATTAAAAACAGGGAAAGTTGAACACTTCCCTGGCATTAAAGGGGCTGTGTCATGGTGTGAGACCTAACGTTACATTAGATGTCTGGGCCGGACATAGTCATTATCAACCATTCTTATTTGAACTGACAAACTTCGCGCACATGTGGGATGGTAAAAATCGAAGGAAATATTCAAAAATGACTAATAAACTGTGTAAATATACAGTATTCAAATAAAATTATAATGAAACAAAATACTTTCAGTCAAGCAATTGAAGGAGGGGGGTTTAACTGCTTTAACCCACCAACCGAACACTGACTCCATACAATCATTAACAGTAGTACCATGACAAAGCCCCTTTAATGTCAGATTTTTTTTAGTGCTCTGTGAGAGCAGCTTCAGCAACTACTTGATCTTGTACTACAGCTATATAATGTACTACTTCTGTGAGTTACTGAGTACCAATACTTCATTTTGCCAACTTCGAGTATCCGTATTACAATTAACTTTTAATGCCTCTAATGCCTACATGCATGTACATACCAAATTATTAAACCTCTGGAGGGGACTCCAATATAAACATGTTCAGTATGTTTACCTGTACAGAGAGTCATCTATCTCTACTTTATCCTCCATTGCAGATAAAGAACTACTTTCTAACTTCCGCCTTTTCTCCTTTAAGAACGTGACGAATAACTATAAGATGACTTGAACACAAAAAGGCATACACAAAACCTGTAACAGATAAAATTATTTTGTTAATAAATAAAAATATGATATATACAATTAAATTTTGACAATACATGTACTGTACAGGTCTGAGCCATAGGTCGACGAACATGAATCTCTCAAGTACATTGTAAATGTAACAGATCACCAAAACCTATTATTATTAATCAAATGAAAGAGGCCCTTTTAAGGGGGGGGGGGGGGTAATGCATTAATTGTCCCCTGTCCGAGTTTCAAAACTAGTCGTGTCACTGTTGCTGTCAGAATTTCTTCTATTGTTTTCTTATTTCTCTCTGTTACTCTTTCAATTTCAGATGTTCATCGTTATTTTGTCCTTCATGTCACTGTTTCAAATTTGCCATGTCGCTTAGTTCTAAAAGGGCCTCATGAATATTGTAGCTCTTACTAGTACATGTACGTACATGGATCAGCAAATATAATATTTGTAGCGAGAGAACAATTAGTGGCACTCACTAATTTATTAATTCATTATTAATTCATAATTCTTTGATCAGCCCCCATGGTTGTTTCAGGCCTCGTTAGAAATTCATTTTTTTTTTAAGTTCATCTAAGGGAGTGTTCATTATTTATGGCTTGGGGGGGGGGGTCGGTTAAATTATGGGGGGGGGGGCAAAAACAGTTTTAAGTGCTTTTTTAGGGGGGGTCATCAAAGATTTTACCTACTCCTTGGGAGGGTCATCAAAGATTTGACATACATGTACCTGTCATGTATTAAATGAAATTGCTGTTGTAATGCTAAGCCAATGTTTAGTCTCCAGAACACAGGAATTAACCAGTGTTTTAGAGAGCAGTAAAATCTCAAAAAATTTGGCTCGGGCCTTCGCCCCTCGCAACATTAAAAAAATGTATTCTACTTTGTTTCCTTTATACGCAGGATGGTGTTCTCTAAGCTCATGATCAAAGGCACATCCCCATAGGAGAGATAATGCATTGGTGTTCAGTAGATTATCTTAATGCCAATGCTGAGCTCTTTTTCATTTATTTATTTCAGACTACAGAACAATGCAATATGATGCACTAGAATGCAATATAATGCACAAATTAACGGTACAATTTCAAGTACCCATCCGGGAAGGATGGTGAGGTAGAGATTTTCAGAAGAATACATGTATATATGTGTTTCCTACTAAACAACGGAAAATACCATAAATCTAGAAACATTAATAGCAAATTTAATAGATTACATGTATATGCAGTTTGCATTCTTTTTTGCACATCCATCTTTTTTGTCAGGGGGGGGGGGGGGGGGTCAATAAAATTTTGAGAAATTGTATAGGGGGGTTTTAATTCATTCATAGGGGGGTCATAAAAGTTTTAACAAGAGAAACAGATGAAATGCTGACCCCCCTCCCCCAAAGCCATAAATAATGAACACTCCCTAATACCATAAAAATTATCCTGCTTATATATTAGCCCTGAGCTTCAGTTAATGAAATTAATGAAATCAATACAACTTTGTAAAAGGCTTTATGAGGAGTCTAAATATATCCAGGAGGCTAAGAAGCAGGTAGCCTGATTTTCAGACAGATCAAGAGACTACTAGTAAATGGAAGACAAAGGCCTCAAATGTACTGAACAATTTGTTGCTTCACAAAGGTTTTCACAGCATACATTTAAGAGGCACTTGAGAAGCAAATGGGATGTAGATAGGTAGGGTCTTAATTCTGACATAATCTCAAATAATTTCTCAAGGCAAGAGGTATGTTTTAAAATTTGTGACCCTGAACAAACTCTACAGCCACTGTGGTAGTTCTATTTGCATAAATTAAAATTAATCCACTTTGACGTCACTGGACGGTACTATCAACTATTGGATTCAGACATATCTCTTGGGAGGTACGAACCAGAGGAGACGGCTGAAATTCAGGCTAATCCAAAGATCAAATTGGAATTTTGCATTAAAAACTAAGACAGCTGTGTACATGTAAACATTTAAATTAACCACACAGAAAATGATGGTGTATACAAAACGTATACCTAAACACCATGGAAGGTTTTAAAAACAAGTTATATTCCCCATCAACATTCAGGGAGTTCCAACCTCGCTCTGATGCCGGGCTTGCAAGCTGTATTGGGGCGATTTTTCAGTTGAAGAAGAAATGGCACCGTTTTCTATTTTTTTTGTAAGACCCTTTTTCTTGCATTTTTCCACAGTTTCTTCAAAGAATCTACCCAGAAACCTTAATGAATCTTCCAGCTAACGTGGGGATTTCAAATGACCGATGCATTACTAGTAGTGGAATACATGTAGGTACTGTAGTTAACTGAGGCCTTGTAGCTTTTTAAATACTGTATGCAATAGCAGGTAAGGCAAAACTACGACAACACAGCACAACACATGTAGCCAGCAAAAATTCAGACGAACTCGAACTCAAAGTAAAAAAATAGGCTTTTATTTTGGAAAACATAATGTGAATTTGTTGGTGGTCCATATGGGTGGTCTATGGACCAGTGGTCCAGGGGATCAGGAGGTCAGTGTTTTGCACATTGTCATCACTGCCCATTTATAAAAGACATGAAAACAGGACGAGAAAAGAGAGATCTTGGAGCATAATATAACTACATCAATTATCATGCATATACGTACAATGTTCACAACATAAACAATTTAAACTAATCAGTATTTGAACATCAAACTTCCGCACAATTAAACGAAAGCTGAGATTCTAGTCATTTTTATAAGTGATCGTTCGATTCGGCACAGCTGCACACCTCGACCAGTTTGAACCTGAATTTCTAACGAGAGGTTGATTAAAGCCTCGCAAACGAAACTCCTATATCTTTAGGAATTTTCGAAGTCACTTTACAACCAAAGATATCTAAATCTTACCTGTAGTGGATAAGACAAAACCTTTTTCTATAACTTTTCCGGTCAAAAAGCAGCAGGCCTCGATGCATTTACACCTCCGCTACCGAGCTAGACCCAGTTTCCTGAAACCGGAAGTCATTGTGACCCGACCGGAAGTGCAATGTCCCAGTGTAAAAGCTAGGCTAAAGGAAAAGCTGAGCTAGTAATATATTGTTTCCAGAAAAAATAAAGGACCGATCAAGCTTGCCTCCTTATTGTCTCAATTCAGGTCACCTGACTTTCCCTTAAAGTACGCCTACTGCCCTTTTGCAATTTTTATAGCCATGAACCTTTGAAAGGTTTTTAGTAGTTCTGAGAAGAAATTTGTGGTTTACGGCAGGAGCCCATAACCAGGAGCGTCCATATGTCCTATTTTGTTGTCACAGCGTTTTTACAAGTTGGACTATTTTTAGATTATTTTCCCTGCCAATTAATGTTGCACCGTGGCGGAACAAAAGATGCCTCCATCGGGCAGAATCCTATTGTTCTTCGCGACATGTACTTACTGTTGAAGAATTAATCTAAAGCGGAATAATTATAATCTAACGCTTGAGCAGTTCGCTTCAACGATACCTGATTGGTTGTTCATTAATCGTTATGGGAATACAAATGTCCCACGGCTGATAAGGCACCCGTCAATCAATGTCAGAAATAACGTGATGGCGCTAATTGAGTATCAGATTATTGACAATAGATATCCTCTTCAATTGAACCGACTGTTAATTACGCCTGCTTGAGTTTTCATGTTTTCTAACATAAATGACGGTTGGTTGAATTCTGAAACGCCGGTTCTAGAAAATAACTATGTTTGCTAAAGCCAAAAGCCTATTATGTCATTGAACGGTTTTCGAAAAGTTAGTGAATCATGATATTAGTCAGGTCTTGAGCGAATTTAGCGAACGTAACTGAAATCTCCCTGTCGAACTAGGATGAAAACGCACTACAAACTGTGTGCTAAAGTTTAACTTAACCAGTACAGTAGTTCTGCAACATTCGAAATAAGATTTAGCGACTAGTCAATTGTTTTACTGCTCGCGAGCGGTCATAACTGGGCAGTAATGTGTTTCAGAAATATTTTGTTTTAGAGTACCAGCCGGCTATTTATGTTTTTTTTAGTTTCCACTTTAACTTTCAAACCGGATTTGCTCTGAATTCAAAACAGTGAGGCGGCAACGGCTTCACACGCGGCATATATAGCTCTGAGTCAATACGACAAGGCAATATATTCACATCATTCTTTGCTAGTTTGACTTCTACAGCAAACAGAAACATGAGAAACGTTTCATTTTTAATCTGAATAATTCAAAATTCCGTTTTGACATCTGTTGACGATGCGCAAGAGCTTTTTACGTTGTTCTGTTAGTTTTAATTTTCACTTTTCAAACGCCGGTTCTGAGTCAGAATTCTTTGGTCGTTGACTTCTAGTGCACACAGAAACACAAAAAAGGTCTGATTTTAAAGATTTTAAAGCAAAAATCTATAACTCAACGCGATAAATACAAAATTCGGGCCGAAATTTCTTGTCAAAATCGTTTCATAAGTGCCCGGTATTTTCTTTTAGAAAACGCTTACCGAATCCAGGATTGTTATTTTTCAAGAATCGGGATTATTTCGAGTTTTCCTGAAGAAAGTATAGTTTGTATTGTGTAGGATTCACTACGCTACAATCCGCGTAAGAAAAAGAACGCTGGTGTAGAAAGAGTAATAAATAAATAAAGTCCGTGATCGGTGAAAATATTTTCCTTTTAAAATCAGATTGTAATTCTAATTACAACGCTAACAGTGATGCGAATGCAAAGTTTCTCTTGATGCGTCTTTACTTTTTGATGTAGTTCCTTGGCTTTTGTAATTGCAGTTTTGTCAAATTCAAAAGCCAGGCGCTACCGCTGATATGATTATCCAACTCGATTGACTAATTAGCTTTCCACTGCCGCCCTCTTCTATTTTAACCCAGGAGGCGGAGCTTATGTTAGCTTGCCGGTCTCCCGGGAGTTTTGAAAGGTCGATTAATATGCAAGCATTAAGGACAATTTCACTGCTAGAAATACTTTTAAACTTTAATGGCAGAAATATTTAACGGATTTTGACAAAAGAACACTCGATAACAGATAAGTTATAAAATAATATTTTCCCGTTTTTACAATTTTTAATGATATTAGACTTCGTGAGAAAATAAGTCCTGAATAGCAAATGAGAACACTTTCCATACGTTTTCGACCTAAATTAACCCAAACTTCAGCGTTTATTTAATGGCAGCAGATTCCACTTAATCTACCCCCAAATTAGTGGAAATTGCAGCGTAACATCCCTACTTTAAAATCCCGTGTTTACATTTTTGTGGAAATCAGTTTTTAAACCCACAAACTGGCAATATTTTCAGGGCATAGACCAGTTTGAGGCAGTTTTCTTTGTTATTTGGCATGTGCGCTGGAGCAGAAATTTAAATCCAGCGCGTTTGATCTTGTCACGTGACTAAGTAATGTCGCCTGATTCTGCCCGATGTCATTAGCTACTTTTGTTATACCAAACAACATGAGTGCTACACTTGCAACTCGTGCATCAACAATAGCGGGAAACCGTTCCAAAAATAACCTAACTTGTGAAAACGCTGTGACAAAGGCCTAGTATGCGGGATGGACGCTCCTAGTTATGGGCTCCTGTTTATGTTCTACGCTTGTTTGAAATGGAAAAAGGTTTACCTTTCCTGACCCATGACCGCGAAAGAAAGACTGGATCGATCCCTTGGTGACATCACAATTAATTCGACTTTGCAATAATTTGAATAAATACTTAGCTTTTTGTCTAAAGTGACTTTTTTCTTTACTAACTATATTCTCTTCATATCGATGTTGTTGGAATCAGAAAGGCGCCAAGGAGAATAATGCATTAATGAGATGACCTCACCCCAGGAATCGACCCAGGCTTGTTCGGCCAAAAGTACTCAAAACCTTTTAAAGGTTCATCGCTATAAAAATAGCAAAAGGGGTTACGACACTTTAATTACGTTGTTTGTTTTTGTTTATCTGAATCCCAAGAGGAAATGCACAAATAAGGGTGGCGAATGGAAAACGGAGGGTCTCGCAAAAAGTCGGTAAAGTTTCGAAACTCGCATTGTATAGATCGAGTCTCGGAGCCTCGATTTTTCTTTACTTTTCCCAGCTCAGATTTTTTTGGAGAAGTTTCTCGGAGTCGCGCCTTTTTAATCTTCAGGGTTTTTTTTTGGCGGCTTCTGTATGTGTTTTTTAAGGTACGCGAACGACAGCAAATTGGTAAAATACAGGCTGAGTATTAAGGTACATGAACGACAGCTAATTGGTAAAATAAATAATAAATAAATATTTTATTTGTTATAGCAGGCTGAGTATTACAGCTTACAGCTGGTGGGGGCCTGCTTTTACTCGGGCACACTACACTCGACTCACGGTTGATTTTTTCGGGTAGAATGGTGAATTCCTCACCTGGCGTGATGAAAAGTACTGGGCGTTTCGGGCTCGGATTTTCAAATCGCTTTAAAGTCTCGGCTCAGATTTTGAAAACGCAAGTCTCGGCGTCTCGAATTTCCAATTCGCCACCCCTATAAATTTGTCGAATTTGAAAATAAAGCACTGAATCCTCTGAAGAGCTGTCACATGATCTGTAGTGGGACAATATTCAGGGAAGCTAGAGATGTAATTTCATACAATCTTCTTCACAAAATATTGCTGTTTTGTTATGAGGGGTATGCATTGTGGCCCTTTGAGTTGAAATTTCACAACTATGCGTCCCAGACGCTGGTCTCCCCTTTCAGCTTCTGGCTCGGGCTGCCTGTGGTGCCGCAGGCAGCCCGAGCCAGAAGCTGAAAGGAGAGACCAGCGTCTGGACTAGGCTACGCCCCTGATATACATGGACCCGCACATCAACCTGCACTGGAGCTCCGCTATTGCTATTACAAACGGACAAATAAAGCCAAGTACATGTAGGCTTTTTTAAAGCACTTTATTTAAGAATAAACACTTAGCGTACTGTAACCCATACAACATTAAAACAAAGTTCTATCTAGGCTTAAAACTTAGCCCAGGAGTCTCAAACACATTAAATACTGAAGAAAAATATATATAGTATATTTAAAATGAATTTAAAATATAAAGAAAGCATTTAAGATTCATTAAAAAGCATTTAGGATAAATATAATAAATGCAAAATGATCTGAATGCAAATGCCCTCCAATTTTTTCACTTGGTTTTGAGTGGCTAATTTGTGTTCAAATTCGACTATGTGGCAGAATGTGTATTTGATGCCAAGTTGAAATTTGGCCTTAATTGAAATCCTTATATCCAATTTAACATAGGTCAAACCTTCAGTCTAAGGAATTTATTGTGAAACGTCCATCCAACATTGTCCCGCAGGCAAAACAATGTTGGCCAGATTGTCTGCCAACCCTTATGTTTGGCAACCTTAAATTATTTTGTTCAACACAGAATACATGTATTTTGTAATAGTTATTGTAACGGTATTCGTGGTGTGACATGAAGTGGACCATAATCTTAAAAATTCCAACATTGAATAAATTTACAATGTTTTCTCATTTCTCTGTCATCATATCATAGCTAGTTTTAGACTAAGAATACTCAGGTACTTACTATATAATTCTACCAAGAACACACAAAATATGCACAAGAACGGGCCAAATACGAGACCGTAATTCGGGTAGGTAACATACACCATGCAGTCAAATGGCTTGAAAATTTAACAAACAAACAATATTTGTAACTGCATTTTCATGGAAGAAATATGCATACATATACAAATGTATGTATCCATGAAACAAAATGAGAAACATTCAATTTTCCAACAGGATACATGTACATCACATACACATACAACTTACAACATGTATGAACAACTCACATAATACACTCAACATGCTGGTCTACATATTTGTGACAATTAATACAATCATTATATGATAGGATTCATTAAAACAATTAACTTCTTTACCACATTAATTAATACCATAATTTCGTTCTTGCAATGATTTCTTAGAGAAATATCCTTATCTAAAACTGCTGTTTAAACTGTTTCTCTGTTTTGTTTTACACTTTTATCATAAGTTTTCACTTCCACAATAGTTATCATACCCTGGGTACCTGCAGAGTCTCCAAGCTCCACTCGTTTACTTTCCTCTTCTAAGCCAAACCACCGCTTCTGGCTTAGAAGAGGAAAGTAAATGAGTGGAGCTTGGAGACTCTGGTACCCAGGGTATAGTTATCACTGCACACTCAAAACTTTGGAGTCCACAACAAATTAATTGGTAGACTTTTACGGTGAGCTATTTTCAATAAAATTTGACTGTTTCCTTTAAATATGTGACCTTATGTCTTTATTGATATTAATTTTTCACTGCTTTTCCAGATTTTTAGGGGGTTCCTTTTAATAGGACATGCATGCATATCAAACAATAGAAGGACACATTCAAAGATGGTCCTGGCCTCTACCAAGAAATTAGCCAGGGTATAGTAAATTATCCCTATCTAACACTTCTCCCTCTGCATTTTACGAAGTTCCTGAAGCACTTTATAACAGATCTGCTTTTCTTGTCATTTGGCTTATATCCTGGAAGACGAGCCTTTTCTCTCTGTCGGATGTCACGCACAAGACTATGAAAAGCATCATCAACAAAATGTCTTTGAGCTGCCGAAGTTTCATAGAAAGGACAGTCAAATCTGTTTGCAAGTTCTTGTCCTTCCTGTGTTGTGACTTGCCGTTTACTTTCTAAGTCATATTTATTGCCAACAAGGACAACAGGAATGTCATCTGTTTTTCGTACACGTTCAATCTGGTCTTTGTACTGCGCTGCCTGGTTAAAACTGTTGCGGTCTGTTATTGAGTAGATTATGACAAATCCTTCTCCATTACGCATGTATTGTTCTCTCATAGCTGTAAATTCTTGCTGTAATCAAATTAAGAAAAATAAGTTAATCAATGAAAATAAAATACAAAAAACAAATCAATTTCTCAATCTGTTAATAGGCTATTTTTTCGATGTTGCGCATGCATCAGTAGAACAATAGACGCGAGCTGCTAAGACTCGTTCTGGTTCACCAGCCTTTTGTTATTTAAAACACATAGCCATTCACATGTTCTAGCTGCGTGCGTAACATCATCAAAAATATGGCCTATTACAATGTAAAAAGTTCTTTATTTGACATTAAGTAATGTTCAAAACTTCAGAAGGACTCAGTAACCTACAGTCCCCGGTTCCTGAAAGGCCAATTAGCACTAACCCAGGATTAAACCAGTATTACAATTAACCCTACATTAGATTCGGTTCCCAAAAGCATGGTTAGTGCTAATCCAGGGTTAATCTGTGGGTTCAAGGTGGATTAATTAGTTAATCGGTGGGTTAAAGTTGAACCGAGAATCAATATGGCAACCAGAAAAGTTAAAAAGCAAAAGGTCCATCCTTATCCATTAGCATCACTCCACCCATAACCGGCCATAACCTTTACAATACTCTGAAGATTAAAGGGGATGTCTCAGTCATAGAAAATGCCTGCCAAGCCAAAATTCAGGCTTATAGTTTTGAAGAAATACTTACGGTAATCAACAGATCCTGAACACCTTAATTAAAATTATTTTGTTTAATTCATAATTGCATTACAGGAAAGGAAACTGATAGCTCATGATACAATGGGTGACTAGTTACTGTAAAAACAGTCTAGTGTTGATCTGCATCGGTGGGGAAGATAAACACTGGTATGATCAACTGAAAGTTGATTAAGGTATGCTAACTGCTGTAGGGAGTGAGTAGTAACAGCTGACGTTGCAAGTGCTAGCCCTTTGTCAGAGCAAAAATATATAAAGCTTGTGAGGTGCACAATTAGGACACTGGTTGAGATGGCCCCTTTAACTCTTTGTCGTCCGATCGTGTGTGAGCTTAATTGGTGAAATCCTGAGTGCTAACTAAACCCTCCCCCCTCAGTTCCAGTTTGGCTAGCCCGGGGTAATTAAATACTGCTGACTTGTTAAGCCAAGGGCTCAAACTTGCCCAACAATGCCATTCGGGAGAATTCTACGTACTGGTCGACGGTAGGTATGGCTGCTTCGGTAGGGTTTCCAATGAAATGTGCTCTAATTTTGGAGAAAAATGCCACTGTCAGCTAGAGAGCTTGAAGACATCATTAAATCTGAGGATGGCTGAAAAGTACTTGGTTTGCTTTTAGTAGGCCTTGTGAGGGGATTTCACACGGTTTTGCCATTGTGTTTGTGATTTCAGACACAGGAAAAAATTCTTCAATGAAAGCCTTGAAATCCTGCAGTTGGCATTCTTTTACCCCTGCTCAACCTATCAGGATGTGTTTTTGTCACTTTAAAGCAACGGCTTGAGTCCAAATCACCGCTCTTGGCTGTAGGGGTAAAAGACTTATAAAAAAAAACTACCGGAGTCCCAGAGGGGGGTCTCCCTTGTGATTTTTTTTTTTGATTACCCAGCATGCAATTGGAGGTGGGTACAGGAGAACGTGGTGGAGAGAAATGCAGTGTAAACATCGGCGTGGTTCACAGTCGCTTGGTGTGTTTTGTGCAAAAAAACCTACTGGTTGGAAAGATTAAACAAGGTACTGTAACGACTGAGTGCTGATTTTGTGTTTGCTCTTGATTTCAAGTGCGAATGAAAAGGATGTTTTGAGCCGATTTTCAGCTCCTTAGAATTTGTGAAAATCGAAGAAACAAAAACGAACGCCAAAACAAATGAGCTTTTCTCCATAGTGAAAGAGTCAAGCGATCCCTGTTATAGCTTTGACTTTGAAGCCATTCATCCCTTCACATAATATCGCAACATCGTCTTTCCGGCATGTCTAGATGTGATGCAATATTTTTTTCTCATATAGGTGTCAGGGCACCTATATTTACAGGCTCGGACCCGAAAGAGTTAAAGTGCCACTACGACGAAAATTTACCATTTCGATTTGCCACTTTTTCAGTGTCTATAGGTCAATCAGTATTAGAAATATCCGAAATAGTAAAAAATATTCCCAAATGGGCATCTTAAACCACAAATTTTAGGAGAGTTTACCGGTAAAATCCTGTCCGCCATTGCTGGAAGCCGTGCCCTTTGTTCAGCTTTAAACAAAGGTTTATTCACCGGAAGTGATGTCATACACTTAACACGACAACCTCGTGGCGCAAAATAGCGTGCATAAAAAAGTAGCCAACCTCGCAAAGATAAATATAACTTTCTTCTTATGTACGTGAAGACGTTTTTAGTAGAAATATGCCTCCAGGCGTTGTGTTCTGCAGGCGAGCGTTAAGTGTATGACATCATTTCCGGTGAATAAACCTTTGTTTAAAGCTGAACAAAGGGCACGGCTTCCAGTAATGGCGGACGTGTAGATTCAATATTCGGAGCTAAAAAAATAAGACTTCCTGTCGTTGTATCGAAAAACAATTTGAACTGGTAATAATATATGAACTCTACTTTATGAATATGCAAAAACATTGATATGTCAAAATTTGATCGTAGGGGCACTTTAAGCTTGAAAGAGAACCCAAAACATTGACATGAGCTCCAACTTTTTTTTGCTTGTAGATTAGGTTAATTTTTCTTCTCAAAAATATACTAAGTATTATTAAGTAACGATCCATGTAAAATATAATTACAGCAAAAACTACATACATGTACAGTGTTCATTCTAGGGCACAATATTCTCGCACTTTTACAACTCATTATTGCTAATGTTCAACATGAATGCAACACTTTTCACATTCATAGAATGATTCAGATTCTGTATGACACTACATGTACATGTATATCATCCCTTTTTCAGATACAAGTCTTGCAAAATATGAGAAGCATTGAGAGAAATGTCCCACCTTGCTACGTTTCTAGACCGAACACTGTGTATATGTACATGGCTTGCATATACATTTGTATACTGAAAGGCCTTGTATATCTTTAATGATTATACTATAGATCTAATGGTTTTGTTCCACCCTGTTACCAGAGCCTTTTTATTGCTAAAAGAGAAAAGAAGGCTCTGCTGCCAGTCAAGTTCATATTGAGCATGCTTGATTGTTGTCAAGTACTGGCGGCAGTCCTAATTTCTGGGCTAGCCAGTCTAGTTTACTATTGTCAAACCAGTTTTTTCAGTGCATGCATCAATGAGCATGATATCAAGGCCACTTGATTCAGCCTCGGCTCAAAATTTTATCGAAACACTGCTAGAGTTTGCTCAATATACAGGTACACTCAACATGATTCTGGCAGACTTTTGTTCTCTTTTAGCAGGAAGAAGGCTCTGCTCGCAGGGTGGTTACCCATAATAATGTATTGAGCTTGTGCTTACCTGTCCAGCAGTGTCTAGAATGTCCAGCAATCCTGGCTCATTGTCGATTACAGCTTGGTGTTGATATACATCCTCTATATCAGCAGAATTAAAACAGACAAATATATCAATCAAACTGATCATGAAGGTGATAAACAGTTACTGAAGGATTAACACTTGAAAAGCCAGCTGCAACTTGCTTCCCACAGCAGCAAGCATAAGCAGTATTTTTTTTATTGACAAAACATAGTGTCAAGTGGCTGTGTCGAGACTAATAATTATTATGTATTCAAATTTCTAGATTCTGATTGGCTAAAAATTAAATAGCATAAAAATCCCTACATTTCGATTGGATTCATCAAGCCATGGAATACTGCACTTTAGTACATGTATATACCACACAAGTGAATAGTGATTTTCATGCGCTCTGATTGGCTACACCAGAGGTGAATAATTATCCTTTGCTATTCACCTCTGAGCGAAGCAGCGATCACCTTGCGTACATTTTTGTCCATTTGATAGATAATAAAATTACTATTAGGTGCTGGCTATTCACTTGTGTGGTATTTACTAACACAAAAACTATTATTCACCTCAGTGTTATTATTCACCTCGCCGCTCGGTAAATATCCACCACTATTCACCTCCACTTCTGTGAATAATTGTTCAGTATTTCATAGATAAACTATGAAATACCACCTTGAATTTGCTGAGCTCTGATTGGCTTGACTATAATATTTATAGGATAGCACATGATATAATATACAATAAGGCATGCATTGAGGTTACAGGTATTATAGACTTGCCTATTGTGGGATCATGGTAGTCTAGAAATTGATGAGATACTAGCTGTACAGCCAAGGCTGAAAAATAATGAGAACATTATAATTAACAATGAATGCATTGCAATAATGATTAATAATAATCTATAAATTATAAAATATATCTATAACATAATTACTATGATAGTGACACTCTTACTAGTGAAAATTGTATAAAGACCCTCAGGGTTGTCTGGCAGTACAAATCGAAACAAGAGGCTACATAATGTTTTACAGGCGGGTGCAAGAATATATTGGTTCAAATGGCATAAATGAAGGGAAATTTAGGCAAAACAAAGTCCACAATCCGTCATTACACGACCTAATACAATCATGTTATTCAATGAAAAAGAATGAGAGACTGGTTCCTGTTAATAACTAATGCCATATTCTAATAAATAACTTGTCTGAACACCGAGTTATGGAATAGCCAACATCACCGCTCTCTATTGAATTTACTTCCCTTTTAAAGTGTTACTCTCTTGAGTCACTGATGTCACTTTATCTTAAGCATCGTGTTCATTGGCTGCTCAAATTGCTCCCACAAAATTCTGTCTATTTTTAGCACAAAACGAGTCTGTGCCATCGTATAGACCCAATGGGGTAGATGGACACTCCTAGTAATGAGCTCCTGACATTTTTGAATCAGAGCATTGCAAATGCCCCACCATGGGGTCAGCTACATGTATGCAAATGCCCCACCATGCATGGGACTTAGGAACAAGTATAAATCTCTCATAAACATTTATGTAAAACTTGCTGTTTTGACTCTCTTTAACCAATTCCCCACCCCCCAACTTTTCTTTGATTACAAATGCCCCCACCATCCCCAGGACAGACTGAGTTTGGGGGGGGGGGGGAGGGGGAGGGGGATTGACAGTTTTGGAATTATTGATAGAGACATTACATGGAATATTCAAAATGGTAGAGGGATATTTATACAACATACATGTACTCAGACTGCATCAGCAGAGTTTGAAACAGTCACATTCAGCTATATCATTTATGTCAAACCTACCATACATGTATTTCTGCATGGTAGACACATGTACAGTATGATTATTTTTAAGAACTCTTAATATAATGGATATACTAAACTCTAAAGAATAAACATCAAGTTCACTACATGAACAACTAAGTTTCTCCAATCAGGTAGTAAATTTTCTGTGTAGATGTTGAATGAAAGATGCCTTTGACTATATTGCTTGTTTTTTTCTGATTGCTTTTGTTTTATAGGATACTTCGTGTTGATAAACAAATTACAATTGTTATGCTAATGTGCCAACCATGATTTCAAAAGGCTGCTTTGTGTCAGGAACCAATGGAGCTCTTGGTAGGATGACGTTCAGTAAGTAGTATCGCTATTATCGTGTCCAAAACTATGCGCCAAATGATCACCACATACTCGACCTCGACAGATTGCAATCCACAAGACCACACGCAAAGATGTATGACAATAACAGATCTAGAGGCACGGCATGGAAGTTGTTTTCGTATCTTTCATGTAACTGTGTTTGCATAAATATGTATATCTTTCACTTGGATGCGGTAAAAAAAAAAAATTTCATTAGCTGACAACCAATAAACTTGAAATCCCTAGCCCTAGGGATTATTCCGTGCTCATACAAAATCGGAAAGAAAAAATTCACAAGTAACTTTTTAAAACCTAGCTTTTCTGCTGCTGTGGTAGAAAATAACAAAGATTTCGGATTTAGTTTGTCTATGCACTGATGTCTCAATAGCAGAAAATATGTGAATTTTCAGAGTCGGACTTCGAGCGTGACATAAATAATACCCAGAAACAATACACAAGTGAGCTGGTATTCGCTTCCAGCAGAGAAATTTGCATATAAGAATTATTAAACACTTTCAAGGAACAAACAACATCAAATACTTCCTACCTAACTCAAACTGGGACCTCATACAGGAAATCCAACCTCGAAACTTAAATTAAAAGACTAGAAATAAGCCTGGTTCGCCTCTGGAACGCGCCTTTCAGCTCAGAAGTTTTGAGTTCGCGCATTTGTGGATTGATGCCAAACCCACAACAACTTATACACTCGTAAAAACCCATCCCTTTTCTTTTGATAATCAAAACATAAACACAGAGAACAGCCTTGATTTTTAAGTCTATTTTTGTTTAACAGAATCTCAAAGTTTCTAAGAAAACGGCTATTGCAACGAAGTAAGGACAGCTGATCTTTCTTTGACTCTATGCAGACTATGGTCTATGGATCTGCTCAAGTTCACACAACGAAATTCACACAACTGAATTAAGATTTAAGGTCGGCTTCGAGTTCGATTCAGTTAACATTCTGTTTTAAATTTAGGTTAAATCTCCCCCTGAAATGAGATTAAAATCATCTTTCTCTTGAACGACTGTATTCGTTAGAGGTCACGACTACTTGATATATGTGAAAACAAAAGGAAATCCGGCCAATCTTTTGCAAGCTTCCTTACCTGACTTCCCCACACCTCCTTCCCCGAGAAGAACGATCTTATAGACTCGTAAAGTGCCATGAAACGTTGCTGTTGGTGGATGCATCGTGTTTGGAAATGCATACACCAATAGCTCTTGCTCAATAAACGTTTGGTTTTCACTCTGAAACGAACAAAGACCAACTGAATTCCCTCTGACTATTGCGTACCATCAAGTGTCTGCTTTTATCAGGTCTGGAAGATTATTTATAGCATTACGAGAACTAGTTATCCAATAAAAGCAGATTGCTGATTGGCTAATTGTAAAAGATTTGGCGAATCAGAATTATTCTTCTAAATGTCGAATGCTGCATGCTAATCTTATTAAGAAAAGAAACACTTCCGGTTCCGGCTTCTCTTATATCCTTTTAAAGAAAAAACAACAAAACTTAAGAACTTTGAACTTCAGGTAGGGCAGCCCACCTTGTTCAAAGTTTACAAAGTGAATCGTCCCTAATTTGTCTGGGAATATAGATCATAAATATACATACTACAACATAATACAATTCATTTTACCAAATAATAGCAATATATTTTAACATAAATCCGCCGTTAGTATACTTTTTATTTAAAAAAAGTATTGACTTTTCCTTTTCTATGTAGTTTGGCAAGCCTTCACTTCTCTATCCTTATATGGAAACTACTGCAGTTACGTTACTGAACGTACGCTTTAACAGAACTTCTACCTTAGCTTAAACGCATGATCACGAATGTGATAAACTTTGTACGGTTTCTATTTATGTTTCCACGTACGTTTCAGGTCTCAGCATGGGGAATATTGTATGCGTTTTTTTTAGGAAAAGGGGAAAAAGTGAAACTGACAACACTACAAGGTGACGCATGTCTGCCGTTTACGCGCAGTCCAATACATATTTAATATAATTAATGCCGAAATTATGATAGAGAGAAGTGTTCGAGAGCGTCATCGTCGTATATATATAAATTATATATATATATATATATAAACCTGAAAACTAAAAATACAACAGGTCAATGTCAGTTGAGCTAGTCTTTCATGTAAAACTTTTGTTTTAATTTTATTCCGATACACGTATTGTTAGTTTTACATTTACGACTCACTGCAATGATAAACTGTGTCAAATCGCAGATCTATGTGTATAGCTTCAATGTAACTTGACTCATCATCATAACTATTTTACAATTAAAGTTGGTTTTCATGCAAGCCGTGCATCTACTATAAATAACAATAATAAATAATTCTAAATCATAATAATGATTTTAAACTAAGTAAATACAAATCCAACAATAAATACTACAAATACTACAAATTAATAATCCTAATAATATTATTATATTAAAATTCATAAAACCTATAGAGAACTAGTTAAAGGAGACTTACGTCCTTAAAGACCCTGTGTCCGAGCCCATGGTGCTTTGCGCGCGCAAGTCATTTTCGTAGGCTACGAAATCAGAAAGATCGTTGTTGTTGTTATGTGACTCCCGAATCTTTCGAAATCCATCCCTAGTTTGAGCCATCGTGTAATTATTGATAGGTATATATGCAAAACTAACTTTCTTTTATCTTAACTTTTGTATATATACTTTTTAAAATGAAACTTTAGTTCGAATATTTCTTCGAATCCCGGTCTAGAGTGGCGAGTAGAGGGGACCGAGACAGCGAGGCGAAGTGACTCGACAAATAATCCTTCAGCAGTCCACATTTTACTTTCTCTAGGTCTACAAGAGAACACTTGTGGTTCAAAAGGACTACTACGTGAGTTTCCCGGGGATTTGCTGCACTAAGGGACAGGCGGGCTTCGTTGGAAATACAAAGCAACCACTTCTGGTATCAAGAACATTCGTAATTATAATTTCGCACGGCTAAGCTCCACTGAGGTGTTACGACTTATCTGTATCTGTATATGTTTTGCATTTTTATTAGCAGAGAAAGCAATGTCCTTAACCTTTTTGTTCATCCTCCAGTACGTCCAGAAAGTCTTGCTACCAAAACTACGATCGCGGGTCAAACTCCAATCTGCCGAGTTCAGCTGTTACTTCGCTGTGAGTTTGAATCGAGTGCGAGTACGACATTTCATTTTGCACTCAAAATATATCATTCGCAAGGAAAGTAGAGATCTTCAAATACAGCTTAGTAATACTGGAGACATAAAAACAAGGTAACAAGAGTATGTGTTTGCTTGTAGAGTAGTGAAAAGTCGCACTCGTAAATCGAATTAGCATCTAAAGACAGAACAACTGGCTTCCTGCAGAGTACTGTTAAAATGATATTCGAAGCATCCGGGGAAAATTCGTGGGCTCGATTGGGTTTTTAATCCGGTAGAAATTATGAAATTCGTTATCCAAAAGTGTATGTTTACTTCTTTTATGAAACTTATAAACAATCGAGAGCATTTTAGTTCGCCTAAAAGCTGGCCTTTAATTTATGCGGCTGTTGATAAACAAACTAATCATAACATTGGCGCAAAGCACCATGGGCTCGGACACAGGGTCTTTAAGCTTGGACATTTCTAACGAGATAGTTTCACGTAATTATAAATCCGAAAGCTTTGATGCATGTGAGCAACGCTACAGTTTCCCGGATGTTACAATACGTTTTAGTGTTTTCGCACTTTGGTGTTACAAAGTTTTGCAGTAGGTATATCATAATTTAAAAAATGATATATCTGATATAGGCTAGATTGACGTTCATAGTTAGTTAATTAATCTACAGATTAAAATTCTAAAATGTAATACACGTATTAAAACAGATCACAAAAATGATGAGCTATATCAGTATACCAGTATTAATACCATGGGGAGTAAGAATATGGGGGACAGGAAGCCCGACACTAAGAACGGCTGCGAGGGAGACTAGAGTAAGAACGGCTGAAGGCTGTTTTCCATTTTTATATATAAACTCGCAAAATGTTACGATAACACCGAGTTGCTGGAAATACAGTTTCCTTCGTCGGCAACGCAACGTAAAAAGTAGTTCCATTAACTCGATCTTATCGCAAACAGTTTGCGATCAAGACATATCGCAAACTGTTTGTGACCTCGACGTTAACTGATCAGCTATTTCAAGTTTAGGCTTAAGGCTGTTTTCCATATCGACGTAAAGGTATCGCAAACAGTCGCAAACAGTTTGCGATGGCTTGATCGCAAACTGTTTGCGATGTGACCGAGTTAATGGTAATACGTTTACGTTGCGTTGCGATGTCGAGCGATGGGTCGCCAACGGATCGCAAACCAGTTCTATCTTGTTTGCGATCCGTTGGCGACCCATCGCAACGCAACGTAAATATGCTGTATTTTAACTATGTCACATGGCAAACAGTTTGCGATAGCTTTGCGATCAGGCCATCGCAAACAGTTTGCGACTGTTTACGATGGCTTTACGTCGATATGGAAAACAGTCTTTATATAGGTCAGCTGTATGTATCACCACAGACTCCTTGCGTCTCCGGTTTTCCTTCCTCCACGAAAGCCACACGCTAAATTCCAATTAGCTTTCCAAAATCCAAGATTTTTTGCCTACCTGTAACTATATCCAATTATGACCATATTTGACCAATTTTCAGGACTTTTTTCTGAAATTCTTTCTAGCCGGGACCTGACTTTGGTCAGCCCCCATGGTTGGTTCAGGCCCCGTTAAATTAAAATTCAGGTTATTTTGATATTGATTTTTCAAATAAATTGAGAAAGAGAACAAACCACGAAGAAAGACGCCATTTGAATAGATAAGGCGATATGGCCTCTTTTTCAGACCTAATTCATATATTATTTCAGTGCTGAATAACAATTGCAATCTCGTGCCCAGACCCCATTTACTGAATAACGTGACGCGTGTAGACTAGGGACGACTGCAGCGTTCACAAAAATGGCGGAAATTTCAAAATTTAGCGAGTACCTTCATGTTTTCTGCGAAGAATAAGAGTTTTGCTGGAAGGATAAGATTCAAATACTCAGACCATTTCCTCCAGATCAAGAACTCTCTGTCTGTCTTCGTCTGTCTGTCTTCGTCTGTCTGTCTTCGTCTGTCTGTCTTCGTCTGTCTGTCTTCGTCTGTCTGTTTTCGTCTGTCTGTCTTCGTATGTCTGTCTTCCTCTGTCTGTCTTCCTCTGTCTGTCTTCCTCTGTCTGTCTTCCTCTGTCTGTCTTCCTCTGTCTGTCTTCCTCTGTCCGTCTTCCTCTGTCCGTTTTCTTCTATCCGTCTTCCTCTGTCCCATGGTCAGTCCTCTGTCCGTCTTCCTCTCTCTAAAAGTCTTTGTAAAAAAGTCTCTTCAGGTATCGGGGGACTAAGGCAAATTAGAGATTTTATCCCAAAGGAAACCGCAATCACGGTCTATAACTCATTAATGCAGCCTTGGTTCGATTATTGCGATGTGGTTTGGGATAACTTACCAGCCACATCGGCTGAAAGGCTTCAAAAGCTACAAAATCGAGCAGCCCGCGTCCTAACCAAACAAGGTTATGATATCAGATCCAATGACATCCGTAGCAGCCTCGACTGGGACAATCTTGTTGTAAGACGTTTAAAGCACAAAGCTATCACGATGTTTAAAATTCAGAATAATAATGGCCCTTTGTGCTTGAGAGAACTTTTCAGATCAAATAAAACAACATACAATCTTCGCAATGGTGAAAACCAGTTATCCTTACCAAAACCTCGGACTGAGTATCTGAAAAGAGCTTTCGCATATGATGGTGCTAAACTCTGGAATGGATTACCAAGTTACATGAGACGGCAAACAAGTTTGTCGTCCTTTAAACGGGAGCTGTCATCCATTGAACCTTAACTGGTTTTCTATATTTTAACCATCTATTTATCTATATATAGATATTTTTATTTTATTTTTTTAAATAATTATCTATTTATCTATATTATATTATCAAGACTGTTTGTAGTCTTGTTAAACTCGGCTTTCATGAAAACCAATATACTGTATATTGATGTATTCCGAGTATAAATAAAGTGTCACTCACTCACTCACTCTCTGTCTTCCTCTCTCTGTCTCCTCTGTCTCTGTCTCTGCCTCTGTCTCTCTGTCTCTGTCTCGACTACTGGGATGTTGTCTGAGAAAACCTAAACAAAGGGCTTGCTACCAGAATTCAGAAATTGAAGAATCGTGCAGCCCGAATCAGATCACATTTCAGGGTTACGATATACGATCTGCACTGAGTTATATTAGAACAATGAAATGGGATGAGCTTGCACGCCCTATTAAGGAGAGATAAGCATCTAAGTTTAATTGTTCGTAATGCATGATACAATTAATCATAAAGCACCCAAGTACGTATACTTGAGCGATCTTTTCTCAAATTCCTGTAAAAATAACCCTTATAGATCTTGTCTTAGAAACCACGAGTTTAAGGTCGCAGTGAACCATATTCCAAGTACGGAATACTACAAAGGGTCATATTCATACAGAGGAGCTAAACTATGGAATTCGCTGCGGCTTATGAGTTTAGGGCTTCGGAATCTAATGCAATGCTGTCATCAGGCAAATAGATTGTCGCTTGTCCTCAAAAGTTATAACTTTTTTATCCTAAATGTTTAATTGTATTGAAATTACCTAAATAATATTTTTATATTTCTTTATACTATACTGCATTAATAGTCCACTGATTTACTTGTATTTATACGGCTTTCACGTAAAGTAAAAAGTACCGTATTTAAATAAAAGTCAATCAATCAATCTAGTGTCAAATTAAAGAGCCTTCAATTAGTTTTCTGTTAACGCATTTCAGAGTGTTGTTTTGTCATTCCGGTTATAAGCCCCCGCGTGAAACCTCATTGAAACCCCTTACATATTGTATTTATAAGCCATTGATGGCCAATGAGCGGGATTTACGTATTTTTACTCGGGCTGCATCAAAATTTCTGCCCATGTATTAAATTTCAAGTTCACCACCAATCAGATTGCACTGTGCTGGTCACGTAACACTCGCCAGGTTAATTTATTTACATAATTTAATATAGTAAGATCAAGATGGTGGACCGCGAGGAAATTTCTCTCTAATTTGGAGTCCCATCTCTCAAATGTAAGCAGTTTAATGTTTTATTTAACTTCACTCGTGCGAAAGCCTTCAAACAGGCTCAGGATATTTCAACTGGCGCTCTTGTCGGTGCCGAAGGATCGCGTTTTTTACCCAGATGGCCAGTAAATTTATAAACGAGACGACGACCTGAAAGGGCTGTATGATGAAAGCTCCACATATCGAATTGGAATTTAGCGTGTTGATTTGCTGCTGAAACCAAAGGCTTCTTCGTTAGAAATGGCAAGATGTTGTGTTTTTCTAGGAGGACAAAATATTTCTTGTTTAAGCTTCTCTTCCGCCACGGCTTTGTTATTTGAGTCTCTATGGATTGGTATACTCAAATATACTGCACAATACCATACAACTGAATAAGCAGTCTTTAACAAAGCCAAACTCAACTTCAACTCAAGAGCAAAGCTGAGAGGGAAAGTGAAACTGAACAGTGTCTTGTCAGGTCATGAAGGTACGGTGAGGTTGAAATCATTGCGTGTTTATATCTGCATTTATTTGTCGATTTTTTGTGATAGTCAGTGTACTTTTTTGCCAAGTCTATTTATATCCAGTGTTATCCTTCTGATCATGATTATATACGTCAATCTCTGGAAGAATGCAGACATGCCAGTAGAAGATAATTGCAAATTTTATTAAGTCGAAGAACCAGACATGTACGCGTACAAAATCACTTGTACACAGAGACGTGCTGCAAACATAGCCTCCTCCGCAGACACCTCTTAAGTATAGGACCGCGAGAGAAAAAAAATGTAAAAAAAATGTAAATTGGGTTACCTGTGCCTGCGGAGGAGAGAAGAAGAGGAAGTATAGGACCGCGAGAGAAAAAAATTGTAAAAACAAATGTAAATTGGGTTACCTGTGCCTCCCCCAATTTTTTTTCATCATCAGTCCCCTCTCTTCTTTCGTTGTACCACAGGAAACCCGGTCTCGATTTTTTCCGATTATATAGGAGGTGCCTGCGGAGGAGGCTACTGCAAACACTCATTGTCATAAAACGAGTCGCAAGCACATCTTAATTACTTGCGAATTTTAGGAAAAAGCAGAAAAGTGAGGCGAGTTAGAAAACAAAGCCGTAAGGACGGAGAAGAGAGAAATCAGATATATATTTTTTTTTATGGAGAAATATTTGTTTGTAAAATCACGTCGAAAAGTCTGTAGGGTAACTAAAAGCCAAAGCGAACCAGAGGAAAATTTAACTTTCATACTACAGTATCTCCAATCATTTCACATACCCGAGCAGTTCTCTCCAAAAATCTGAATAATAAAAAATATCACTGCGAAATCATGCTCTCTAATGACATTGAACAGGTCTTTTTGATTCAATAATAAGTGCTGATATGTTTAGGTTAACAGCCAGATTCTCTTGCTTGGGATTCAAACCGTTAGATGTTGGTGGTGGTGGAGAGATTACAACAACAATAACAATTTATTATACCCTTACAAAGTTTACAAGTGTGACAAATTAATGGTAAGAAAAAATACATATTTACTGAGGGTACTGGCTTCCTGAAATAACTGAGAAGTTAAAAATGCCAGTTTACATGGAATTGAAATTAAATTAGTAGGTCGCAGGACATGAACAAATACATATACAAACTATTCCATTTGGTCAAGTTATTTACAATATATACGCTGGCATATATATAGTAATACAATTAATACAGTGTTAATAAATAAATAAATATGAAGAGAAAGAGTACAAACTCTTTTTACTTTTAAAAAATGCATAAAAGCTAATATTTGCTGAGAAATACGTTCTATCATCCAGAATGAAAGTAATACTGATCAGTTCTGGTTACAATATATTAACAACATCCCCCCCCCCCCCCCCCCCCCCGGGCAAACGTGGGGCATTTGGCAGTTGTAGTTCATTATATATCCATTATCACTTATCGCAAGAGCATGAGTAGTGAACCAGTATTATTCTCTGGCTATAATAATAATATTTATTTATGACAAAAACTATGCTAAAACTCCATGGACTTCATTTATTCAATGTCTCAGATGTATTTATAATTTTATTTTAATAGAATTGGATTATTTTTTTCTGAACAAAATTTGGCCCATCACAGAACCAGTAACTGAAGCTCAGTGGTTAAGTGTCAGTCTGTTGTGCAGGAGGTAGTGAGTTCAAATCCAGGTAGGACCTTAAAATAACTGGTACTGCATGCCTGGGAGAACTGGTACTGCATGCCTTTGCTCTGACATCTGCAAATGGTTCTAAAAGCTTTGTGTCTTCTTGGATCACAGTGTTAAATTGTAGGCCAACACTGAGAATGCAACCAAATCTCTGGTAGTGACCACCCTCAAGTGTAGTGGAATTATTAGTCGTATAGATATTTGTCCCCAATTATAGCAATACCATGCTAAATACATTGACTCTCTCCTCTATTAGTAGTAGTAGTACTAGTTCCCTTGGTGCCAATATATACATTTTATATATTATAAATATACAGGCTAAATCTAGTTTTTACTCGGACTGCCTGTGGCAGGCACGAGTTTAAATCTGCAGGCCGTTATTACTCGGGCTGCCTGTGGCAGGCCGGAGTTGAAATTTTTGTTCGCTGCAACAAAATTTCTGCGCATGCGTTAAATTATGCATTAATTGACCTCGTGGCGCTAATAGATTTCGACATCGGACGGTATTCTTGTTTGAGGTACGTTACGTAGGTTTTTTGCTCATTTCATTATACTCTCGTTCATAATACATACCAGTGCAAACACCGTGATCTGTAGGCCAACACTAAAATAATTTTGACCGTGTTTTTGGTTGGTTTACCGATCTCGTAACGAGACCTCTGTACGTTATACTATACAGAATAGCTGATTTATAGCGAAATATAGCGATTTACTAGCAAATATTTTTTACTGTGGTTGAGCAGTTATGGGTTTCTCTCCTCTATCAAAGTCTGAAGACATCTGAACTCCTGAACTGTGAGAGCCGACACTGTCGCTCGCCATGCAACACGAAGACAGAAATACCCCGGAGAAATAAACACTCAGCACAGAATAATTTATGATGAGCGAAGCAATATTCAACTCTCAAGGTAAATAAGAATCCTCTCACGGCCGAGGTTTTGGTTCGAGAAATTAAAGGCTTCCAACAGTTCCCTTTATAGTTCAGTAATATAATGAGCATACTGCAGTTTTAGGAACGAGGGTAAAAGCTTTTAAATAGAGATAACCAACAGCCATTTCAGTTAATAATCTTTAATCCAACAAATACCAATATGGACGCGATCAGCGAGCTGCGATAAAGCAGATAAAGAGCCGCAGGGTAGAAAGAACAGTAGAGAAATATAGTGATAGCCCCATCATAGGTGGACAGGATACAACTTATAATATGGGACAAATATAAACATACATTTGAGACACTCATCTATTAGTACTCTGAACCTGCAGAACAGCAGACTAAATTGTAAGCGTGCGTTACATGAATAAGTAGAGGTCAACTTCTTTAATTTACATACACGAGAAAAACAAAAATATTTAATTACATATATATACTAGGGGAGCAGAGAATGAATGTCACCGCGCTACCGGCCACTCCTAAAGACTTCTAAACTCGGCTAATAATTCTTCCCTTCGGTTATTACTAAGAGGATTTCAAATGAACGTGTATTTCATCCGGGCTCTTGCTTCTTTTCTTTGACGATTCTCACGATTCTCTGACGCAAATGAATCGGTTCTAAGAAATACCACGACAGTACAGGCACAGACACATCGCTGATACCGACTAGCCGAACTGACAGTTCATCTATTTCCCCCGCTACATCACGTAGCTTTGTTTTGATGTCGCCGCGCTGGCCTTGATCATGATCACGCTTCTGACCTTGCAAGATATTGGTTGGGGGGGGGGGGGGGGGGGAGGGGTGTGCCGCCCGGTTCTCATCTCTTTGCCTTTCCTGTCGCGCAAGGAGATGAGAAACCTCTGCTTGCAGGGTAAAAAGATTTCAGACCAAATATATTATTTTCCAGTCCCGTTTTCAGACCTGACCTCGAAAATCTTCCCCTCGCTAGCACCACTTAAAGTGATCTTTAATCGCGTTATCATAGTATAGATCACTTGCCTGAATCACCACAGACTCCTAGCACTAGCACTTCGAGCAAACAAGCCATGTTTTTGTTTTAGTAGGAAGTCTCACTGGTTATTGGGTCAGTTGTCACGTCGAGTTTGGGTAGAGTGCGAGTCAGGGTGCGAGTCGGCGAGTCAGGGTGCGAGTCGGCGAGTCAGGGTGCGAGTCGGCGAGTCAGGGTGCGAGTCGGCGAGTCAGGGTGTAGGCTCGGTTTCAGCCATTGGGGTGTCGTTTCTCCAAAGCCTCCCCCAACTAACGGCGCGCGGTCAATACACCGTGTCCGTGACGTCACCTGATTAAAATTCAATATTCAATTTGCTTAATTGTTGCCGTTTCCCCTTTCACGACTGTAGCGTAAGCTCTAAACTTTCAAAACACACACTTGAACTCTAAACTAAAACTCCAAGTGTGAAATGAATTCTCAAGAACAAACGCCATTTAAAATTATTGAGAAACTAGGCATTATTTGTTACTCTGTAATATTAGTGCCGCTCAAGACACCTCGCTGACAGAAACTAAAAGCCGAAATACGGGGATAAAGTTCAGATATTATCCCGGAACTATTCTGAGCTAGAGTCGAGTATTCTCGCTCAGTACTTGTGTAGAGTACATTACGGGTTTCGCGACCTTCGAGTTTGGTACAAATGACGGTTTCCCAAGTTTCCAAACCCGGTGCGTTCGCGTACTAACACAGTGTCTGTTGAAGTATGATCTCATTCTAACAAGTTATGGGATATCTGTTGTAGTTATGTTAATTAGAAATAAAAGTCCCGGATGTTGTTCATCCTGCGAAGTGACAAACATGGCGTGTTTTGTTGTTTTGCGATCACTACTATAATCCAAGTAATCCGGATTAATCCTTGCCTCCATCATGAGTTTAACAGGTTATGGGCCCAGTTCGAGATATGGTCGACTACTATTCGATGGGGACGAAAGAAAATACGAACAATGGGAAGTTAAATTTCTCGGTTATATGCGACTACAAAATTTGAAGGATACGATCGATGCGGCTAACCACAAGCAGCCCAAGCTCTAATCTAGCTAATACTGACAGCGTTTGTATGGGAATTTTAACGAGCTAGAAATACGAAAGAATTAATGAATAAAATGTCTTACCTTGCTTCCATAGTGTATTACTTGCTGTCTGTGTGGTAACAGGGTTGGATCAGATAAAATGAAAAATCGCTAAAATCGCTTCCTATCCAACCCTGTTACCACACAGACAACAAGTAATACACTATGGAAGCAAGGTAAGACATTTTATTCATTAATTCTTTCGTATTTCTAGCTCGTTAAAATTCTCATACAAACGCTGTCAGTATTAGCTAGATTAGAGCTTGGGCTGCCTGTGGGCTAACGATGTGGAGATTACCGCAGCCAAGAACGAAGAAGCGTTTGCCGAGTTAATACAATTTCTCGATGATAGAAGTCTTTCTCTCGTAATGAGGGACGCACAAGATGACGGGAGGAAAGCGTTGAAAATTTTGAGGGCGCATTATGCTGGTGCAGGCAAGCCCAGAGTGATTTCGTTATTCTTACACAGAGCTGACGTCGCTTGTGAAATCGGCAAACGAGACAGTGACGGACTATGTTATACGAGCAGAGACTGTAGCGACAGCTCTTAAGAATGCTGGTGAAACCGTGACAGATAGTCTTCTCATAGCGATGGTATTAAAAGGTCTACCGGAAGATTACAAGCCGTTTGTTGTCGTTATCACCCAGAACGAGAAACAACAAACATTCAGTGAATTCAAGGTCGCCTTACAGAGTTTTAAAGATACTGAGCGAACCAGAATGGTGATGGGAAACGACTCAGTCATGAAGACCGAACAGAGACAGGAATCAAAGAGGAATATCATCTGTTTTCAATGTGGCTTGGCAGGGCATATTGCTCGTTTCTGTATTAAACAGTAACAGCAGCAATAATGGACGGGGACGCTGGTGCAACACGTGTCACAACTCGTCACACAGTGACAGTACATGTCGGTTCAAAGGAAGAAGGACTGACAATGCCAAGCAGGCTTCTGAGACTTTTGAAGAATCTGATGAGGGAGTGGAGCATTCATTTGCATTTGAGATCAACGCTGATGCAAATGAGAGGGCTACTAGTACGGCAGAAACAAATACACTTCTGGTAGATTGTGGTGCGACCGCCCACATCATCAATGACGAGTCCAAGTTCATCAAATTTGATGACAAGTTCAGACCAGACAAGCACTATATCGAGCTGGCAGATGGAACACGATCTAACAATGTGGTACTCAAGAGAGGGGATGTTGAGATAACCATTATGGTTACCACTGGAAGGCATATCAATGCGACGCTGAAAGATGCATTATACATTCCTACATACCCTCAGAACATATTCTCAGTGCAAGCTGCAACTACAAGAGGTGCTACAGTGACTTTCAATCCAGACTCTGCAGAACTAGCTTACAAGAGTACCAAGTTTAACATTGAGAAGCGTGGTAGACTGTACTATATCAGTACCTTTGACAAAGCTGACTCTGTCAATTATACATGTGATCTGAAAGGCTGGCATGAAATATTAGGACACTGTAATCATGAGGACATTGTGAAACTAGAAAGTGTAGTAGAAGGTATGAAGGTAAGCGATAGTAGTTCCAGTAACCCCGGGGATTGTAACATTTGTATTGAAGGGAAAATGACCCAAAGTAGGAATAGGAATCCTGATGTGCGCGCTACAGCACCATTAGAATTAGTTCACACTGATCTTGCTGGACCCATTGATCCAGCCTCTGGAGAAGGTTTCAGATATTCCATAGCTTTCACGGATGACTATCCAGGAGCAATTTTTGTATACTTTCTTAAGAGTAAGAGCGAGACTGTAGTTGCAGCAGAGAAGTTTTTGGCAGACTCAGCACCATATGGTGAAGTTAAATGTATAAGGTCAGATAATGGCGGTGAGTTTATTTCTCATAAGTTTAAGTCTCTCCTGAGGGAGAATAAGATAAAGCATGGAACATCTGCACCCCATTCTCCCCACCAAAATGGGACGGCAGAGCGACACTGGCGTACTCTATTTGAGATGGGAAGGTGCTTACTCCTGCAAGCCAATATGGGCAAGGAGTTTTGGCCTTATGCAGTAATGGCTGCTGCGTACTTACGTAATAGGTGCTATAACAATCGCCTAAAGCAAACACCATACTTCACTATCACTGGCAAGAAACCCAATTTGTCAAACATGAGAAGTTTTGGATCTGAATGCTATGCATATAAGCAGAATACGCAGAAGTTGGATTCCAGGTGCACTAAGGGGATCTTTCTTGGGTATGATAAGGGGAGCCCTGCGTATCTGGTGTACATCCCAGAGACAGGCAAGGTTATGAAATACAGGGTGGTGAAGTTACCTAAGAGAAGGGTGGAACAACAGACTCAAACTGAAAGTCTGTCAAGTGATGATGATGTAATGCCATTACAACACAATTCTAACCCTGATACATGTAGTGCATCTGATGTTGACAGGTCTCAAGAGGGTCCAGGTTTGCTCATCGAAGGTCTTGGGGCTGAGTGTGAAACCAGTCCTCCTGATGAAAGCATAAGACGTTCTAAGAGGGGGAGAAACTCCCCAGCATACTTGAGCGATTATGCCACAGACATGGAGGATGTTGATCAGGTACTAACAAGTGTTGATTATTGTTACAAATTTTCTGATTTCCCTCAAACCTATCAAGAGGCTATGGAATCGCCTGAGTCTAGCAGCTGGGAGGCGGCGATGAGGGAAGAGATGAATTCTCTAACTGAGAATAACACTTTTACTTTGACTACTCTGCCAGAGGGCAGAAATTCAGTGGGGGGCCATTGGGTGTACACTATCAAAGAAAGTTGTACTGGTGCTAAAACTTTCAAAGCAAGGTATGTTGCTAAGGGTTACAGCCAAGTGAGAGGTATTGATTATAAGGAGACTTTTGCACCTACAGCTAATCTCACATCTGTACGTGTGCTAATGCAAATAGCCGCACAACATGATTTGGTTTTACACCAAATGGATGTGAAGACTGCCTATCTCAATGCCCCTATTGATTGTGAGATCTACATGGATCAAGTTGAAGGTTTTCAAGTTCCCCCAGGAAATGATGGCACACAGGTGTATAAGTTGAACAAATCTCTGTATGGATTGAAGCAATCAGGAAGGAATTGGAACCATGTGCTACACTGTTTCTTACTTGAGAATGATTATGTTCAGAGTCCTGTTGATAACTGTGTGTACACCAAACAGGTTGGGAGTAAACTTGTTGCTATGCTTGTCTGGGTAGATGACATCATTATTGCAGCAAGTGACATGGTGCTAGTATCTGAAACTAAAGGGATGTTGAGGGAGAGATTCCACATGAAGGATCTGGGTAGACTTTCTTACTTCCTGGGTATTCATTTTGAGCAAGGAGATGGCTTTGTGAAAATGAACCAGAAGAGGTACATCATTAAGGTACTTGAGAGGTTTGAGATGTCAGAATGTAAACCAAGGCCTACACCTTCTGAGCAGAAACTTGAGTTTGTTAGTGAAACTCCCTTTGATCCTAGGAGATATCGTGAGGCAGTCGGTAGCTTGATATACGCTATGACATGCACTAGGCCAGACATATGCTGGATTGTCACTAAGTTGTCACAATTTCTGACTAACCCAATGGACGAACACTGGGTTGCAGTGAAGCATGTGCTGCGGTACTTGAAGGGGACTCTAGACTATGAGTTGTGCTACAGGAGGTGTGATGATGATCTCACACTAATAGGCTACAGTGATGCTGATTGGGCATCATCTACAGATGACAGACGAAGTGTAAGTGGATACTGCTTCAGCTTGAGTAGAGATGGTCCTCTTGTCTCTTGGAAGTCGAGAAAGCAGCGAACTGTGGCCCTCTCGTCATGCGAAGCTAAGTACATTGCCCTAGCAGCAGCAGTTCAGGAGGGCCTTTATCTCATTCAGTTGGTGGGTGATATTGGTGAAGCAAGTGAGCCTGTTTTGATATTTGGGATAACCAAGGGGCCATTGCCTTGTCTAAAAATCCAGTCAATCGACAGAGATCGAAACATATTGATGTGAGATATCACTTCATCCGCACAATGCAAAATGCAGGAAAGATAATAATTGAGTACTGTCCCACCGCCAGTATGGTGGCTGATATCATGACCAAACCAGCTACAAAATTCAAGTTGCAACAATTTGGGAGATATATTTTTGGTTCATGAGACATTTTAGCCTATATAGTATACAAGGAATATACAAGACTCTAATGTTTATTTTATATTTTTTTTATTTTATTCATTTGTTGGTTGATAATTTACTGCATGTTTACATTGTTAATGGTAATATGATCACGTATATCATTTTAGGAAATACATAGAAAGAGATCAAGTGGGGGTGTTGAAGTATGATCTCATTCTAACAAGTTATGGGATACCTGTTGTAGTTATGTTAATTAGAAATAAAAGTCCCGGATGTTGTTCATCCTGCGAAGTGACAAACATGGCGTGTTTTGTTGTTTTGCGATCACTACTATAATCCAAGTAATCCGGATTAATCCTTGCCTCTCTTACTGCTTCCTTGTGTGAATCCTTGAATTATTCGAAAGCAAACTTTTCGAAAGCAAATTTAAACGTATTTCGGAACAGCAATCCAAAGCTTCTGGTCCGGCTTTGAAAAGTTTACAATATAAATTATGCAAATACATTCAGCGACAGGATTTGAGTGGCAAGGTTGTGATTGGCTAAAACCCGACAATGTCTCAGCTCGCGCGCCCAGCCGTGAGTGGGGAGAGGATCGCGGGCTCACCGAAACCCCCACGGCTGGAAACCGAGCCTAGTCAGGGTGCGAGTCAGAATTTTTTTATTATTAAAAAAAAATAACAGTGGGCTATCACCGGAAACAACTAAATAAAATATTTATAGTGCGTGATCGCCTGACCCCGGTTTTGACTCTATCAACGGGTTTCTAGGTTCGGCTCTGTTTGTTTTTCTCCGTTCTCTAGCTCGGAATCAGTATTCTCCAAATAGTCCAAATACAGAACAGAACCGAGATGAACAGAACCGAGATGAACAGAACCGAGATAAACAGAACCGAGATGAACAGAGCCGAGAAGTTTAGAAATGAGCGAACTGGAGAATAGCCTGATTTTCAGACGGTACGAGGTCCTCCGCACACTTCCTCAGAACGACCTCGTACCGTCTGAAAATCAGGCTAACTGGAGAACAGAAGAGACCGGACTAGCGTATGGACATGATTGGAAATGAACCGAGAACACTGAACTGAGTGCATGAATAGAAGAAATAGAACAAGAAACCGAACCCGATGTTGAAACTGTTTGTCGCCCACACACAAAGAAATGGAGAAAACTGAACTGAGTACAAAATAATATATAGAACCGAAAACGAACAGAACCGTCTAAATGGGATATGGCTAACGGACATGAATTGAATATATAGAACTGAATAAACTACTTTTCGGATTGCAAAAACAGGATTGCAAAGAAGAAAAGTATTGTGTCAGGAAAAAATGACAGAACAAGAATCAACTCTGAACTGACCGGACCCCTGTGGAAACATCAACAATGCGACTTTCATTGGAAAGGTGATTTCGATTCTCGCTGGAAAATCGATGGAAACAACGGGAAAGAACTTAAATGGTCAAGAAGAGAATAACTAAGCAGGCAAAAAAGGGAAATGAACATTTATCGAAAAAAAGCAAAAACGGTACAAAATATGACTGATCGAGATATTAGAATAGCGTTTAGCCGGACCGCAATAAGAACCAGTGCCGCAGTGAAGAACTGGAATTGTCGAATTTGAACTGTTGCCGCGGTAGCATAGAAATTTCGTTAGGAATGTTTAAACTTATATAAAGTGGGATTTATTGCCGGGCATCGATATCTTAGTTCTCGCATCGGTCTATCCGGAGGGGCCGATGTGAGAGTTGTAGAGTCGCCATAGAGATAATACGAAACGTCTCTGGAGGAATGGAGATAGAACAAAATGAATAGCGATACTTACTGCACGTCATCCATTGTCATTAATGTGCCAACCAGAGATCCATTGGTTCTTGACAGAAAGCGGCCTTTTGAAATCATGGTTGGTACATTAGCATTAACAATTGTAATATTTATCAACACAAAGTATCGCTATAACGCTGGTATGAATTTTTTTTTAATAATAATAATTTTGCTAAGGGCCGGTCCAGAAGCGGGGGTCCACGTTTCGTCGAAACTCGGAGTTCCTGTATACGGAATGTTTTTTTTATTTTTTTCCCCCTCAAAAATCACGGTTTCCATCGCAGGAACTCTAATATCATTTTTCTTAAGCGTAGTCCACACGAGCAAGTTTTCCTTGACAAGTTTTATTTGCTCGTGTACACGACGAAAAATGACAAAGTTTTCCTTGACAAGTCTCCTTGTTGAAAAACTGGCGTGCCAGTTATTGAACAAGGCAACTTGTCAAGGAAAACTTGTCAAGGAAAACTTGCTCGTGTGGACTACGCATTACTTTTTCTTGCAACTCGCATTTTTCAACTCGCATCATCCCCATTCTCCATAACTATCACGGACAATGGAAGATAACAGCACTCAGCAGCTTTCAGATGGCAAATCTTCAGCCCAAAAGTGCCAAAAATGAGCGCAAATGTTATCAAAGTCTGGTCGATTTTATGATAAAAAAATTGTTTTGCTAAATAAAATTCGCCATAGGATTGCGAAATCGCTAGTAATATCCCGACACTACATTGGCTTCCCGGCCTTCGGGGCCGGCGGCCATGCGTCCTCAAGCATGTTAAGGCCTGGTTCATTGAAAGGAAAATAGATTTACGTTAAAAAATGTTTTCTAACAGAAATAACAGTTTAAACTAAATCTAATGACACCATAATACTAATATCAACTTCCTTAAATTTTATAAGTGGGTGGTTGTTGTATCACGTGATCGATGACGTCATAATTATATAAAATCGTTTAAGTGAAATGCGGCTACGACGATAACATATGAATATAAAGTAACCCTGCTAAAACATTACTCCTCCCGCAGTGTTTCAGACCACACTTAGAAAACATGACTATCATGTAAAGATAAGGAGATATTAAGGGTACCAAAAGTCACGTGACCTATTTTGCATATTTTCGCCTTAATTACTCGTTAACGAAACATTGTAGTCATCTTTTCTAAGTTGATTTAGGTAAAAGGCTTCAACCTTAACTAAACGTATCCACTCACCATCCTAGCTGTTTCAAACTCGGAGCCGCGTTTTTGAATTACTGATTTCGTGTTGTAAGTCACGTGACAGACACGTGACACGTTTGACTAAACACAAACCACTCGTGGTAGTCAAGAATGACGATACCTATTATCGTGAGAAACTTGGCGTACTTACCATACTCGGCTGTGCTGAAATAAGGAAAACAGTTTTTACCCGAAATTTGACCCCTGAACCAGGCCTTAACATGCTTGAGTCGTTTCGCACGTGAATGAACGCTGAATTGTTCTTCAAAATAATATCGAATTATCACTTTCGCCGAAAAGCTCAATTGCCGTTATTTTTGGCTGTGCTCGGACCTTACAAAAAAAAGGGCATTGGTTAGGGTTAGCTCAAATTTCTAGTAATGATCCCTCTTTTTACCACAAAGCCAGAAAATATTTTGCTCGCGCTCGCAATAAAGTTAGCGGAAGTGATAGTCCGTGTGAAGTCAGTGGATTTTGCTTGTACATCATATAAAGCATTGAAAACGTACCCTAATAAAATAAACACCGGGCTCGATTAGGCAGATTAAATAAGTTATTTTGCACTATTAATATATATTCGTTTGCGCGCAGTCTCTCAAGACGCTTTTGTAAAGCTCAAATTACTGGAAAATTTGGATCAGGGATCAAGGTTCTGGGTAAAAATACGGTATCACTAGAGAAAAAATATATCTCGTTGCGATCCTGAATAAGAAGAGGGAAGACATTTTTTTCAGATTTAATCACGCTTGTAAGGAGCCTGGATTTTATAACTGTCACAACAATTGTTTATTTTGCAATCGATAGACCCTTCCACGGTTTCCTTGAACTTTTGATATATATGTATAACAGCAAAACCGTCGATACTGCTGAAAAGAGCACCTCGAAGTTAGTCAAAATTCCAAATTTGAGAGTTATATCTTGAATAGGAGCAAAGTTATAGGCCCGTAAAGTCGGAAAATTTTGGACATTTTTACAGACGTTTGTATGGAAATTTTGACTTGCCCCCCAATCAAAATTTCCATACAAACGTCTGTAAAATTTGGGATTTTGAATAACCTCGAGGTGCTCTTTTCAGCAGTTTCGACGGTTTTGCTGTTATACGTATATATCAAAAGTTCAAAGAAACCGTGGAAGGGTCTATTTAATTACGAAAACATTGCTAAAGTATATATAATATTCTATCAAAACTGTAAATTTAATTAATTTGATAACTCGCACCCTGACTCGCCGACTCGCACCCTGACTCGCACTTTGTCATAACCCTGTCAGGTCGATCAAACTGCTGACTATGGAATAGCTTCGCTTTTAGTCTCGGATACAGGGTGATAAATTTTGCCTTTCAGCACAGGTACCCCAGGCTCATGCGTAAAACGGTTATTTCCCGGATATTTGAAATTACAGTAAATGTATGGAGTTTTAGTTCGAATGGCCGTTTGCTCTAAAATAAAATTAAATAAATCGTCAAAATATTCTTACCTGTCTCTTGTGTGTTCCTTTCAGTTCTGTGAAGTTTCAAGCCATTCCGTTCAATTTTGAGGGAGTTACAGGAATTTTCCTTCCCTTAGTATAATTATTGGGAAGGTAGCAAACTCTACAATTTAATACCGTACGCCAATCAGCTGCAGAAAATCGCCTCGAATTAGCTAGTCTCTAGTTGCAATTTCAGCGTTTTTCGGCAAGTTTTGACCCCAGCAGTTCTGCTAACTGTACCCCAGCATGTATACAGTATACAGAACTGGTGTCAAAACTTGCCAAAAAACGCTGAAATTGCAGCTAGACACAGCCCATGGACAAATAAACACATGCTGTAGGTATTGTCGCTTTTTATTCAATATTAGTGACTAAAAAAAATCCAAACAAATGTTAGTAAATAAAGCCACTTACAGAGCTTGGGTTACCTGTGACTATACTGTATATAGTCATCTGCATCTGTTTGCGATTACTTCCCCCCATGTTGTCGCCTATAAGTAGAATTTCCCCCGCTATGCTGGTCTGCAGTATTCTTCTATTGCTGATAACTAAGTTTATCTTATCTTTCCCATCGAAAGATCTGCTATAAAAATACTTGAAAAGAACTACATTTTACAGGCCGCCATTTTGAAGTTAACAGAGGAGCCAAGCCAGGTTCAAACCACAGGACGCCCGGTTGTAAGCAGTCCCGGAAAAAAAAGGGGGGGGGGGGGGTTCTCCCACATATTGCCTATACTGCGATGCCGTGCCGCTCAACAGGGTATGGTTTTTGCCCTTTGAGTCTGGAACAGGATATACAAATCACTGTTTCTGTCTGGGATAGGGGTATAGTTTACCTTCAGTTTGGCTCTGGAACAGGGTCGATATTTACTCAAAATCCTCGATTATTCACGAATCAACTCTGCCACTGGAAAAACCGTTGTTTGTCACGCAACACCAACCGAGTGTGAGCAGCACGCTTATGTCGTAGAGTGAGTAGTTGCGTGCCGCATTTCTCTGATTACCAAGCACATCCATTGTACACATTACCATTTATTGCAATAAGAGTTAGGCCAGATAAAAAAAAATGCTTGTTTAGCGTCCCCGCCCGACCTGAGAAATGTCCCCGACCTCTATTTTTTTTTTTTTCATAAAAAACTTTAGAAAGTGTAAATGCGCCCGCGAACACCAATTCTTGTACCCAGACCCCTACATGTACCATTTAAAATATGCGCCGCCGCATTAAATATTTTAACATCGACGCCATTTTGTTTCTACAACACGAGGTCATGAACACGAGGTGAGGGAATAATGTCTAGTCAAGACAAAATAAACTTCACATATAAAAAAAATATATTTTTATCTGGCCTTATATCGGCAATTTATGACTACAATAACAGTCTGGAACAGGGTTGCAAAATTATCTTTCTTTTGTCTGAAACAAGGTCAGGGTCTCAGTGGCACACTCCTATACTAAATTTAAGGGAGTACCCCCCTGTCTCGCTCAACCCCCTTTCACAAAAGCCTGAATCCGCCTCTGGGTTGGGAGAAATGATTCTCCTATCCTAACATGCGAGGAGCACAGACTCGATCGTTGTAAATATTGTTACTGGATTCAACTGACACAATCTATAAAGATCATACGTATTGAAGACACCCACCTCGATTACTAGTTCAGAATTTTACAAACGGGCTTCCTGTGGCTCAAACCAGGCTAGGTTCCTCTGTTAACTTCAAAATGGCGGCCAATAAATTGTTTGGAGAATTTTCTCTTTTCAAGTGTTTTGGTAGATCTTGCGACGCGAAAGATGAGATAATTAAAACTTAGTTATCGGTAAAAGAAGAATACCACAGACCAGAATAGCGGGGAAAATTCTACTTATATGCCACGACATGGGGAGGAAATTAATCGCGATGAACTGAGATGCAGATGAACTATATAGCTATACTATGCAGACTGTATAGACTACTGTATAGGAGTATACCACACTACGACAGAATGTGTTGTGCGATCCAGTATACAGTGAAGGAACTCAAAGGTATTATATTAATAGTCAGAGGTGTATTTTTAGACAGTTTAGAGGTGATTCCGTCGATTCCGTCGATTCCGTCGATTCCGTCGATTCCGTCGATTCTGTCGATTCCGTCGATTCCGTCCAATCAAGATGCCGGGAGAAGAGAGAGTACTGTAATGGAAGCTGAACACCAGCGACAAATTGTTCGATTTCTCCAGCGGAAACGATCCTAGAAGAACTCAGAGGTATGAATAACCACAACTGAAACATTGTAGGGTGAAGTCGTGTATTTATTTGTCTAACATACATGTTTTGGAAGGATTTATAATATGAACTATTCAAGCGATATTTATAAGCGTATAAATACACAAATCATGAGATTGGGCTGCCTGTGGTATAACTACGATTGTTTTTCTTTTATATCTCTAAGAGAAAAACAGTTAAATATGTATTTCGATTCGCTACTATGTTTTGGAGTTTAGGTGGTACATATGGGCGGCCGTTACCACCAAAAATACAGAACAGGAATCATTTAACAAAGAATTGTGGAATGATCAATACAAAACACGAATGGAATAGACAGAAATGAAACCATCTAACTATCGCTTGCCAAATGGAATAGACAAAACACAAATGATAAAGACAAAACACGAACGATCTAACTACCGACGTAGAAATGATTCAACCAAGTATCAAATGATCAATACAAAACACGAACGGAATAGACAGAAATGAAGTCATCTAACTATCTCTTGTCAAATGGAACAGACAAAACACAAATGGTAAAGACAAAACACGAACGATCTAACTACCGACGTAGAAATGATTCAACCAAGTATCAAATGATCAATACAAAGCACGAACGGAATAGACAGAAATGAAGTCATCTAACTATCTCTTGTCAAATGGAACAGACAAAACACAAATGGTAAAGACAAAACACGAACGATCTAACTACCGACGTAGAAATGATTCAACCAAGTATCAAATGATCAATACAAAACACGAATGATCCAACTCGCTTATGTCAAATGGAAAGATAATAATGAAATGATCCAACCTAAATACAAACGATCCAACGCAAAGTAATTCAATTCAACGTAAACACGAATGGTTTGGCGTAATGTCAAATGATCAAGTCAACAGGCGAATGGTTCAGTCGACGGGGGGTCTCCATGACGTCACGCACTGCAAAATTGGCGGCAAAACAAAGCTGCCATGTTTGGACATGTTTGTCTCCTGAGTTGGTTCTACTATAAATCGATTCTGGTACTAAGTGTTTATTGCTATTTTACATCATCCTGAGAAGTTGTGAATAATATTTTATCAGCTTGTTTTGCTAGTCACCCAAATTAGTCTAGTCTAGCTAGGAAAATCGAAGGTCTTCCCGGTTGCAAAGTGGGCTTGAACTCATCTATTACAGGCGCGGATCCAGAAAAAAATCTGACCGGTTTCCGACTTCCCAACTCAAACTCCAAAATTGGAAATTTTACTGAACCCCCCTCCCCCTTAAATCTGGAAATTTTGACCGGTTTCCGTAAACCGTTTAAACCGCCTGTATTATGATTCCTCTTAGACTTTAATAGTTCTTAATTACATCATTGATTATAACACAAAAATATCCGAACATTTAACTTTCATTTGGAATGTTCTGTCATGGAGTTCAGTTCAAAGAGAAATCAGACGCCTCTATACTTACAGATTTCCGGCCTCGGACTTTAAACGCATGCATACCTGGAGCCATTAGCTCCTGCATGTGCATACCTCGTTCAATCTGCTACAAGTTCGCATCGAAATTTTCACCGGAATACAACACTTCACATATCTAATTGTTGTGAGCCTCTGTAAATCCGCCTAAGCAGATGTTCTCAAGTGGAAAAGTACATGTATGTGATTTTTTTTTAAATCCAGTTGCATACTCTTTTTGTCAGTAGAAATGATCCACGAAATACTCACTCAACATCTTTATCAATCGCCACTGACATTTGACTCAGAAATCCATCAAAACCTCGCGAAATACCGTTACCTTATTGTGATGCTACAAAAAGCAAATTTAAGGGCATTTCCGCTCAAAATAAGTGCCGATACTATTGTTCGAGAAAATCACTATGATAGACAGAGGATTCTTTTCCCATCTACTACATCAAAGTCCATCAAAACCTCACGAAATGACAATATCCTTTGACTTTTGTTACACAAGATCATACGTCAAATCAACAAAGATCAACAAGATCAACAAAAGGAGGCTTACTTGCTAAGCCCTACCTCGGATACCCAGGGGCGAAGAGAAAGGGGTGAAGAGCGGGCGAAGAAAAGGAGAGGGAGCGGGAGGGAAAAGAAGAAAAGGAGAAGGAAGAAGAAGAGCCCTGGGAACACTATAAAGTCTAGTTCCAAAGCGGCTCTAGTTGCTCTCGTCTGATTTGGCACAAATCAGGAATGTGTTCCACATTCCCGGCTGATTTGTTGTGCCCAATCAGCGACGTTGTTACTGTATTGGCTACGGACAATAGCCCGTCTGAAAATCAAGCTGCTTTAGCTGCGTTCGCTGCAGCAGTTTCCTTACAACGTCGATCTGAAGTGTCATCGAACCCGCCTCATAAGCTTTCACGATGCGGTATCAGTTGCACGTATTGCAAATGCAAGAATTAACTATATGATGTTATTCGCTCAGCCTAGTGGCATTCAAAACTTTTTCAAAATGTAAATACATTATCCTGCGATATTACTTTTCCTTTTAGTCTTGTCGATGAATTAAAATAATTTCTGTCACACACTCGGCAGAAATATAGGACTATCTTTTTTGGAGAACTGCCGGCTCTTTTTCTTCCTTCCCTTTACTTTCTCCCCTCCCCCCTCTTAGCCCCAGCTGGGTCGCCGAGGATGACTAAGCCCATTTTTGAGTAAAAACCCCTGATAGAATATCATGCGGTTATATCATAGTGAAAGGTATTGTAGTTTGGGTACTGGCGTGAAATTTTTGTTTTTTTATAATTAGTAAACAAACTCTCTAAATCTATATCAGCTATAGCGATAAAATCAGCCATCCGAAGAGCAGAAGTGATCAATAATATCTGGTGCGATATAATACAAGTAAGAAACGATACGAGAATACAGTATATACATTAATTTGTTTTTACCAATTGATATTTTGCAGGCGCTTTTATTTAAAGCCGGCCTGTTCAATTTCCGGTATCCTAGTGGTTTGGTCCCCGTGAATCCGATCCGCAGTAGTAGATGTGATCACAGTTTAAGCAAAATCTGTTGAATAATATTTAAATGTGTTTGGTTTCTCTGTATTCTCCAAAGTTTGATTTATGGACTTTTTGGAATGCCACTTAGCCGGAAGTATAATATCTGTATGTCTGGAAACATTCGCGTGTTACTCGCGATGTTAGTTTTCTAATTTGGCCATTTACATGGTCAAGGAGCTGGTTAATAAACAAAACGTGCGCAAACATCGGTTGTGTCTTCATCATAAGTTATCATATAAAACCGGAATTTCTATCTTCCTCGTACAAGTATGAAAATGCAATAAAAACTAAGGGTTCTCAATGGTATTTTTTATGTAGTGAAACAAGAAGTAAATCCGGCGGAACTTACCAGATCTAGGAAAGTTGGCGACTATGCGCTTAATAAAGGTTTCCAGCATTTCGTCACTTATATTGCTATAACGAGAACTATTCGTCATTTCATATTCTGCCATTCTATTCTCCACAGTCCGCTGACTACCTCCAAGCATCAATGCCATATCTTGATAGATAAAGTTGTTTTCTGTTTTGAAATATGAACCGGCAAGAAAAAAGGACATTAAATCGTTTTCAGTGCTTTCTATTTTATTTATTTTATTTATTTGCGTATTAGTAGAGCCGGTACAGGCCTTTAAAGTGCAAGTATCGCCATAAAACAACATGAACTCTTTTTGCCCCAAATTATATTTCTGATATTTTCCATGATAGATAAATTATGCTTTGTACATGTAAGTTACAGTACCAGGAAACTGATAGTGTATATTTTTTATTTTTTTATTAGTGGTACAGGTTTATTGTTGAAAATTAGATATCACCCCCCTCCTTTGCATAGAGTAATTTACATGTTGCCCCCTCTCTTGGGATATGATTTCACATTGTGCCCCCCCCCCCCCCCCCTACCGTTTCTCGACCTCCTCCCCCCTCCTGCTTTTGCACAGTCCCTTATCTCATGTTAACACAGTACAGTGTAGTACGTGGCATTATTACAGAGGTTATTACCTTTAGGCGAGCGTTCTTCATATTTTGCGGTGCGTTATTGGCAGAATTATATAATACATGCATAAAAAATACAAATACATATATACAAATACACAAATAAATAAATATTTTATTCATGGCATGGCTCTCTGGAAGAGCATGATTATATGAAGATACTCAGTGGGTAAATAAAGAGATACAACATTCCCAAGGCCAGCCATATGAATTCTGCTCCATAATATATAGAGCTTATGTATCGGCTAAGTATCTAATACGGCTAGGTTTATTATATAAATCTGCAAAGAACGCACCTAATATGAGAACGTATTCGCCGGCAGTAAAAATAAAATGGCTTCTCGATTGCCATTTTCTGCAGTTTTTGTATATTTATATATAATAAACAACTTATAAAGGCTCGCCAAAATACAAATGACTCGTAAAACTACAATGAGCCGAGTTAGCTGCTTAGCCGACTGATGACTTCTGTGTATTTCCAAGAGTCATTGATATGGAGCCTTTAGGCGATCCAAAATACGAACTGAATAAAAATACACAACCGTATTAGGCCATCCCAATAAAATGTTTCGTTTCCCATCGCCATCTGGCTCGTGATGGTGGGTCGGTCGGCCGGTAAAAACGTTAGGGGATCTGGAACCAAGTCGGCTTGAAGACACTTTTTCCTCTATTAGTTGTGGATTGACAACTTGCACGAGAAAAGTAAGAAACTTTTCCACAAAATTGGGTCGTTCTTTATAAACTTTGAATTTCTTTTGGATTTCCCCCCAAAAAGAGTCGGTCGGATGATGGTAAACAAAACATTTATTGGGATGGCCTTAGCATGGTCGAGGCAAATTGCCGTATCAGATGTTTCAACAGAGAAGTTTGTATTACATTTGTATATAAATTGTGCAAATAAATATTATTTTCTTTCCATAATAAGCAAAAATCTTATATGCTCGCTCGAGAAATGGGATTTACTATATATGGTGATGGAAAGCCATTTCACTGTAACTACCTGAAATAGTCTCATATTCGGTGCCCTCTTATGCATATTTCGTGCATTCTTGGTAGAACTGGTATTCTGATTCTGAGTCAAATGTCAGTGGCGATTGATAAAGATGTTGAGTGAGTATTTCGTGGATCATTTCTACTGACAAAAAGAGTATGCAACTGGATTTAAAAAAAAATCACATACATGTACTTTTCCACTTGAGAACATCTGCTTAGGCGGATTTACAGAGGCTCACAACAATTAGATATGTGAAGTGTTGTATTCCGGTGAAAATTTCGATGCGAACTTGTAGCAGATTGAACGAGGTATGCACATGCAGGAGCTAATGGCTCCAGGTATGCATGCGTTTAAAGTCCGAGGCCGGAAATCTGTAAGTATAGAGGCGTCTGATTTCTCTTCGAACTGAACCATGACAGAACATTCCAAATGAAAGTTAAATGTTCGGATATTTTTGTGTTATAATCAATGATATAATTAAGAACTATTAAAGTCTAAGAGGAATCATAATAGATCAGTTCAAGCCCACTTTGCAACCGGGAAGACCTTCGATTTTCCTAGCTAGACTAGACTAATTTGGGTGACTAGCAAAACAAGCTGATAAAATATTATTCACAACTTCTCAGGATGATGTAAAATAGCATTCAAAAATCATGCATAATTAATGAGCATTTTGTCCAATCAGATGAAGCAAATCAGTCACGTGCATGCTCCTTTATACCTGATAAAATCTCATCATTCTAAAAGGCCCGCGGAGGGATTTGAATTCTGTCCCAGAGGGAACGGGGTTAATGATTGAGACAATGGCATTTCTATTGATGTTGCAGCTTTCTCATTGAATTGCAAATTAGGATGAACCTTTTATATAAAGAATACCAATGAACATGAAATTTTATATAAAGTTTCATCGTAATTAAGAATTCACTGATAAAGACCCAAAGAAAGCAAAAAGTACACGGAACATAAGGTACCTAGATAATAAATTTTGCACTAAATTTACTAATATCAGCAGACTACCGAGATACACAGATAATATTTTTAAAATGAAGTTATCCAACTACCATTACTTGTTTACCGAGCCACTGTTTAGTTCCAATTATTAAACCAAACTCAAAGCCGCCAAATAATAAAAACGTGCATTAAACTTACATATTTTGTGCCGGAGTCAAAAAATTTAGAGTCTGCCGTCATATCAGTCACATCGCGTTCCAAGCCTTGAACTTTATCGAGGTAAACCACGACACCAAATCCTTCAAGTGCAGGTTCAGTTCTTGCATTGCGAACATGATGCCGCTTCAAACAACATAGTATGGTAATTTCTTCATGTCATTCCCTTGAGATTTTCGTAATTGCAGGCGGTGATTACCTCGAATATTTTGCATGGCGTTGTGAATACAAAGGTTCAATGGTTCATTAAGGGATTAAGTGAACCATTCCCTTGAGATGTGCGTCTTTCTTTCATTGCATTCTTAAAGCGTTTTTGAAGCCGTTTAAAACACTCACAGCACGTGTTTTATCAAGTCTAAAAATTCTCGGGCTTCGCCCTCGAATTTTTAAACTTGATAAAACACTGCTGTTCGTGTTTTAAACAGTACATAAACACTTAGTACCAGAATCGATTAGTAGAACCAACTCAGGAGACAAACATGTCCAAACATGGCAGCTTTGTTTTGCCGCCAATTTTGCAGTGCGTGACGTCATGGAGACCCCCCGTCGACTGAACGTCGACTGTTGACTTGATCATTTGACATTACGCCAAACCATTCGTGTTTACGTTGAATTGAATTACTTTGCGTTGGATCGTTTGTATTTAGGTTGGATCATTTCATTATTATCTTTCCATTTGACATAAGCGAGTTGGATCATTCGTGTTTTGTATTGAACATTTGATACTTGGTTGAATCATTTCTACGTCGGTAGTTAGATCGTTCGTGTTTTGTCTTTACCATTGGTGTTTTGTCTGTTCCATTTGACAAGAGATAGTTAGATGACTTCATTTCTGTCTATTCCGTTCGTGTTTTGTATTGATCATTTGATACTTGGTTGAATCATTTCTACGTCGGTAGTTAGATCGTTCGTGTTTTGTCTTTACCATTTGTGTTTTGTCTGTTCCATTTGACAAGAGATAGTTAGATGATTTCATTTCTGTCTATTCCGTTCGTGTTTGGTATTGATCATTTGATACTTGGTTGAATCATTTCTACGTCGGTAGTTAGATCGTTCGTGTTTTGTCTTTATCATTTGTGTTTTGTCTATTCCATTTGGCAAGCGATAGTTAGATGGTTTCATTTCTGTCTATTCCATTCGTGTTTTGTATTGATCATTCCACAATTCTTTGTTAAATGATTCCTGTTCTGTATTTTTGGTGGTAACGGCCGCCCATAGGTACGGCCGCCCATAGGTACAGCCGCTGCTGCTATGTATTTTTTAGGGGTTGGCCAAGCGAAATCCATTTTTAGGGTGATTTTTAGACCATAAGGCATATTTTAGGGTGGAAAATTTCTCACGGTTTGGTATTTTTAGGGTATTTTTCGAGGTTTTCCGACGGTTACCCCTACCCTTTTTACCTTGAAGAACCCCACCCCCGCTCCCGGGAGATACTGCAAGTGGAAAGACTAGTGTGAGTGTGTCACAGAGCGTTCAACCGCATTCCTGGGCGTTTTTGTCATTCCGGTTATAAGCCCCAGCGCCATTGAAGCCCCCTCAAAACGAACTTGTATTTATAAGACCATTGTTGTCCAATGAGCGGGGATTTTACGTATATTTCCTTTCTTCGACAATTCTCATGATAAACACTTCTTTAGTCTCTGATGCAAATGAATCGGTTCTAAGCAAGAGACCGTCTCTTGGTTCTAAGAAATTCGACGACATTACAGGCGCAGGCATATATCGTCTCCAACCGACTAACCGTACTGACAGTTCATTTATTTTCCCCGCTACATTACGTGTGTATAGCTTTATTTGATGATGCCGCGCTAGTTTGGTCGACGGTCCTAGGATCTAGGAATGGTCACGCTTCTGACTGCACTTGGTGCAGTGCTGTGGAAGAAGTCACTTTCTCGGGCGCGCCAAGGTGCACTGCCCTATGTTAAATTCGTGTAATCGCTGCCATACATAGATAATAATTCATCATAGTTTCATCAATTGTATTCAGAACTGCCACGTTCCATTATTTCAGAAAACAGCTGGCCGATCAGCCCAGTCAATTCGCTTAAGATGGAAAGTGTGAATGTGTGATAGCACTGAACAAGAATAATACACTGTTAGAGAGATTTCACTCAAACGTTAACCCTGGGTACCAGTAGCTTGCTATGCAGACGTATTTTTTCACTCTCATAAATTCGAAGAAAAAAGTAACGTCTGCTTAACCGAGCTCTTAATTAGTTTCCAATATACACACCTCATTGTGTTATGGACCAATCAGATTTCACCTTCCATATCCTGGAAAGTGACGTAATGTTGCATTTAAAAGGGATTCAGACAATACATTTGCCATTGACCAATCATAGGAGAGTATTCACTGGCGCGCCAATTCGCTAAAATTCTAACAATGGCTTTGATTGGGCAGAAAAATAAAACAAACGTGCTGGCATCGTGCTTGCATATTGGAAACTAATTTAGCGCTCGGGTAAGCAGACGTTATTTTTTTCTTCGGATTTATGAGAGTGAAAAATACGTCTGCATAGCAGGCTAGGGTACCAGAGGTTTATTCGAGAAAGGAAATAATCTCTAGATCTGGGTGCGCGAGTCCTCACTTCCATGTTCGTCGATTGGTTCGCTATTTCACGTGACATGATTCCACACTAATAGATCACGTGAAATAGATCTGAACATGGAGTGAGTTAATTTCACAGTCCGCGCACACTTTCTCGTATCTTAATTGGCTCCTTGCTGACGGCTCATTCGTAGGTACTACCGACACTCGTAAACGCTAAGAACAGAACTTTATTTTCAAATTAGGAACTTTGTCACCTCACGGTATTAATGAACGCTTTTCGTTCATTTAATTTCAGAATTCATGTATTCACTCACACTTAGATCAGCATGTTTCCTTAGTTTACTCATCAACACTTGCTGTTACAACTATTAGCATTTCTATTGTTGGCGCACTTTTCTTTGATCACAATTGATCCGAGCACATGTTTCCTTAGCGGTAATCATGCATTGGCGCAATTTCCTTTGATCCCAATTGATCCGAGTACATGTTTCCTCAGCGGTAAGCATGCACTCGACACTATAAACCATTTCCCCACCCACAATTCCCTCTTTTGCTCTGACGAAGGGCTAGCGCTCGAAACGTCAGCTGCTACTCGCTTTCCACGGCGGTTAGCATACCTCAATCGACTTTAGTTGATTACATACCATTGTTTATCTTCCCCGCCGACGCAGACCAAAACTAGTTTTTTACAGGAACTAGTTGCCTATCATATCATTCGTGGAGGGAGAACTTTTTAACATAATTAACATGAATAATATATATAACAATGTAGGCTTTTGTACGCAATGACTTTGATAATCTATAACCGGTGACTCGCTTCCGGTATCGGCCCAGAGTTATTTTGCCTTATAAAACAAATAAAATGATATATGACTTCCACTTACCTTCAAATCAAAGTTTTAAAAGTAACATCTAATCTGCAACTAGTAACTGTTTGGAGTGATTATATTAAGATTTCGACCGTACAAATTTGAAGGCAATACTGGTTTAGGAACTACCAAGCAGAGAAAAACTGGATTTAGCTTGAATACGCATGTCTGAACTGACAACTTACCGCTGAATTCAAATCGAAGAATACATTTGCAGTATTTTGGTGTATAGAACATTGAGGTTTCTCAAGTTTAGAGTGGTGTATATCACTGTTAAAGTTCCATTTCGTCATGATTTCGTACTATATTTCTTGTGTGACCTTTGGTATAGCGGGAGCTGCAGTAGGAGAGAATTTGGAGCGTTCAAACGAAAGCAGAGAATTCTCCTTCGTATAGTTCCGGTATCAACAGGTAAGCCACATTTATAAACTTGTAATGCGACTGAAGTTGTTCTCTCTCTCAAATAAAATCGCATTTACTTCAAAGCGATGACCAATAGCAAATGTCCTCTTCTGTGTGCAATGCTTTTGATATGATTAATACCTAGCATTTAAAGATGCAAAACCTAATTGTACAGTCCAGCCTTCATTTCTTTTTCTTTCTTTCAGATATCCCCCCTCCCCACCCCCCCCCCCCCCCCCCCCCCCCCCCCCCCCCCGAAAAAAATGAAAAGAATTCCAGACCTGGAAACGACTCCTTGTATTATCGACGCAAAATCAATCATAGTTGATAAACATCGTATATTTATGTATTTTCGACTTACTGATTCACCATCTACATTTCAGGATGTCCTTCTCCCTGTTTACTTCTAATCCTTTTGCGACAAAGAGTCAAGAGTAACATGATTTTTTGAAACAATCACTGCATTGCGTTTTGCGCAGACTGCCGTAATGATATTAACAGAAAACCGTTCTTTCTTTTATTAGACTTTTCTAAGGTCGGATAGAAGACTAGACACGTAAATAAAGTTAATTGTTACTTTTTTTATTTCCAAGACAATTATTGTAAAAGCGTCGGCCACACTTTTGCACGAGGAGTTTATCTTAACCTGGTTCCTTTTGACACATTTATGTAATAAAAGGTGCGGCATACGAAAGACAATATTTAGCAATTTCAAATAAGAACCCGATTATTAAAAATTCGCCAATTTCAGAACGTTTATTGTACTTGCACGGGCGGAAGTGAAAAACTAGCCAATCAACGAAAGAGCAAGTGGAGAGCTGAAAAGTATTTAAATGTTTTTTTTTTGGAAGATTTTGGCGAACAGTTCATTTGATGTTGTCTCGCCGCTTTTCTCCAGTAAATACTGCGACAAACAAGAAGAAGTGCTGCTTTTCCTTGCAGTAACGGCTAAAGATTAACAAACCAACCTAGAAGACTACTACGTAGTCATTTTATTAAGTTCCAGTCAGTAACGCGCAGCTCTGCGGTGGAGCGAGCAGTTAAACGCCCTTCAGGAAAGCCATGAAAAGTACGACCACATCGGCTCATAACGGTACAGAATACTTCTTTCCTGCCAATTCAGAAGTAGAACGAGTCACCAAAGTAGTCGCTGTGCTTTGTATTATGTTGTTCGGAGTCTTCTGCAACGTGCTAGTTATCGTTCTGGTTCACAAAACGAGAACATTGCGAAAGACGATGAACTATTTTATCGTCAACATGGCTGTCTCTGATGTACTTATTTTGGTCATTCTACCATCCTTGCGACTCCATTATCTGCTATCAAGATCTGGGTCATGGAAAATAGGAGGCGGTCTTACTGGAACCATTACATGCAAACTGGTCTTGTTTATAATTAACACGACCACGTTGGTTTCCCTGAGCACACTGGTGATAATATCAGTTGAACGGTACAGAGCGGTTTATTCTACCTTAAATTTGCCACCACTGACTCGTCGTACAATGATTCTTTTGATCGCTGCATCCTGGATCTTTCCCGCTGGACTGAACTCTTACTTACTTTACATATATAAGGTAGAGTTTACTGCTAGATACGGACAAGAGGAGTATTATTGTGGATATTTTGCTGATCGACCGGCACTGTTTTATTAGTGATATATAGTATCATCTATATACTCGTTGCTGTTACTGTACTTTGTTTGAACCTGATCATCATAAGAAAACTTCAGAAACTTCGCCATTCTCAGGTTGCTGACGTACATCTTCCTGATGTTCAGCAACAAAACAGACTGAAACGCTTCAGGTCTGCGGTGAGAATGGTTATGTCATCTCTGCTTCTTTTTATTGTTTGTTGGGCTCCTCACTATTTAAGTTTGCTCTTAAAATGTCTCAATCGTTTATGGCCGAAAATTGAGTTGTTCAGTGCTTGCATAGCTTTCGAGAACATTCATTTTTGGCTCGACTATATCGTTTTCCTTATGCCAGGCCTAAATCCACTGATATAATTCGCATTTCTTCATGACTTTCGTTCCTTTCTTCAATACATTTTGTGCCAGAAGACCTCACGTGAACCAGCTGTAGATCTAGAACTTGAACAAAGACTAAACCCCAGGCAATAATGATACAGTTGATAAAATATCCCCGAAAATATCGCCACATTTGTAAATGCTGCGTTTAATATTCTTAGTTTTAGTTCTTTATTTCTGGTGAGTTCTTGCATGGATGTGAAACAACGGTCTGTTGAGTGAGTGGAGCTTTTAAAATGGAACAAAACGACAGTTACTATCGTGAGAGTCTAGAGAAAGTTATCAGGCATGTAAGAAGACAGTTTTCAGGCATGTAAGAAGACAGTTTTCAGGCATGTATAAGAAGAAAACGAGTATCAGCTATGAAAATAATGGCTTTCAGTGGCGGATCAGGATTTGATCCGAGGGACTGTCCGAGAGGCCTCTGAAGGTGGAAACACAATGCCCCTGGCCGGTACATAACCGGCTTTTGTTCTTAGGAGATGTCCGGTGCGCCTTCGGATACCTCCTAGACCTCCTAGACCTCCTGGCTTTGAGAAGAGGGCCTGAATGGGGTTAACTGACTACTGACAAACGACCTTAAAAATAACTGACAACTGACAAATGACCATTTTTTTACTGACAACTGACAACTAAAAAATAACTGACAACTGACAAATTTGTTTTTTTTTGTGGTCAAACATTGTAAATTTTCTCTAGTAATGATTAATTAGGGCTAACTGACAACTGACAAATGGCCAAAATTTTAACTGACAACTGACATGTAGACCCCCCCATTGAGACCCTCTTAGAAGAGAGCTATGCTATTACTGTTGTAAACAAAAACTAAATTAACTCAACCATGGTTTGTTATGCTCCTTTCGACCTAATATTTGACTAGGTGATTCGCCCTCGTCAAATATCAAATATTTATCGTATTTGGAAATGTGACCTGTATTTATAACCCAACAGCCGGGAAGGAGCACCAGGGAGCTCAACATTTTGAATATTGATCACACAGTTGACTGATTTAGTTTATGGTACTTAATGTAGTGTTATTCTCGATAAAGGACCGAATTTAAAACATTTTCATTTGAAACAGTTACCTGGTATGTAGCTACAGCGTTTTCAAGAAGCAATCAACAGGAGTGCTGTCTTTAGCCGAGCTTGTTGTGGGAAACAATAAATATTTCAATTGTGAATAAAAAATGCATTGAAAACTTAGTTCTGGCGAAACGGAAACAAAACAGAAACAAAAAATCGAATTCGTTGTATCCGGTTTACGGTAAAGTAAGGTAATATTTGATGCTTTTGCGCGTGCGTTTCGTGCAGCAAACGTCTGTTACCTCTGGCATAAATTATACGTACATGGTAGTCCACTACTCGAGCTTCGAAAAACAATTATAAAGGACAACATGCATTCCAGACTTTACGAGAATATGATTTAAAACATTACAAAACGGCTTCGCTCTGACATTGCGACAAATGGCTAACGCTCCTAACGTCCGCTGCAATACGTTTCTCATCAGTTTCAGTTTCAGTTCAGCATATCTTAACCTTTGAATTTTCTGTTTCACTCTGTGGATACAGTAATGTATGTTTTAGGTACTAGTAAACTAAAAACTGTTCGTTAAAAGTAAGCCTTGATATTTTTCCTTTGCCGAAGAAGCCTTAATTAAACACTTGCTGTCTCCGTTTGTTTTTATGGTGATAAGATGAATGACATATCACATCAGGTGTGGTGTGTATTATTGATTAAACTCTCTCCTATTGTGAAATTCATTTCGATTCAATCTCTTGAATGAATATTCTTGCTGTGGGAATAGTAAAATATATGTAGATCGGATTGTTTCAGTTACTGGCGAACACGCATAGATCTGGTTTTGTTTGTTAATATACTAAAAATTAATAGAAACTGCATGGGAGCGATAAGAGCCGGCTATCTTCCGAGGCTAAGAAACTAAGAGCATGCAATGTGAGTGGATATGTTTAGTTAAGGTTGAAGCCTTTTACCTAAATCAGCTTAGAAAAGATGACTACAATGTTTCGTTAACGAGTAATTAAGGCGAAAATATGAGCAATATAATGTTTTAGCAGGGTTACTTTATATTCATATGTTTTCGTCGCAGACGCATTTCACTTAAAGGGATACCCGAGTGAAAAACACATTGGGGCTCAAAAGAATCTCCAACATGTTCTTTGTTCAGAAAATGTATTAAAATTTTATCAAAGGTTTTTAGTATTAAGAACGAGCACCTCAAAGTTGGCCCCACGAAGACATGGGCGCCGCCATCTTTGTTTGCATTTACGGAAGTGACGTCACTTCGTCCCACCAGCGTTCTCACTCTCTCACTTATTAGGTGTTTTTAGGATGATAAACGCCTTAACTATACCTCACATACATTGTAGTTCTTATACTTATTCAGAAGTCACTCGAGTCTTTTAAGCCATGTTGTTTTGCTGTTGTTAAATGGCAGTTACGAGACCTTGTTGTTCGTCTGATAATTTCTCGCCTTCCCAATGCTTTTCTTCCTCCTCCCAGTCTTCTGAACTTTTCTCATAATGTCGTCTTCATCATAATTCCGGTTTCTGTAAGAATTCCTCTGCAATCTCGATGAAAATATATCCACTTTAATTCCGAGCGTGTGAAAATCATACAAAGACAAGTAGCCGCGATACGCTGGTGGGACGAAGTGACGTCACTTCCGTAAATGCAAACGAAGATGGCGGCGCCCATGTCTTCGCGGGGCCAAATTTGAGGTGCTCGTTCTTAATACTAAAAACGTTTGATCAAATTTTAATACATTTTCTGAACAAAGAACATGTTGAAGATTCTTTTGAGCCCCAATGTGTTTTTCACTCGGGTATCCTTTAAACGAAAGTTTATATAATTATGACGTCATCGATCACGTGATACGACAACCATCCACTTAACAAATTTAAGGAAGTTGATATTAGTATTACGGTGTAATTAAATTTTGTTTAAACTGTTATTTCTGTCATAAAACATTTGTTAACGTTAATCTATTTTCCGTTAAATGAACCAGGCCTTGACATGCTTGAGTTAATTGGTATCAGTCTCAGTCTTTGCCGAAGAAGCTTTTAAAATACGGCATGCTGTCACTATTTGTTAATTCTTATTGATCGCCCAACTCTACCTTATCGGATAATTCATTTCGCTTCAATTCCTTGAATAAATTTGCAAATTCTCGATGTGGGAATAGCAAAAACAAGCTAACATATATACTTTGTGTATAAGCGAGCACGCGTAGATTTTATTTTTGTTTGTGAAGATATAAAAACTAATAGAAACTAAGAGCAGCGTACTGAAGGCGCCAGAAACCGCGGCCCGTCTGCCAGTGCTGCTGAATTAAATCATGTTCTTTTCCTTTGCTATACATTAGTTACAGACCCACTGACTAAATAATAACTATTTTATCGCAATAAACTGTGTAGATGATGGTAGAAAAGTTTATTACTTTTGATAAAGGAGTGAGCAAGTTTCGTGTTGTCTTTATTGATCAGTTAGCCATGGTATTTCTTCATTCCGTTTTCTAATGTGTTTACTCTTTTTGCTCACATAGTCGGAGATGAGTGGTTTGCCGCTCCTAGAAATAGTTTTCAAACTCGACGTATAAGTTATACAAGCAAGAGGTAGCAGATGTTCCGCGTCTTGTGTTCTTTTTCCTTTGACAAATTAACACAGTAGTCTCTCTAAACGTTTAAAAAATAATGATTTCTAACAAATTAACTGTGACTGTGAGAAAGAAATTTGACATTTCCTAATCTTGATATGCGGCGCGGCTCCATGTTTTTCATCTCCCGTTCTCTCTTTACGTAGGAGGGAGAGAGGTCAAATTTTGATTAAATTCGCTGAAAATCGCTCCAGGCACAGACAATAACTACAAGAAGACACACTGTAAGTTATGTTGCATTTTATTAAAGATTTACGTTGAAACTCGAACACAGAAAATTCCCATACAAACTCTGTCATTATTATAATTGACATGCACATAACGAGCTTGGGCTATCTGTACTCAACGCACCATATGTGAGTTGGTTTATTGTTGATTCCTTATCTGCCCAGATCGCGTTGAAAACTAACCACAGGAAGACCAAACTGCTCCAACAGTAAGTCCTGTATGACCCTTTTATACAGGAAATTTCCAAAGTATCTAAATAAGCACTGTAGAACATGACAGTAAGACCAATTTAAACACTAAAAGCTGCTCCAATTTCTCAGTATGAGTAGAAATTCCTCAGAATGCAAAAAGTTGCTCGAAGTTAAAAAAATTTGCTCGAAATGTGAAAAGTTGCCCGCAAAAGGTTGCCGAGCAACTTGTGGACAGCCCTACCGGAGCGCGCAAAGCATTACTGTCATTGAAGATCAAACGTCTAACTTTTCATGCTCCGAACCTAATTAGATCAAAATAATTATCTTTGTTTCAATTGCATTCGGCGCATGAAAAGTTAGACGTTTGAATCGGGCCTCAGTACGACAACCTGCTGGTGTACGTTGGATCAAACTAGTGATCTATAAATCGGCTTATCAAATAACTTATAAAGAAGCAAAGACCGATACAACATTAGAGGTACAATATTTCGGCTGGCCACACCAGCCTTCTTTAGGTACAATGAAGAAAATTTACATTGGCGTGTAGTTTTGAACGTGATAGCTGTTGCGAAATCAGATAAATAAGACAGATTACAAAATGATTGACAGTCAAACAATATTATAAAAAGGTGAAAACAGATAATCTAGTATGACTCTTCCCGGATGTTAAGGCCATAAGGTTCGAGTGTTCTCGCCTGTGCGATCAAAAAAGCTTCTCTGGTCTTACGTACCAAGTCTCTCTTAGTAGTCGACCTTAGAGTTAACTCAAAATGACTTTCTCATTCAAGAAAGTAATGCTGCTTCCCCTTTTTCGACGATATGCTCTTGAGTACGCTTATCCGCCGGTTTGAAATTTGTGGAGAACATAACTACTGGCAATGCGACCGAAACGGCGCTGATTGGCTAATTCAAACCTGAATGAGCTCTTCCAAAAGCCATTTCATTGCTCACATTAGAGGTGTAGGGATTCCTGAAAATTGTGTGTGTGTGGGGGGGGGGGGGGGGGGGGGGGGAGGGATAGCAAAATGATGAATTCTGGGACATTTTCATTCGGGGGGGGGGAGGGGGCGGCAAAATGATGAATCAGTCTGGGACAGTTTCATTGATGACTTCGGTCAATCTCTCAGCTGGGACTGGGCAGATATGGGGGGGAGGGGGGACTGTCAAACCCCTCCCCCCCTCCCCTCCCCCCCCCCCCCCCCCACTTCCTACGCCACTGGCAGACATGTACTACTTGACGCTGAACTCTCGCGATATTCAATTATTTTGTTCCATTTTAATCAGTAGCTCTCCTCATTTAACAGACTTGTTTCACATCCATGAACTCACCAAAAATTAAGAATATTAAACACAGCCACTATTTCTTTTGACGATCAAAACCTATTTTAGTACAATCATGTTATCTATGAAAGACAATAACATCACAAAATGTAGTGCGTTTTACATCAAGAAAATTATGGTTATTTACAAAGATCTTACATCTATATTAGTTAGTAATACAGCCATATAGCTTCACGTTGCTTGAAACTTATCTGCAAATGTTATTATTAATTCATCAGTTGTAACAATTATATTTGTTTTGCGGATATCTCAGATGAAATAAAGTCAATAAAGTTCTTTATGTATCATTGGTGCCTGGGTTCAAGTTCTACAGCTGGTTCATGTGAGGTCTTCTGGCAAAAAATGTCTTGAAGAGAGGAACGAAAGTCGTGAAGAAATGTGAAGTATATCAGTGGATTTAGGACTGGTATTAGGTAAAGAAGATACAATAGCCCAAAATGAACATTCTCGTAAGCTAAACACGCACTAGGCAACTGAAATTTCCCTAAATCATTAAGCCAATCTGAGAGCATATACACATGAAAAGGTGTCCAACAAATAATGCAAAGAAGCAGAGATGATATAACCATTCTCACCGCAGACCTGAAGCGTTTCAGTCTGTTTTGTCGCTGAACCTCTGGAAGATTTACGACGACACCCTGACAATGGCGGAGTTTTCTTATGATGATCAGGTTTAAACAGAGTGCAGTAACAGCAACGAGTATACAGGTGATATTGTATATCACATAATAAAATACTGCCGATCTATCAACAGGAAATACACAGTAATACTCCTCTTGTTCGTTGGCAATACTCTCAAACTTATATTTATAAAGTAAGTAAGAGTTCAGTCCAGCGGGAATGATCCAGGATACAGCGATCAAAAGGATCATTATACGACGAGTCAGTGGTACCACGTTTGACGTAGCCGAAACCGCTCTGCACCGTTCAATAGATATTATCACTAGTGTGATCAGGGAAACCAACGTGGCCGTGTTAAACATAAAACAGAACAGTTTACATGTAATAGTTCCAATAAGACCGCCTCCAATTTTCCATGACCCAGATCTTGATAGTAAATAATGGAGCTGCAAGGAGGGTGGTCCGATCACCAAAATTAGTACATCAGAGACAGCCATGTTGACGATGAAATAGTTCATGGTCTTTCGCAATGGTCTTGTTTTGTAAACCAGAATGATAACAAGCACGTTGCAGAGGACGCCGAACAACATAATAAAAAACAGAGCGACTATTTTGATGATTCCTTCTACTTCTGAGTCGGCAGAAAAGAAACAATGTGTACGGTTGTCAGCCGACGTGGTCATACTTTTCATGGCTAGGACGTTTACTGAACGGTTCCGCTCCAGAAATCGACACGTTGCTGACTGAAAAACGTAATAAAATGACAATGCCTACTAGTATTTCTGTATTGCAGGTTGGTTTGTTAATCTTTAGCCATCGCTGCAAGGAAACGCAGCACTTCTTCTTGTTTGTCGCAGTATATTTACTGGAGATTAGCGGTGAGAAAACAGCAAATGAACTTTACACCAAAATCGTCCGAAAAATGCTTTGTCTCTCCACTTGCTCTTTCGTTGATTGGTTAGATTTACAATAAAACGTTCTGAAATTGACGAATTTTTAATAATCGTGTTATTACACTGTCGGGATGTTTGATGTTTCTTATTTTTAAATTGCCGCACCTTCTATTTCATAAATGTGTCAGGTTAAGATGAAATCCGCATGCAATAGTGTGACGAAGGCTTTGTTGTCAAAAAATAAAAAGACGTAAACAACGTATATACGTGTCTACGGCCCGATTCAGACGTCGAACCTTTCATGCGCCGAACGCAATTGAAACAAAAGATAATTAGACGGCTTCTTTTGATCTCATTAGGTTCGGCGCATGAAAAGTTCGACCTCTGAATCGGGCCTACCTTAGGGGCCGACCATTTAACGTTTGACGGGGGGGAGGGGGGGGAGGGGGTGGGTGTTTTCGAAAAAAAATATCCTGCAAGCGGAAAAGCTTTGTTCTGGCTCCGCTTTTTTCGCAAAAAAAATTCGTGCAACAACACTGCTAAAGAAAAAAAAATCGAGCACAGACAAGAACACCCATCCCCCCACCCTCAAAAGTCAAATGGTCGGCCCCTTACGAGAGTCTACTAATCGGTGACAGGAATTCTTCGGTCGAATTGGAATTTGACAAAAGTCAAAGAAAAGAAAGAACGACTTTCTTTTAATTCTAACAAATTAACAGCGAGAGAAATACATTTGTCATTTCCAAATCTAAAGATGCGGCTTGCAACTGTGTGTTTCCATGCTTTTTATATCCCGTTTCAAACAAACTTTACCCTCGATGCCAGTGGATCTCTCTCCCCTCTCTCGCCTCTTTGTTTCTTCGGGAGAGAAGAGAAGAAAAAGAAGAAAAAGAAGACAATTGAACATCTTCCCTGATTGGATAATGTACTCATTACCAGGCGCAACCGCGAGTGCTCGATGTAACAGTAATTTTCATTGGCTTACCAATAGCCCTGCGAAACCGGTTCGACTTGTTTTCTTGATTTGAAATTCAGCGCATGGAAGTGAGATACTCAACTGGTAACACTCTTCTTTTTCTTCTCTCCTTTTCTCTCCCCTCTCTTGTCATCGTAGCCTCCTATGCAGACGTTCTTTGTGACATCCCTCGCACCCCACAACACAAAGAATGTCTGCATGCATAGGAGGCTATCGTCACCCAGGCAGTAAACAAACTTTAGATCTTCTAAGCTAGTTTGGGAAGAGTTCACAAGGTCCATCGGCTTATTAGTCATACAACGTGATATGTTCTCTAACATACATACGGTTTTAGAGCGCGTACTTCAATGTACTATCTGTATATACAGGGTTATTTTATAAAATGTGGTACAAGTAAACTTTATTTCATGTTATTTATTTCTTTTTGACATAACACCTGGTCTGACGGGTGTTATTAATTTAACTCTTCTTAGCAGTAAAACGTTATATGTACTGTCGCACTTTGTAAGCATTTAATTTGTAATATCTGTCGCACTTCAGGATAACTCTGGCGCACTTTGTAATACCTGTCGCATTTTTTAATAAACCTTGTCGTTCTTTGTAATATAAAAGCTGTCGCACTTTGTAATAACTCCGTCGCACTTTGTAATAATCTTCTCAAAAGAGTGCCATATCAACATATGCTAGCAAACAACAGCTGCCAATCAAAAGATGTGACGTAGTCAGTCAAATAATCAACAATGCTACCATCGGGTACAAGACAAACAACAACTGTCAATCATATTTTGACGTCATAAGTCACGTGACTTACTGAAAATCTCCTATATCTTCGTTAGGATGCACAATACAGCTATACCAAACATCAACACAATATCCTCGGGCACAACATAAAGTGCGATAGCTTTTTATTACAATGGGCCCTTTTATTCCCTTATAGAATCGTAATAAAGTGACCCCGAGTAAAAACAGGGCACCTAATAGTATCGGCAATTAAATGTTTTAATATAAAAACAATTCTAGTTAGCATTCGCATAATTCTATGTATCATAATTTTATTGGAGGAAAAGAAACCCTTGAACCACACAGCAACATGCAAATGCATTGAAATTGTACAACTTTTTGGCTTCCAACAACTAACGAAAAATTGCCAAATGTATGAATCTCGTAAAAAAATAAAAGTTATTGTATTGTATTGAATACGCGCATGCGTCGTTAATCAGTGCCATGGTGCAAACTAATGACAAACGAAAAATGCGCGCATTAATTCAACACATTCAACGAATCGGTCGATCGCGTTAGCGGCTAGGCTCGGTTTCCAGCCGTGGGGGTTTCGGTGAGCCCGCGATCCTCTCCCCACTCACGGCTGGGCGCGCGAGCTGAGACATTGTCGGGTTTTAGCCAATCACAAACTTGCCACTCAAATCCTGTCGCTAAATTGATTTGCATAATTTACATTGTAAACTTTTGAAAGCCGGACCAAAGACTTTCGATTGCTGTTCGAAAATGCGTTTAAATTTGCTCTGGAAAAGTTTGGTTTCGAAGAATTCAAGGATTCACACAAATTAAAGAAGCAGTAAGAGAGTTAGTTTTCGGGTGAAGACACTTTGTCAGTTAACGCACTGGCTCTGGAGGTCACTTGGGAAAGGTCGCAGCTCGTAATGTTCAGTCATTTCTCATTTAACCTTACCGATGCAAGACCAAGGTAGCCCGGCTATTCTTACTTAAAAGAAAATTAGTGCTGCCTTTATCGGCGAAGAAAAGACTGACGACTCCATATTAAAAGAGTTTATTGAAGAGAGGAAATCACGTCTGACGCAGGCTATGTTTACGCGTTTAACTCTGCAATCACCGATTCACTTGAAAATCGCTGCATCAAATGAGTTTTGCAATTCTTCAAGTCCTATGTACTAAGTTTGTACAATTTATGTCTCCAAGACATACTCTACACAAGTACTAAGCGGGAATACTCGACTCTAGCTCAGAGTTCCGAGATAACATCTGAACTTAATTTTTATCCTTGTATAAATTTCTGTCAGCGAGTGTCTCAACAGCCGGGCTTTCCTTGAAAACATGAGAGCTAATAATAACAGGTATTAAATAAAACCTTTACCTACGTCGAATTAATTTCACACTTGGAGTTTTAGTTTAAAGAATTCCAATGTGTTTTGAAAGTTTACGCGGAATCGAACCTACGCTACACGCAAATAAATAAATAATATTGAAGTTAATCAGATGACGTCACGGACACGGTGTGTTGACCGCGCGCCCAGCCGTTAGTGGGGGGAGGCTTTGGAGAAACGACACCCCAACGGCTGAAACCGAGCCTAGTTAGCGGCACCATAAAGAAAATATTGGAGATTTTCACATTACTTATGACGTCACATAATTTGATTGCCAGGTTTTGTTTGTATTGTACCCGAAGATTCGTAGGTATTACAAAGTGCGACGGATCGAGTTATTACAAAGTGCGAGAGTACCACGTATCGGGTTAATTTACGTTACAATACAATACAATAACCTTTATTTTGCTTCGAATTTAACATAGCAAATACATGCTAATATCTCCGAAATCAGAATAACAATTATAAGTAAAGACAAATTAAATAAGACAACTAAATTAATATTAAAATATAAGCTAATTAATAAATTATGTACAATTGCTAGTATAATAGTGGTTGTGACGTCGGTGGGAAGGGGAGAAATGAACAGATTAAATAAAGTCATGAAGTGCTACAAAAGGAGCAACATTCATTAGAAAATTTAAGAGACCTGATTGTGGATTTAAACTGGTTTAAAGGTAGATTACGAATATAATCGGGAAGTGAGTTCCATAACTTAGCACCAGAATATCGAAAGGAGTGAAGACCATATTTAGTACTGTGAACTCTATATATAGCCAAGGTAGGCTGACCACGTAAATTATAGGATGATGTTCTCTTCTGGAAAAGACTAGTTATATAAGATGGAACCTGTGAATGCAAAGCTTTATAAACTAAGATGAGTGTGTCGCAATATCTTCGATTTAAGAGACTAGGTTGGTCTATTAATCTAAGTAAATTGTTAACATTAACATTATTAGCGTCAATTAGAGACAACCCAGTTAATATACTACTAGCTTAGTTTCTACCGACCGTATTCTGTGATCGAACAGCTTCAAATGTGTTTCATTTTCATGTGCTGTTAAAACTCGACTTACCCTTGTTTCAGTGTTTTTCTAACATCATTTGTTGAGATTTTAATGAACCGATTTTTTTCAGTTATTCAGATGTCGCAAACACTGCTTGACTCGACTCAACTGGCGTGCATGTGAGCTGGTGTGCGATATCGGAGCACAAAATAAGAATTGAATACGGCAATACTTTTATCAACGACCTCCGCGAGTCGTCCGCAGTACAGGATGAAAGCCGTACGTTTTTAACTAAAATAACCTGGCGCAGCGTAAAGTATCCTGGAGATAGGGGACATGAGCGCGCATCTAAATGCCGGAGTATGAAAAATGTCGGTCCTAATTATGTCGAAAAAGTCTGTCATTATCGGTACCTCACGCCAATCAAGTTAAGAGCGCAATCGGATAAATTGAAAGATTAATGGTCCAGGGTGGGTACTGGCTACGGGCCCGTTATGTAACGACATTCCCGGGTAGACGTCATCTAATTAATTCGACTTAGCAATAATTTGAATAAATACTTAGGATGTTGTCTAAAAATACTTTTTTTCTTTACTAACAACTCACAAACTATGTATATTTTCTATATATCGATGTTGTTGTGATAGAAAGGCGCCATGGAGGATAATGCATCAATGATGACGTCACCCCGGGAATCGACCCAGGCTTTTACAGCTTTTACTTACGCGGTCATGGGTCAGGAAAGGTCAGTTTTTCACCATTTCAAACAAGCGTAGAACATAGATTATTATCTGTAAACCAATTTCTTTTCGCAGAAGTACTCAAAACCTTTCAAAGGTTCATAGGTAGAAAAATTTCAAGGTTTAGAGGCACTTTAAAGGGACTATTTCACTGAGAGGCCTTATATTCGCAGTCTGATAATATACATACATATACATACATATACATATGTTTCTCTTCTCTCTATATACTTAATATACATATATATATATATAGGCAAGCCTGAGCGGAGCTCCCAATAATCAAATACGAAGAGATACACGCGCATATATGTAATGGAAATTAATTAGTGAATGTGTAGTTGAGTTGCATGCGCATGTGTAACGGGGAAATATAATGCGTGTGTGCAGACGTAATTACGAAAATAAATACTGCTCGTGCAGATGAGTTGACGGCATACAACAGAAAGAACATGACGCCTATCCGTGCACGCGGAGATGTAACGGAAATGAAAGTTGGAATATTTTACGCATTACGGCAAACAAATTAATAATGATCATTGAGATAATTTAGAAATCACAAATTCCCATAAACGGAAGATTGAATGAAGGCAGGACGGCGTTAAAAGGCAGGACAGCGTTAAAAGCCATAGATTCAGGATTCGAAAACCTCTACGTGTTCCGCGCGCTTGTGCACGGGCAAAAACATGTCGCTAAAATTTGACTCTCATGCTATTGCTGGTTTTCACTCAATCCCTAGAGATTCGAATGACAAAGGGCATGGCGGCCATGTTGGTTCCCCAACGAAAGAAGCTCACGAGCAATCTATTGTTTAAGGGCCCGCATTAATTGGCTTTAGCTGTTGCGGTCACCCTGCCTTATATCATTTTGTTTCTACATCATTGTAATTTGTTAAAACTATCGTTCGTGGTATCATTCCTGATATGTATTTTTCCTTCAGGCGAAGCTTAATAAATAAGGGCTATGACGTCAAGTGAAAACCAGTAATATGTATGGTGATCCGCTCGAGGCTCGCGGCTATAAACCGACGATCCTCGTGCACATGTGGGATAGTAATAGATTCTCCTCGCATACGCCCCGGCACCCAAGGCTAGGTTTAAGATATGGGACGAGACGAGCCCTGCGGCGAGGGAGCGGGAGTAAGGAGGTGAATACCGACCGGCGCTCATCGCTGCGGGAGGAGGGTGGGGCAATTAACTCCAAATCCGATGGCAGTTTGACGAATTGAGAGATGACGAGAGATTACTGAATAAGAGGGCAGCGTATTTATACTATTAGAGCTTAAGCAACGACGACGGGGACGGCAGTAACAACGGGACGTAGAAAAGTGTTTTCTCCCGAAATATGATGTTTACTATTTCCTTCGTTGGCCTTTAATTACTTTTCACATCCATAATTTCGAAAAATATGATTAGCATAGAGTTCCGTTCACGCCGAACGAAAAACGGAGTGATTTACTTTAGCCGTTTGCGTTCTCTTGTTAACGTAGAATATGGAGTTTTCACGTTGTGTTTTTGCAGACAACGGTTGAAATGTAGTTGACTGCGTGCATTTTTATGTGCAGTTATTGTATTTTGCAATTTTCTATTGTGTTATGCCATCGTCCTAGAGGTTGCCGTCGTCGTTGCTTAAAGTGCCAATGAAATGAAAAAATTGATCCCGTTTTTATTTTATTTTATTAAATTCTAGGTTTCTCTTAGTCATTTTGTACAAATAAAAATCAGGCGAAATTGCCAAAATCTGGCGACAATTTTTATGCCGTTAAATATATGGTAATCACATGCGTGACGTCACAAGGTGTACTCATTTATATTCGTCTCCATAAATACTACAAAATAAGTGTATTTTTGGCCAGTTTTCAATTTAAATATGTAATACTTCGAGAAACCCTGAAGATGGCCATATAGAATCCTTGCAACAACAACTTTATTCATACCTTCTACATACATAATTTACAACATAATACGAGAACACTGACTAAGGTAAGGGTATAGGACACCTAGAAATAACTAAAAAGCTAATCTAGCTAGGTGACACATTAGAATATTGTAGAGTATAAGGTCAGTCGGCTTTGTGAATATAAATGAGTACACCTTGTGACGTCACGCATGCGATTAGCATATCTTTAACAGCGTAAAAATTGTCGCCAGATTTTGGCAATTCCACCTGACTTCGATGCGAAATAAAATTATGTTCGTGCTCTCCAAATTGATTTTTAATTGCACAAAATGGCTAATGGAGTCTATAATTTAATAAAATAAAATCGGAATCGATTTTTTCATTTCATTGGCACTTTAAGCTCTCTATTATGACACCGGAGTAATCCGTGTGCATACCCACGAGCGTATGCTGTCCCTATCGATAATAGGTACCTAATTGAGAATATAGTTGAGTAATGCTCCAGATAAGAAGGGAACGGCTGGACGGCAAGTAATGTAAACAGGTGTTAATTTTCTATTGTTCTTTCTCGTAATTTCATTGGTTGATATTCACAAATTCAACAGAAGACCATCGAAGTAATGTACTTTAGATAATTTTTGAAGTTTAAATTTGTTTTTGATCAAACTAACTATGGTTTGATTTTGGAGAAAATCGTATGTGGGAATGTTATCAAATTTGTAATTAAAAGATCGTTTGCTTTTTCTCTTTCCCATTGGCTAAAAATGGTCAACAGCATACAGTTTCCTACAAATTCGCTTGAAACTTTGACAGTGGACATCTCAGACAGCACTTAAGCCCCCCATATAAAAGGGGTAGGGATGCTCGTCGGACATTTTCGATTTGACCCCTAAGAGGTACTAAAATGGGCGTGGCTCAAGCTTATTTTGACCCCTAAAAGATAATAAAAATGTAAATTGATAACAGCTTTTTTGTTCAATTGACACCCGACCCCTAAAAGGTACCGCTTTACATAGAAATGTCTGTGTTTGATGGTGGATACCCTAAGTGGTACCAAACTCCTGATTTTGACCCCTAAAAGGTACGACGAGCATCCATGTACCCCTCACATAAGGGAGTCCCCCCCCCCCACCCGGGCTTAAGGCATATTCTATCAAAATCGTATGTGCGGATATGCTGATTGCGCCGGGTCTATTGTTCTTGAGGTAGTTCCTACGCGATCCATTAAAATCAAAGCATATATGCAAAAACTAATAAACATGTATAGACGTTGTCTTCAAGAAAAATATATTGCGTATCATTTCGTCAATCGATAGCACCATGTAAGGAATCAATGTTGTTTGTTAGTCATTTTTGCATATTGCTTTGATTTCAAACATCCCACATGTGAGCGGGGTTCGTCATTCAACCCGGACTGCGGCTATAAAGGCTTCTCATCTGGGTGACCAGTTTGGACCGACTTATTTAATTATGCATGGTTTGTTCCAGACAGACTTTATTCATTAGCTCTTTGTACTACATTGGTACATCAGATAACTGCTTACAAATTTTGGTGAATGATGGATAGATCGTTCTGTAATCTTAAAAATCTAATATATATATAGTTATCATTAAATTAATTTACATTATTTTGTGCTGAAATTTTGGTGGATCGAATGTTAAAACAATCATAAACATATTTTGCTGCTGCTGTTGTGACTTCTATCGGGGGATTGATGATTGCCAAAAATAGTCATTTTTCCGTTATAACTTCGTTAAAGTTTTTAAGGAGGATAAGAAATCACGCCTGATTATCTGGTAAGTTTTGCATCTTAGCAGGAAGTGAATTTCGTCTTCCATTCAGTCTTGTTTGCACGATGGGCAAATTCGTTCTTCTGGTTTCAAATAAGGTTTAAGGTATCTTCCTTTGTCAATTTGTAGGCAATGATTGCTTATTCTTAATTTTGTGGACGTACAAAAAATGGTTGATATTTCTGACAAGATCCAAAGAGTTTTCGAATTCATACTTCGTTTTGAATGTTCGATAAACTCGTAGTTTGCCACCCTGTCTGGTTTGTATTTTGTCGTTGGTCATTAATATATCACTTAACCAAATTTGTAGTTCTGTGTCTTTTAGTCGTTGCTTTATATTCTTCAGGAATTCCCTAAAATCAGGAGTATTATTTTGGAGTAACACAAGGTCACGTCATCTGAAATGGGACAATATTGAACCAAGCGGAGAAGGTACATGTATATTGCGATCGGCACCGAGCCCAATGATGGATCAATGTCGGGGTGTAATTCACATTTCTACAGCGTTATATATATATATTAACTTTATTAAAGTCTCAATCTTATAGCTTGGCACAAGTGCCTTGCTAATCGGGGAGACTACGTCAGTGGACCTACGATTTTACGTCCTTATCCGAGAAGACGTGACGGTCTAACCATTTGCAGTTGTTTCACAAAGGTAGCACCTTCTACTCAGTTATTTTAAGACCCCGAGTGTTGGTCCGGCCGGGGTTTGAACGCGCGACCTCCCGCTCGACAGACCGGAGCTTAACCACTGAGCAAACCGGGAGGCGTTCGTGCAGGTTCTTCTTCCTCCTCTTCCCATGAGCTTGTTTGCAGGCTTCCTTACTCAAGGGGTGCTTTTGAACAAATGGGCTATTATCATAATTCGGCTATCTTGGATAAAACAATGGTTTTGCCCCCGGTAGCCTCGCACTGGTGGGTTTCAGAACGAGTTTACCGGACGAAAACAAAGGCCGCCGCATGATAAAAGCCCATAGTAGCGCTTTCCAATTCGATGTTGAACATAATAAAAGTAAAATTATATAGTGCAAGCACGACAACCTGTGTTTTTAATACAGGTGTTACTTTTCGTTACACAGGCATTCCGTACGGTAGCCTCCTTTGCATCCTTTCTTAATTAGTGTCGGTTAGTGGGGAGGGAGGGAAGGGACCGACACTAAGAAAGGATGCAAAGGAGGCTAGCCGTACGGTAACGTGCTGTTGACAATGCTGTAGTTTGCCCCACTCATACGAAATCTGCTCTTGAGAGTTTGCACCATCACGTGACATTGCAATGGTTTCCCATTGTTTTTGTCCTGCTGATCCAATCAAATTACAGAAATACGGTACAGCACGGTTACGGACATGCCGTAGTTTGTCCCACTCATACGAAATCAGCTCTACAGCACAATACACGCTTTATAGCTTTTGGCCAAGAAAGACAGAAGTGCTGCTGTAAAATGCGAGGCCTGCACACGGATGTGAAGGCATCCTCTTGCAGCGTTTAAAACATTAGCCTGTACTAATTACAAACACTCCGAGACAATAGTATATTTTCATTTCTTGGGCTACATATATATGCCGACTATTTTGTAAGTTATGCTGTGGTCACACTCACAGTAATATCTATTATAGTCTCAAGTACATCTCATTCAAACTGATTAATAACTATGACTAATTAATATAACTGACAAATTCAAGCTCGGGGGAGGGGGGGGTGAGGGGGGAGAGTTGAAACTCCTAATAAACTGAAAGTGATGGGATGCTCGTCGGAAATTTTAAAAGGAACCACAAAAGGTACCAGAATCTTGTTATGCGGGCGTGGCTCAAAGAGGTGCCAATCGCAAAACACAAAATTAACTGACATTTCAGAGATCAACGTATCCTCGCTCTAGAATTACCAATAATCAGTAATCAATAATCGCTAATTCTAGAACGCAAATTAAACATTAATTAATTAATTCTATGGCAAATCCTAACCCGAACCACAAAATGAACCCTAACCATCGGACGAGTTCACGGGTAAACGACGGGTTTTCACTCACCTGTTGAGCTAGGATTCACAGGTAAACAAGAACAGAAGGTAAACGAGCATAAAAAGATATCAGCGCTCCTACTAGGGCTCGAACTCGTAGCCGTTTGCGCGTAGTGCTTGGTAGTGCGGGCGTCATGGCCACTACACTAGCGCACCTACCGCCGTTCGGAATTTGACAAATGTTTATCTTTATCCTTGACTGGTTGTTTAATTTGCGTTCTAGAATTAGAGATTATTGATAATTGAAGAGCAATAGCCAATTACTGATTATTGGTAATTCTAGAGCGAGGATATGTTGGATAGATACAGATAATCTTTATTTTAGCACTATCGCCACGAGGGCAGAATGGCTTATTACAATAAAGAATTTCAGAATAAAATCCAAGCGCAATTGACTGTAAAAATACCAAGAAGCGAAGCCAGGCTAAGAGATCATTAACGATAACTTATTTTTGTTAACAAGTAGTAATACGCTAGTACACCCTACTGTCAGTGCCATATAGAGAGTCCCCCCCCCAAAAAAAAATCCCCCCCCCCAAAAAAAAAAAAACCTCCCTGAAATTCAAGACTTCGCGCACATCTTCAGAAGCATTACTTTCTGGACGAAATTTGTAGTCTCCGACAAAAGCAGACTATCAGATCAGGCTATTTTGGATTGCCTTCATTACCATCACTCGTTCAGCTGGATCGAAAAGCTGAAACGTATCATCGAACGACTCGGTTACGGCTACATTTGGCTAGAAATCAGCTCACACACGAATCAAACACTTATTGATTGGAAAAACCTACATAGATAAGTAAAACAAAGGCTTAGAGATATCGAATTCCAGTCTTGGACTGAAGAAATTTATAATGATCAACGTAGAGATACAACACAGAGTAATAAACTTAGGACGTACCGATTATTTAAAATAGACTATAAAAAAGAAGAATACCTCAATCACATCAGTCATATCAAGCACAACATATCACTTGACTAACCACTGCCTTCAAATCGAGAAAGGTGGGCACTTAAAGGGGCTGTGTCACGGTAAGACTTTACATTCGTTTTTCCGGGCCGGAAAGAGCTTTTTCCACCGATTTTGATATGAACTAACGAACCTCTCGGCCATGTGGGATGCTTAAAATGAAAGCAAATATGCAAAAATGACTAACAAACAGTGCATATAAACAGTCTCCAGGGAAAATATTGAAAATCCTTTCAATCAAGCATTCAGGGAGGGAAGTTTAACTGTTTGTATCCAATTAACAGCCACTAAACGAGCGATTACTCGATAAATGCGCAGTACCATGACATAGCCCCTTTAATTGAAGCCCTTTTAAAAATTAGAAGACCGAATCTGTCCAAAATGTCATAGAGAAATTGAAGATGAAAAACACTTTCTAATTTGATGCCCTTATTATAACCCAAAGCGAGATCGACTCTTCGACGCTCTAGAAAAAAACTATAAAAAGAAATGTACAATACTTGACGGTAGACGAGATATTTTTCTTAATGATCAACCCGCCCTATAATGTGCAAAATAGTATCGAGATACATATATGAATGCATCAAAGAAAGGAACAAATGAATATATTCTACCACGGCTTATAAAATATATATTAGAGTCTTGAACATTTACGTTACCTCCAGCATTTATTATTATTATAACTTATTAGGATAAAAGCCGCTGTAACTATTTAGTTATGCAAGGTCCAAATAAAGTAATGTCTATGTCTATGTTAGGTGCCAATTATGAAAATGCTGCACTCTATTTTGTAACCCCATCCCTCCTACAATGATAATGCTAGTGTGTGGGTGTGTGCGGGTAATTGTGTGGCAGTGAATGTATGTGTGTATATATGCATATATCAATAGTTATTTAGTTTACAGTTGGTGTGTTGTCGCTTGACTTTTACCGACTCAATAAATGTAGATGTAGACATGCCTGATTCACAATAACAGAATAACAATACTTTTGATGACTTTTGGAGGTCATATCGTCTATTTGCACCCTCATTGTGCTACAGTATATGTGGCCTGCTGAAAACGGCACTACAAAATGGGCAAATAAACAATACCGGGTATGTCCTGACAAGTTATTTTATTATCATTATCATCAACATACACAAGGCACAATTACCTCAGAATTCAAACAAGCTATCTGATAAAACTTTTATTTAGCTGGTTTTGTATTAGTTGGTATACAACGAGCCTTTAGGCGAGTCATATACCAAAATAATATGAATTTCGAGTGCAATTTTATCACGAAAACAAAGTAACTTACCGGATGATAGATTGCAAATTTTCTCGGCGGAAAAAAGTTTCGAGTGGCGGACACGTCTGCAGATTACTGTAATTGTCGCTAAATTTCCTGCATTTTGATTGGCCTGATGTAGACATGAAATACCGCTCTGTATTTCATAGAACCATGAAATACCGAACAACCATAAAATACCGCTCTGTGTTTCATAGAACAACCATGAAATACCGCTCTGTGTTTCATAGAACAACCATGAAATATCGAACAACCATGAAATACCACTCTGTATTTCATAGAACAACCATGAAATACCGAACCATGAAATACCGCTCTGTGTTTCATAGAACAACCATGAAATACCGCTCTGTATTTCATAGAACAACCATGAAATACCGCTCTGTATTTCATAGAACCACCATGAAATACCGCTCTGTATTGCATAGTAAAGCTGAGTTCCGATTGGCTGAAATATATTTATAGGATAAAAAATGATATGAACCCTGGTTACACCTTTTATCCACTTCATTCACGTCAACTTATTGTTGGAATTGTTTGCCCAATTTTAAGAATAAACCAAAATATCAAAAACTAGAGAATCTAAAGCAAGTCTGAAATGGTTTCTCGCGAGGATGAAGATATCTCATTGGTCGACGAGAATCAAATGAGCCAATAGAGCCAAATCGTCTTTGGCCTGCGATTTGTGTTCATTTTCCAGAGGGTGGTTTTACATTTGGCCATGTACATATAGTGATGATAATATACTGTACATTAATTTGTGTTTACCTTGGCATACCAAACAAGGTTGTGTGTGGCAAAAACTATATATAATGCCAGTTCTACATAATAATGTGCTTTTCTTATGTGCATATTAAAATTAGTGATGTAATTCCACGTGTCATTCATGCTTTCAGCTATCAAACTGTAACTGCTGGCATTGCAATCTAAGTACATTAATTTACTTACATAATAGTTAATGACCAGATCTTTGATCCATATATTTAAATCCAGGGGGTAGTCACTTGTACGATGTGATGGGTACGGTGTTGTGAGAAAAAAATCTGGATTTCCAAGTGATTGTGAAAACGAACCTGGATTTGTTGCCTGTTTTATTATTCTGAATGATCTATAACCCAGAATTTGATATATTTTTATGGAAATCCAAATTAGGTTCAATTATCACCCCGGTACTGCAACACATATACATGCATGCCATAAACAAGAGTGCCTCCCACCCGGATTAATCATCATCAGTGCCGCACAGCCAGCTGTCCTGCTGGCAGTCCAATCAAAGCAGCAGAACTGCCACCTTCAACCTGTTCCTGTGCCTTTAATTTTAAATCTGTGAATTTGATCTTCCAATTGTTCTCCATTTGAGGATCCCTTATGAGACCAAAAGACTGCTCAAATATTCCCAAGCACTGCTGAAATCTGTGAACAGTACCAGCAACAGTAACTCTTGCAAGTCCATATGCATCAACCATGCCTTTGACTCCAGCTGTATTTACATTTAAGAATAATTTTTCGTTGGACACAACTTCCAAGAGCTTGTCACTCACAGCATCTGAGCCATCACACTCGTCATGCAAGTGCTGGTGCGAAAGCATTGTCACAGTGCATTTTGCATCTGTCCAAAAGTGATGAGGACCCCAGGAGTTATCAGCATTCTCTGTTGCCATAGTTCTATTTTCACTCCTTGAGTTCAGTATTTGGTAAAACCATGAGGCAAAATGTTCGGCTAATTTTTGCCCGTCAACTGGTTGGTTGCAAGCAACAGATGTTGATATTGCATGTTTTGGATCTTGTATTGGAATGTTAGGAATAGGAAAAACGGGGTTATCAGCTTCATTGTCATCATATACAACATCCTGATGATTGCAAAAATATTTTTACTATGTTAATTTAATACTTCTAAAGCAATTACCACTGATTTCATTGCTACATTTTTGTATGCATTCAACAAGACCAAAGTCAAAACAAGTAGTTGTATTAGATCTACATGTAGACTTAAGTACTACCATTAATCACACAAGTGGGAGGGGATAATTATCTTATTGGAGTTTAGGAAGCCAGGACAGCAATAGCGAATTTACTACAACTACGGTTGGACATGCCTAGCGGTCGGCTAGAGTACTGGGCTGACTACGCTGAATGATATTTTGAAAGTTAATTCTCAAATTGCACTTGCCTAAAGGCTTGTGCAATTATCAGAACTTTCAAAATCACTCAGATCATGTATTAATAGCACTTGCATTCATACAATTTCTTCTAAAAACTTACAGAGATTGAGCCAGAAATTGAGCCAAAAGGGACAATTTGGCCCTTTTGCCATTCAGCTTCCTTTGGAAGTGGGACAAATTAAAGCACGACAATTTGACCCTTATCGTATTAATTTTTTTTGAGGGACAAATGTGGTTTTAATGCGGGAATGGGGCAATGGCACAGTCTGGCTTGTTCCCTGTACTTATTATACCTACATGTACAACTTTGCAAAGAGAAAATTTGGTCTATTAATTCATTCTAAGGTTCATGTACATGTACAGTGTATGTGTTACTCACATTTATTTGTTTACTCCCCCAAATGTCCAAGATCTTCCTGGAAAGGAACTGTTTGTCTGCATTCATTGGTGCAACATAACCCTTCTCTGCAAGGTACTGATACAAATGTTCTCTCTTGACTTTCTTCCGTCTGAGTAATTGTGATGCATTCTGACTAAAGAGAAGGATGGCCTCAACAGCTTCTGCAGAAATACAATGCAATACATACATTACTATTAATATGTACTTACATGTACATGTATTGAATGACCAAGTGGGAGGGCCAGATGGGAAAATATTTGGCTTGAGATGATGACGTACAGAAGTGTCACTGGCCCGCCCGCAGCTCAGCCAGGTCTGTACAAAATGACCATGGGCCAAATATTTCCTGTTCGGCCCGACCTACCGGTCAGTCAACAAGTTCTTTATCATTTGACCACTTACCTTGTTTTAAGTACTAGATAAAGAACTCGAGCTGAAAGCAAAAGTTTGTAAATCCCATAAAGATTGGATGCAAATTCTTTATCGCACTTACATGTATCAAACGTCTAGATGTAGAGTCATGTTTTCGGCTATTTTGGCGATACAACTTATTTTGGCTAAGAAAATCGAAGCCAAAGTTTATGTAAATCAGGACGAAATCTCTAGTAGAATTAAAGACACTGATGTTTTATTAATTTCCTTTGTTTTTGCTTCATGAATTATTCATGAGTTTGATAATAATGGCAAAACACCAAGCATAAAATCTAGCTGGGCCGGTGCCTTTTTCCGGCCCACTCATGCCAACAACATACTGGCCCCCATCACATGACTTTTGTAAATGGTTTTGAAAGGAAATTCACGCAGAGGTGTGTTCAACTTGTAGCAAGTAACTATTATTAGTGTAATATTATACTAGAATGGAAGTAAATATCTAACAAGGAAAGACAACTAAATTCGAAGATTACTCTGTGTAAGAACAATTTTAAAACTCAAAGCATCGGATGTAAGCTTGTAACTAAATTATAACGACATGTAGTGCAAAGTGAAACCGAAACTGAAAGGCTGTCTATCTTTAAACTTACAGTTATGTACACGCATGTACAAAATTGCACTAAAGTTTATACATTTCAGTAATAGAGCTGGCTCCCAAATAAAGCGTAACAACAATTATACAAGATTCATCCAATCGTCATTTACGTACCTCTCCTGTTTTCAGCCGACACAACACGATTCGTCACTGTATCTGTCAGAGTTACGAGGTCCTCCAGCTCAAGTCTGTCCAGAAGCTCCTTGAAACCTTGCTTTTCTTTTTCCGTAAGCATCGCCCTTCCCTACTTCGTTAGTAATTATCACGTTTTCAATTCATAAAGGTTTCAATCCCTTTATAGCAAGGGCGCCTCCATCCTTTTCCAAAAGTTCCACGCATATGGCGGATGACGAGCATCGAGACCCAGAGGGGACCCCTCAAGCAAAACTAAAATCAAGGGGTATGGGTTAAGACAGTACAATGTTTTGATCCAATCTACAGTGTTATATTTTTTTTAAAAAGTTCCTGTAATATATCAAGAATATTTCAGGATATGAAAATGAAAATATTGAGTTCGAAAGACAAATAAAATATTTTAAGGGTTGTTTTGAAACATTTCGCATTGTTAAACCCGAGTCTCCTCCCCCAGAGGATGTAGGACTATGGATGATATTTCGTCCCCAATCCCCTCTCATTATTAAGGCCGGAAAAACAAAATGGCGGACGAGTCTGGGAAATCCTGCTTGACTCTTAAGGTAAATTCCTAAGGTAGACTCCTAAGGTATTGTGAGCACTTTAATACCATGCAAACCGTAAACAAACGTTAGATCAAAGCTAGGTAAAAATTCGATGGGGCCGTGGGAAGGCGCAAGGATTCAGATTCGTGCACTCAACACTCCAACAGGCAACAGTCATTATTGCCTATTGGTAATATTGAGGAAAACTCCCCTCATATATTGGAGCACTTCAACACATATTTAAAAAGATTGCCTATATATTCGTACCCTGGACCTGGTTCCAGAGGTTTTCTAGAGAGAGGACAGCCGCGGAGAAAGAGTCCGCGGCTGTTCTCTCTAGAAAACCTCTGGAACCAGGTCCAGGGTAATATATTCGGTGATAGACCCAACAAGGCAATATTTCGAACTCGACCTTTTGTCACATGCACTTGGCGCCCCATACCGTATTGCTCATGAACAGTCTGACTGTTGAGTGAGACTTCAAATTCAATAGTTCAAATGAGAAATATTCTTGATGAAAGTAATGTTGGAAAGTAGTGTCTGAGCTATCAAGGCATAATCAACTGACTCTGGGAACATTTGCAAAAATATTAGTGGTGGGGTGCACAATAAAAAAAAAAAAGGCATGTGGATTTGGGATTCCGGTTCGGATGGACGAAAGTTCAACTTTTTTTGATCGCTTGCTATGTGTATGGTGCTCCACTCATACAGACACTCCACTATGAGTTAATCCAGGATATGGGGCATTTGAACCTTGGGAAAACCAAGGGGGCATTTGAATAATTTATGTAAAAGGCCCACACAGTAGGGGAGGGAGAACTACAATGTAGGGGGATAATTGCTTTTCAAATTGACTCATGAAGGAAGCACACAAATACCCACATACATTGTATAAAACAACTCTGAATTCTTAATGGGATCTAAAACAAAGCCTGAGGACCAGGCTGACTCGGCTAGTCTGCAGATCAAATTGGAATTTAGCATGTTGGTTTTTGTGGAGGGAGGAAACCTTGAGGATCCAGAGAAAGACCCTCGGAGCAAGGGCGAAATACCAACAGTGTTAACTCACATACATGTATAGCGCCACATCCGGGAATCGAACCTGGGCCACTGCACCATCCTTGCACCTCCATATACATATTACATTATTTTTTTACATGTATATAATGTATAATAATTATTATTATGTATAACATACCATCTACTGATGATGTCTATGTACGTAAATATTGTGTATTATGAAGGCAGATACATGTACTCCCAGATGCAGTCCAAGGTTTAGACTGGGGATACGAAGATCACCAATGGTCTCATCTTCATTTGTGTCCCCTCTACTGAAGAGACCTGGAAGTCAAGTACTTAAGGTATGCAATGCTGCAAAATGAATGATACATGTATATATTAATCTTTCAGCTCATCCTGTCTCAAACAGTCTAAAAGTCATGTAATGTACATGTACATACTTGTAAGCAGAGGTATGATTTTTTTCATTAGTTTGGAGGATGGTTGCAGGAGACTATAATGATAAATAAACAACTTTATTTACATCTCTGGTCTTCTAGCTGACCCTAGGGGTCTACTACATGTAATTGGGGACATGAATTTATCAGTCAAATTGGAATTTAGGTGTTTTTTTTAGGAGGGAGGAAAACCGGAGAAAAACCTTCAGAGCAAGAATGATTGAGATACATGTACATGTACATGTACCAATTAACAAACTCAACTCACATTCGATGCCAGGATCAGGAATCAAACCTGGGCCACAGAGGTGAGAGGCAAAGCACTTACATGTACACCACTATGCCACCTAGACTTCAGCACAATAGGGTAGATTTTGTGTGAGTGGGACAAACTTACAGCACTCACTACAGCACAGTTACTGTATGGCATGTCGTGACGTTGAAATGGTTCACCATTGTTTTTGCCCTGCTGATCCAATCAAATTACAGAAACATGGCACAGCATGGTTACGGCAAGGCTACGGACATGCCATAGTTTGTCCCACTCATATGAAATCTGCTCTGACTAGAGCATCCAGTTAAGAATGGTGGCCCCTATTGCTAGTGGCAGCGCATATTTTCTGCGCATAAGCCTCAGTATGGGTGTCCCGCAGTTGACCCATAGTCGCGCATAAGCTTGATTGTTGAAATAAAATAAAAATCGCAACAGTTTGTGAGTGGCTTGGAAAATGTGTTGACCTCAGTTTTTTTTTTCACATTATCTTGCCTGGGTAAAATGAGTACATCTCTCAAAGGACAGAAAAGCGAAATGGTAAATTAATGCTCTCAAACTTGGTTGAAGTGACATTTTTGGGGCCGGAGGCGGAATCAACTTGCGATCTGCGTGCAAATCCTGCAATTTTGAAGGAAGCGAGTTTGCCACCATATTGAATATCCCAGCATGAAACACTCAATAAGACAAATGTGATACTCGCCAGAGAGGGCTAGTATAAAATTGTCAAGGTCGTCAGAAATAGGCGGCAAAAATAAGAAACCAGCATTTGTAACTATTTAAAATGCATGGGGACCCCTGTCTTTTATGTTATGAAATTAAAGCAGAAAGACAGACTGTTTAGCATTTGGATATATTTTAGTTTAGAGAGAAAACTGGTCATTGAATTTTTAACCAAAAATTGGACACCTGTCAAAGTCAATTATGGCACTGTCACAATAAATATTTATTTAAATGATCCATTAACGTGGCCTTAGGTACATTGTAATTAAGCTGTAATTAAGCTGTAATTAAGCTGGTGCCCTTAAACAATAGATTCCTCATTAGCTTCTTTTGTTGGGGCACCAACATGGCCGCTTTGCCCTTTGTCATTTGAATCTTTGGGGATTGAGTGAAAACCAGCAATAGTTAGTACACCCCAATTTCGAGTCTTCTGACTCATATTTAGATAAATCACTCCTCATTTTTTAAGTGCTGAGTCAGCATTTTTTACGAAATTTAAATGTATTTCTCTTGTAACGGACAATGAATGTAATGAATTGGTAGTACAAAGAGAAATAAGTTCCTATATGGACGAGAGGGCCTGGAGAGCGGTTATGATAATTAGGGTTATATATAAACTGTCAAGAGACAGAGTCAGTTCATTGAGGTTCTGGCTCACGACTTGACTATACACATGAATGTTAAATAACTAAGCAAGTTCAAGAAATAAGGCATATTTATTCATTCCAAGTACATAATAATTATGTATAATAATTATCATACAATAATGATACGTACATGTACAATGTATATGTTGTAGGTTGTTTCTCAATTCAGGTTGTTTTTAAAACAACCTAGGTCATTTTAAAACAACCTAGGTCATTTTAAAAAAGAAGAAAAAATCACCCACCCCTCCCCTACAAAATATTCCTTGACGAACTACCCCTCCCCTCTACTTCCTTCCCCTCCCTTCCCACTGCCTCTCAATTTTCTCCTTGTCCCCCCTGACACACCTTACTGTACTGTACCACTTACCTCAACGGTCACCCATCCACTTTCTAACCTTGCCCGGTCGGGCTTAACCGAATCACAAGGAACGCCTGGTAGATATTAATCCAGTGGATTATCGCACTGCGCCACGAAAGCGCTTGTTGATTTGAACACATCATTTATTCTCCAAGTGACTTATCGTCGAACCCAGTCCCTCTCGTTATGTGCGCATGCGTACTACTAACAAAATCGGACTTTGAAACATCTTTCGAAAACATTGTATGGACGACATTAAACAACACGTTTGTGTTGACTCTGCGTTCTTTTATGAAAGCTGCAGCAAATCAAGGGAAGTAAGGAAGCTAAATCCAGAAAAAATACTTTGTTTCTTGACTTTATTACGGCTCCACTCGTACTTCGAAACAAACTGTGTCAACCGAACCGACTTAGACTTAGAGTAATCACTGACCGAAAGTAAAGACAAAAGAAAGCGCATCTGCACCTCTAACATTAACTGTATTATATTGTCTTGTCAGTCTCTAATCAAAGAACTCCGACAATGTGAAAAGACATAAAAAATGGATAAATGATTGGGCGCTTTCTCAGTGTAAGCATATTAATTATTCATATTGTCGAATTTTCATACAAACCTTCTAAAACCTATTAAACCCCAAATTTGAAAAAACCCTGACCATTTTAAATCCCAAATCATTAATAGAACGAGTCTAAATACATCTGAACTTAATGGAGAATTTAGCGAAGTTTTCAAGTGTTTTCAAGTGCACTTTTCTTCAATGGTCCTGTGAACTAATTAATCCAAAACCTAACCCTGTATTTAAAAAAAAACCTAACCGTCAACAAGGGCTGTTCACTTACTTTGAAGTCAATGATTTAGAGCTACAGTCACTAAATTAAGCTTTTTAAATAATGCTTCTTCAATGGTCCTGTGAACTAATCCAAACCCTACCCCAACATTTAAAAACACCCTAACCGTCAACAATGGGTGCTCACTAATTTAGGGTTTTTAGAGCTAAGTCGCAACGTAGAAATGTAATGCTTTAAATTCTTCAATATAGTCATACAAACCCTAACCCTACATTTAAAAGACCCTAAAATGACCTAGGTCATTTTAAAAATAACCTAGGTTGTTTAAAAATGACCTAGGTTATTTATATTTTAAAAATAACCTAGGTTATTTAAAAATGACCTAGGTTGTTTAAAAATGACCTGAATTGAGAAACAACCTACAACATATACTTCAATTTAGGGACATCAAGATTCTTTGTGGATATGGTCCTATTACTGGTACATTATAATTTTTATATCATATTTTATTATACCAGATATGGTAACATGTCAATTCACTGTTCACTGCATGCAACATGTACATGTACATGTATAAGAAGAATAAATGTGAAGTTAAAAATCTCAAGGATGGAGGCGGTGTTATTGAAGATCAGGAAAAAATAGCAGAACGATTCAATTCTCATTTTTCAAGTACTGCAGATAAGTTAAGGGCAACTCTACCGCATATTGAATTTGACATCTCGAAGTTGGTGAACTTTGTTACGTCCAGGAAAGTCCCGGAGGTATTATTCTCTGTTCCAGATTTAACCGGTGCAAACGTCCATCGCATTTTAAAGAAGATCAGTCCAAATAAGGCTGCAGGTACATGTATTGACAAATTAAGTGCGCGGATGATGCGTGTTGCGGCCCCTGTCATCGCTCCCAGTGTTGCAAGGATGATAAATTATTCCATTTCATCCGGGAATTTCCCACAGCGCTGGAAGACTGCTAAAGTCACACCTTTGTTTAAAAGTGGTGACTCGAGTGATCCATCAAATTACCAGCCAATCTCGGTTTTGTCCAAGGTCATAGAGCGAGACGTGCATGACGTATTATACACCTTTCTTTGTGAAAACAACTTAATCTATTCCAGGCAGTCTGGATTTCGTAAGCAACACAATATTGAAACAGCTCTCATTAAGATCATTGATGAGATGCTATTCAATTTAGATAAGAACAAGGTCAGCGGTATGCTTCTTATTGACTACTGCAAGGCGTTTGACATGGTGGATCACCAAATCCTGCTCCAGAAGCTGAAGTGTTATATATGGTATAGTAGACCGCGAACACAGTTGGTTACAGTCATATCTCTCAAATAGAAAGCAAACTGTCTGCTTGGCGGGCAAGGAGTCCTCTGTAGTTTCTATGGAACATGGAGTGCCACAATCTCTATTCTGGGACCGCTATTGTTCATTATATTTATTAATGACTTGCCGTTGCATGTCTCGTCGCAGACAGACCTGTATGCGATGACACCACGGTGACTGAGCTTCTGCCGATTGTGGTTCTATGGTACACCTCGAAAGGGCACTAATAACACATCTGTTGCTGAAGTCCAACTGTGGGCATTGGCTAATAAACTTCCCCTTAATGAGGATAAAACGAAAGTCTTGTTGATTACCGGTAAACGGCTTGCCTCTAGGATTGAAGAACATCCGAATATTACAGTTAATGGAAAGAAGCTTGCAAATGTTACTAGTGCTACCCTATTACATGTAGGTCTGGTGATTGATAGTCATTTGTCATTTAACGATCACATAGACAAACTCTGTAAGAAACTTTCCCAATGCATAGCATTACTAAGAAAAATAAGGTCATATTTACCTTTGCCACAAATAATTCTTTTTTTTATAACACCATGATCCGATCAGTATTAAATTATGTAAGCGTCATATGGGCAGCTTGTGATAAAGAGTGTTTACTAAGGCAGAGTACTGAAATTACAGAAAAGAGCTGCAAGAGTAATTTTATTTGCAGATCGACTTTCACCATCGGTGCAGCTGTTTAATAAACTGCACTTGCTACCTTTTTATGAAGAGTCAAAAATAAATAAATGTTCTATTGTATATAAACATATCCATGGCAACCTTCCATCCTACTTAATGGAGCAAATCAAGCTTAATAATCAATTACATGCCCGTAACACAAGATACTCTGGTATTAATGTGATTTGCCCCCGTTATTCTAGAGAAACTGAAGGAGGTAGAACATTTGCTGTAACAAGTTGTAAATTATGGAACTCTCTACCATTAGATTTAAGGAAGCAAGACTCTTTACATTCTTTTAGACGTAACATGTGGAATCAAATTTTTAGTGAGCAGAAATTTATACATCATTTTGTTATTTAGTTCAATTTTATACGTTTTCTTTTCCTGTTGACTATTTTTTATACCTAATCTAGTTTTATATATTGTTGCATTTTTATACTTAAATTTAGCTAGTTATAGATTAGTAGTTTTTTAGATTTTAATATTGTATATGTAGGACGTAGAGCTTTTTATCACTGTTTGTATTTTAATTACTAGGAGGGCCACAAGTTTATTAGCGTTGCTATTATGTGTTACCCTCGCTAAATAAAGTCTTTATTATTATTATATACCTGTATGTAACTACATGTACATTGTAAGTTAGTGTGTATACATGTATATCATTAACACACTTGCGGGCATCACAGGACCCATCACATTGCATAGTTTCATCTCAAAACATTAGATCATGCTTGTAATTTAAGTACCCAACTGTATGCTAAGTCTAATTTGCATAATTGTGCAGACGTACAAATATTAAAGATTCTGTGGGCCTGGACCCGTCACCGCAAATGGTTGCTGTGTGTTTTAAGGACTTGAGGAGATAGAGGAACCTTGATTATCTCTGAAAAATGTTACCCCCAATATTTTGGGGGAATTTTGATAGCCCTATAAAATGCCCACATAGTCATAAAAAGAAAAAAAAGACCCTTGTATTAGGGGCCGCCATCCTTAAAATGCCTATCACCCTTTTGCAATTTTGATAGCTTATGAACCTCGGAAAAGTTTTGAGTACTTCTGTGAAGAAAGTTTTGGTTTAAAGTGAATACTTTATGTTCTACGGTTGTTTGAAATCGTGTAAATGTGACCTTTCCTGACCCATGACCGCGTAAGTAAAAGCCTGGGTCGAAACCTGGGTAGACGTCATCTCAAAACTTTTCGGAGGTTCATAAGCTATCAAAATTGCAAAAGGGTGATAGGCACTTTAATGAGTGACATGGCACAAAATATGTTTTCTTGTAAACTTTTGTATGGCTGTTATTTTATCTAATAGGAACAATTACAACCATCAAAGAAATTGAAACAGGATAGAACTGGTGAACAACTGAAAGACAGTACACAAATTGACACAAAGGACATTTTAGATGACAGCCTTGTGCATAATGCGATGGTAAAAGAAAGAAGTGACATTGAAAGTCAAAGCTGTGTATCTAAAGTGAGTTGTGATAAAAGGACTCATGGAAATGATAAAGAGCAGTTCTCTGCAAGTAATCTTGTTAACCCTGTTGAAAAAAAGAAATTACAGAAGATGATAGCAGAGATGGAGGAGACACTTCGCAAGCTTAAGATGGTGAAGATGTACAGGAAAAAGGTGAAGTGAAAATCGTAATAGCAATGGTAATAATAATTCTGGGGGAGGTATATTAATACAAGGTCCATACTCCTAGCCATTTATCATACAAGTGTCCCCCCCCCCCCCCACACATATATGTGTAGTCCCTCCCCCCCCCCCCCAAAAAAAAAAAAAAAAAAAAAAAACAACACACAAATGTATATGTGCAGGATCCAGAATCGGACCGGCTACTGACACAAATGTATATGTGCAGGATCCAGAATCGGACCGGCTACTGACCCGGTTTTACAAGGACAAATAGCTCCAAAATTTGGTTTTTTTGAAAACAAACCCAGCTTTTCACCATTTGATCATTTTGAATTATCTATAACCCGGCCAGAATTCAACACATTTATACGAAAAACCCACACCTGGAAATCGAAATTAGGTTCAAACCCAGACCAGCACCACCGTGCCTACATGTATATACATGTATTGTGAGTCATAAACAAGAGTGCCCCTGGGTGATAATTAAAGTAATTTACATGTAATTTTATGCTATAGGTAGCAGTGTCTATCTGTACTCCTGTTTCATTTTTATGACACAGAATACTGTTCAATAAGTGGCAACATTCTCGCTAGCTACTTGTGTGTCATAAGTCGATCACCTCTTTCGTGTAACTCTATTCACAGAATGACCTCTGCAAACTTCAGAAGCTGATAGACAAGTGGCGAAGTGTGAGCCAGGAGGCAGCTGAAAGGTTGTTAAGTGAGATTAATGTTGAACCTCGTCCATCGCTGGGTCAGTTACTCCACAACTTACAGATTAGTCATGAATTAATACAATACTCGGAAGAAGACGAGTCATTCCAATGAGAAGTGTTATATTTATACCTTAAAGTTAATTTAGGTATGTGTAGAAACATGTATATGGCAGCAACCTCCAAGTACAGGTACAGGTACATGTAATGAGATTATTCAGTATTACAATGGTTGGCATCAATGGATGGCATCAAGCTATCTTTAAAAACACTGTTTTAGAAAGATTGACAATCGATTGGGGGTGGAAAATAGCATTTACAAACAGGTTTAGCTAATAACACTACCGATCTCGTACAAGTGCATTTAGATAAATGAAGTCACATTTTTTTGCTGTCCAGTACAACCATGTGATTGCATTCCTGCAAAAGGCCCATTAAAACAGCCACCAATTGAACATAGACTCTACATGTGCAACACCATGACTTTGTGCAACACCATGACATAGCCCCATGACTTTGTGCAACACCATGACATAACCCCAACATCAAAGGGTCATTTATTACAAAATAATATAAACAAAAATACATTCATAGAAATGAATTCTTTATTACTGTTGAAAAAACCATTGTACATACATTGTACATGTAGCTTTTCATGTTATCCATTTCAAATATGCTCATAAAAACCAAGTTTGCAACAGAGAAGTTTATTGAACAATGTGAAGGGGTGAGCAACTACTGATCATATTTTAAATTCTCCTTATTTGTTTTGTTTCTAAAGGAGAATTTGGAACTTCATCAGAAGTCTCTTACACTGTTCTTCCACTCACTCCTTCTCAGCAGACTATATGTACTACATGTACATGTTAACCAGTTGACTACTACTAGCAGAATTATTTTTCTTATTCAGATTTTAAAACTCCCGAGAATACCAAGACAATGGTCTAAGGGAAGAGGTCAAAACAATGGTACTTTTACGGGACCCAATTTTGAGGGAAGGGGAATTGTACCCGGAACCCACCACCAACATGTATTTTGGCAAAATCTAGATTGTTGACCAACTATATCTTCTTGAATAAAATACTTATTGAAGACTCAGATAACTATAAGGCAAAGAAGAACGTGTGTCTGCTTTAAAATCAGGTATCCCTAGTATTTTTAATTTTACAATGTGAGAAAATCACTCGAAAACAGGGGTAGGGGTATTACCTGCCACCCACCACCCACCACATACCCTGACAAAAGTTAGTCCCATTTGAGATCCATTGTTTTGATCTCTTCCCTAAACTACAGCAACAAAAGAAGCAGTGAAAAGGATTCTGGTAGTTGTATACAACCGATATGCATATTTAACATCGTTTTCAAGGGGTGCAGCCCCAACTAAACTATCGAAGTTGATAGAAGCTAAGAGCCAGAAGTCTAATTGTTTTAGCATAACCAATTAAACTACATGTACCATTCAATTTAGTGATCAAGATAACTGACAGTGAAAAACCTTGCAAAGAGGCATTTATTTTCAAAGTGAGTTGGTCAGACTGCAGTGCATTCACGGTCGACTGTCGATCGATACAGATGGCAGTTGGCTTATGCTAAGGTCTATTAGTTTTATACAAGCCCAAGCTAAGGTAGCTAGCATGGAGTGCACCCCCAAGAGTCAACTACCATGTATGCAATGAAAAACGTTTTTGTTTTGTATTCTGGCAAGTTTTATACTCTCAGATGAGCTGGAATGAGGCGGCTCATGCATGAAAGGGATTTAGTAGAAGCTATTTAGCATTAAAAACTATGCCCCTGGTAGCCTCCATTGAGCAGTCGTTACAGCTCGTCCATTAGACTTATACAGTAAACATGCCTGTTGAAGAGGGACATGCAACAACTGCATATTAAGTAATGGTCCAGATAAGAACTGCATGCTCCACGGCAAGGAATGTTAAAAGTGTTAATTTTCTCAGTGTTATTCTTTCTCATAATTTCATTGGTTGATACTTATAAATTCAATAGAAACCCATCAAAATAGTGCATTATTATTCAATATTTTTTTGTGGATTGAATTTATCTTTGATCAAAGTAACTATGGTTTAATTTCGAAGAATATCGTGTGTGGGGAAAGTTCTCAAATTTGCAATTGAAAAATCTGTTGTTTTCTCTATAATATTATCCGATTGGCTGGATAGTGGCTTGTCTGAGTTTTCACAATAAAGAGAGCCAATAATAGCATAAAAAATACTTTATTTTCGAGATGTACATGTAGTTTTGACTGTAGACACCTCCTAAAGGACTAAGGCATATTCAAGCAAAATTGTATGCGAGGGAGGCTCATTGCTGTAGAACAATGGATTCTACTGCGTATACTGCCATTACTTAAGTGAATACTGATCACCTAAATTCTCCTTCACATTCTTTGTTTTCTAAAGGAGAATTTGGAACTTGATCAAAAGTCGCTTGCCCTTCAATTAGTATGACTGCAAGTAGTTCAGCACAGGCCTGACAGTTGAATGAAGTGCTAATTCAGTTAAGATAATAAATAGGTCTGTGTTACGATGCAGTTTTTCATTCCAGTTGAATTATATTGCCTTCTGTATACTGCAGTGTATATGTACAATGTAGTTATACCAGTTTTTACCCATCCCCATAGAGGGGTTTTGTTTTGGACATACTGGGCCGGGTTGTTCAAAGCCCGATTAGTGCTAATCCAGGGTTAATTTCCATGACAACCAATAGGTTTTATGCAGAGTTAATCCAGGATTAACACTAATCGGGCTTTGAACAACCCGTCCCTGATGTTGAAATGGCTTTTGAGAATGTTGAAAGAAAAATGAGAATTCTTCTAACATGGAAGTAGTAGAAAGAAGCTTGTTAGACATTGTTGATAACATTTCTCTATCTAGTACCGGTACTTAGTTACAGCCAAACAATGCCATAAATGGCAGATACCTGACCTATAGTACAGTGTTCTAGCAAAGCCCCATTCATAATGCAAATGCATGAGGATAAAGAGCACATTATTATTTGCAGTCACTTGTTTAGTATGAACAATTATTGCACATACCCCTTCAATAATATTGGCTCTAAAAAAGTGTCTGCCATAATAATACAGTGTAGTATGAGATTGGCATAGGTGTTATTTTCGTGTCTCATCTTATTACATAATTTTTTTCTGTTAAATGCTTTAAAAATCTGAAGGCTGCTAGAAAAATGAAACTGCTACAGAAAATGAATGGGCACTTGAAAAAATGAAAAGCCAGTGTGTCCTTTTGTTTAGACCTCGCTAGAACACTGCTGTATAAATAAGTTATTGGCTAATTACTGTAAGTTGAAACAATGAAAGTTCTGATCACAAGTCACCAGGCAGAGAAAAAGAATTACAACTGATTTCAGTGTTATGTGCATACATGAGATAGGCAGTGATTCAAGTGTTTGAGACATTAATCATACAATGTACTGATTTGATCATTCCATGCAAATTTTCACCACTTCTGATCAGGAATGCTTGTCCTCGAAGTCTGTCGAGTACTTGATCCAGTGCCTCAGAGCCAGCTAGTTTCAAAGCCCCTATGGTATGTTGAATGATTACCTTATGCATGTAACACTGAAATCGGTTGTACATCTGCTTGTTAAGTCCATTCAACCAGATTTTATTATTTTGAAAGCTTTAAATCCATAAGCAACAAAGTCAGTTTTACTTACTATATTCATGTGAATCAAAATTTCATCTCGGTTGGGCAAAATGTATTCTAAACTAGTTATGTTTCGCTGAGCAAAGACCTTTCTAAGCAATGGTGATCTGGGATGAAATCCCTTGACTTGCAGAGAGAGGGAAGTGCAACAGTTTTAGAAAGCTGTTAACCAAAATAGCCATTACAGGAATCTGTATTTTTCTGCTCAAACTATTCTGAAACTATTCTGTGCATAATGATAGGTTAATTAAAATCTATGCTTTGTAAAATATTATTCTTAAAATCTGTAAAATAGCTATATCACAATAAAATTGTATGTATTTTTTCTGTCATTCTAAATACATGTATGTCATATATTTTCTCAATATTCAATTCAGTTCCTTTTTAGTGTTTGGAAGGCAAAAATATATTAATTAATACTAATTTAGAGTCATTAATATCATCATATTTATAAAACTAGATAATTTTTCTTTGATTGTATGCAATATGTTTTCCTTCAAAAAGGAAAATACTCCATTATAGACCTCTTTTTATAAGAATATTATCACACAATTTCTTTCATATTCATGTGAAAACAATGAGGCAGGTGCAGGATTCTGGGGGTACAGAAGGGGGGTTCAATAAACACGAGCGCCAAAATCATTTGTCAATTTTCTTTGTTGTCTTTTGTATGTGAGCATTCAATTCAAACCCCATCTGGAGCCGCCCCAGAAACATGACCTAAAACCAGGTAATTTTGTATTAGCAATAAGAAGGGATCCATACAAGAACAGTAGGATTCCCACACATTTGCAGGAAAAAAATTCCGACTTTTCACTGACCAAAAAGCATTTTTCACTGACCTCTAGCGCATGCTCGTATTTTTTCCAAATATTCAATTGCTATTTTGGGACGGCAACACTGAACAGAACAGCTCAAAACTGCTAAAATAAATAAGTATGGGAGCCTGAAAATAAAACTTCACTGATTTTTCATTGAAATTTGGGATTTCCCTGACCAAATCCGAAATTCCCTGACCTTGAAAGAAAATGTTTTGCCATGACTGTGGGAACCCTGAACAGTGTAAACTGACTACTGGTCACATTCCAAATTCTCCTTTATATGCTTTGTTTTCTAAACCTGGAGAATTCCCGGTTTGCACACATATTACGTCAGTTGAATCCAACTACCAGGATCATTTTTCTTATTCAGATTTGTTAACTCCTGAGAATACCAAGACAAAAATTGTCCAAATTAGGAAAAAATAAAAGAATCAGCGCAAAGGACTCTGTTAGTTGTATTCTAGTGACGTAATAGGCAAACCACTTATTTAGATAAATAGCTTTGATCTGCCCCTATGGTTGTTTCAAGTCCCGTTAGAAATTTGGAGGGTTTCTTTAAAACTTGATCGAAAGTCACTTATAATGTATGCTGTTCTTGCATGGATCCCTTCAATAGCCCACTTCCGAGGTATGCCTCACTTCCTACGTACAAAGGAATCCATATCATTTCTGTAGTTTGTCACGAACGACTGAGCATTATGCATGGTCAGCATGGAGCCTCGTATTGATTCCTTTGTACGTAGGAAGTGAGGCATATCTCGAAAGTGGGCTATTGTGTTGACATTGCTTATATCACAGCAATTTGTTTAACTTTTATTATTGGCGACCTGTCTTGCCAGAAGGTGGACCTTGAGAATTCCAGAACTTGCTGAACTACCATCATTACTACAGTGGATTTAAATTACTTGTTTAGCTGATCTTCACCAACTTGCTCAATAAATTCTCCTCAAACAATAACCCTCTTGTTTGCTGATCGTGTAATAATTGGAGATAATTTTCCCATCATTAACAAGTGAAGTACCCACCAATTGCTCTGAAATTTGTCATACCTGACTTACGTTAATGTTGCTGCAGCTCCATAAAGGATCTTTCCTTGACATAGATGTATATATCACTTACAAAAATAATCCGATGTTCCATTGGAACAATTTTAATTTAGGAATGAATTTAGGAATTATTTTCAATAAAAGTCCTTCAAGCTGTCTCATCCTCAAGATCATCATCCATCAACCCAATTTCATCCTCGCTCCGTTGTTTAAAGTTTGTTTTGACGATGGCATACCTTCTTTTCCAACACATAAGACCCATGGACCTCATCTGCAGGATACCAAATACAACAAAGAAAAGCACAACACAGAGAGCCACCGACATAACTACAAAAGCAAGCAAACTGCTCTTATGAGGATCCTCAAGAAGAAGCTTTAACGTTTGCATGCTCGGATCCTGGATTGAACGATTCTTAGGTCTTGCAGGTGAATCTGGACATGAATCCTCACAAGGCTGGCAAACTCTTGTATTTTCTTCCGCAGTGAACTTCAAAGAGCACTGTAAAACACAGGATGAATTCTCTAAGAAGAGAGGGGCTTTACAAGATGTACATTGATCTGCGGATGGGCCATTGCAGGTTTTACACACTGCATGACACTGCCTGCATCGTTGCAATTGTGCATCATTGCTATTGTCCAGAAAGGTTCCACTGGGGCAGTTGCTTATACATGAATGCTTGTAATAGGCCTGATTTTTTGAACAACTTAAGCAATTCCCTTCACTTGGACCACTGCAAGTTTTGCAGGAAGAATGGCACACATGACAAGTGTCACGATCTCTGTATTCTCCATCTTTACATCTCGAGGTACACTTGCCACCATTTTCAGACAAAACCAAACCTTGAACACAAGTGCTGCACATTGAAGGTCCACTACCAGCACATGTAGCACATACGGGATGGCATTTTTCACAAAAGCCTGTTTTAGTGTTGTTAAATTGACCATCAGGACAGCTTGCTTGACAGGTAAGTCCAACCAGGATCATGTTGGGGTTTGTACATGTTATGCAGTCATTAGCAGTTGATCCTATACACGTTGAACAGGATCGGTGACATCTTAAGCACCTATGTTCTTTGCTATCCAGAAACCAATCCTGCTTTGGACAATTCCGGACACAGTTATTGTCGTGGAGAACAAAAGGAAGAATGCATTTACTACAGTTTGGGAAACCATTTCCTGAATTAGAAAAATGACAAAAGGTGTGTTAGGTTCTTATATAGTCAGATGAGGCAACATGACATACTTAATGACTGGCCTCTCGGGAAACAGTGAGTTTTGTTTTCCCGAGATGGACTCGTGGGGAACATCGAGGACATTTTGGGTTTCTGTTGACTGCATGCTGACACTATAGAGTGGCAGGAAAACGGTAAAAAAAAATAAGCAAAAAGTCAACCCATCCCCCAATCAAGACGCCATCTTGGATTGGAAACAACACTTAAGTGGCCAGTCGTTAAGTGATTAAAATGTTGGTAAACAAGTATTTATTTTCCTGTCTTTAGCTAGCCAGTAGCGCACACGACACATCACCCCTGGTCAACAGGATGAAACGTGCACTCTGATTGGTCAATAGTCGTGTATTAGAGTAAAGATGATGTCAAAAGGTCATTTGCGTGCTCTATAGCTATTTTGTTGGGAAACTTCGCTAATTATGATATAAAACAAATAAATTTCACTTTGCCGTGGATCTGTTTCTTATAGATACACAGATGACGTCACAACGTGAAGAGAACATCAGTTACTCGGCTGCGTCTCGTGGCGCACTTCTTTGTTCTCTTCACGTTGTGACATCTTTGCATATATAAGAGGCCAGAAGAGAACAGGAAGGTAGCCACGTGTGGATGTTCGACTGATCCAAATCTACAGTTCACCTTCATACTGGTCCAGTCACGTGCAAAACTGAGCACTAATCGCGAAGTTGTGGTTTGCTTTTATGTTATTTAAGCCTTCCTCACTCAGTTTGTTCTTAGTCTTAGATTATTAGTTTGAATCCGATTTACCCTCTCTTCATCCGTGCATAGCCTCGCTTTCACGTAAATTAGCATAAATATTAAGAAGAGATCTGAACCACTATGCAACATCTCGGCACTCACCCTCCTTGCACATCTGACAATAATAGTTGCACGGTTCGCACTGCTCGCGTTTAGCATCGTAGTAGTATTGTGGAGGACAGCTCTTAAGACAACGAGACCCGACCTTGAAAAACACGCCACTACACTTCGTGCAGTCATCGACTGCAGGGCCGGCGCACTCGGCACAAGATCCGTGACATTTTCCGCATTGCTTGGTCTCCTTGACAACATACGATCCTGGACACATTTTGATGCACTTCTGCGCGCTCAGTACATGGTGGTCTCTGCATTTGATGCAGCTATTTTGATTTTTCGTACACTCGAGACATGAAGGGTCGCATTTCTCACACGAGTTCGTCTCGTCTTTCCGATACATTCCAGTCAAACAATGCTCCTTGCATGTCTTCTCGTGCAACACAAGGCCACCTCTACAAGACCTGCATTCCCCTGTCTCGTGGCAGCTTTTGCATCCAGGTGGACAGGCCTTGCAGAGCGCTGTTGCCGCTTCACCGTAGTACCCCTCGGGGCATCCGTAAGAACAGCTGTTGGTGACAATGTCTAGAAACTTGACGCCCTTACAGCCGATGCAGTTCCTGTCTGAAGGACCCGTACAGGATAAACAAGACGTATGGCAGTCTTCGCAGCCTTTCTTAGTGGAGTATTTCCCTACAAGGCACATTGCTTGACAGGTGTTTTCTTTCAATTTCCATCCAACTACAAATAATAATAAAACAGGTAAGCAAGGACGCGAACTGAAACAACCATAGAGGCTTATCAAATAATAATCAGTAATAAAATAGAACCGCTAGACAGAAAAAAGACTAATTAAAAAAGGTAAATGTTGATAAACTGTATCTTAGACTAATCATATAATAAACATGTGATAAAAAATTACATAAGACGAAATTAGGACAAAAAACAAGCCTGAGTCTAAGATGCACACATGCGTGCTCTTGTAATAACACTTTTCTGGTTGATTTAATGAATTGAGTCAGGTCCCAGCTAAGCCACAGATCGAATTGGAATTCAGCGTGTTGGTTTTTGTGGAGGGAGGAAAACTGGAGTAAAGTAACCCTCGGGCACGCATATAGCGCTGCGATCGGGAATCGAACTCGGATCACAGAGGCAAGAGGCGAAGCGCTAACCACGTGCGCCATGCACTCCGGAATAAGCATAGCCGGAACAGACAGAATAGCATGATACTCGTTCTGCTCCCGATAGAAGCAAAATGCTTTCTTTTGGGGAATTTTTGGCGCGTGCGCCTCCGGCCGGAAATAAAACTTCACTTCCTTTCAATTCTACGTTAGTTCTCAGGTCACCTCCGTTAAGCTCATTCCGTTTCGGAATATCTGTTCTTTTGGGTCAACGACGCGACGGCAGTGACGACGGGACATAGAAAAGTGTTTCTCCCAAAATTTGGGCTTCTTAATTTCCTTTACTCGCCACCGGAGACCCTAACCAGGAGCATCCATATATCCTGCAAAGCTGTCACAGCCTTTTCAAAAGTTGGGCTATTTTTAGATCATTTTCCTTGCCAATCAGTAAATTGCACCAGTGGCGGAACAAAAGATGCCTCATTAGCTACTTTTGTTTTACCAACCAACATGGCTGCTCGCTTTTGTAATTTTATTCGCTTTTGTGATTTTATTGCAACCTAAGAATAGCGGGAAACCGTTCTAAAAATAACCTAACTTGTAAAAACGCTGTGACACAAGCCAAGTATGCGGGATGGACGCTGTGACACAGGCCTAGTATGCGGGATGGACGCTGTGACACAGGCCTAGTATGCGGCATGGACGCTGTGACACAGGCCTAGTATGCGGCATGGACGCTGTGACACAGGCCTAGTATGCGGCATGGACGCTGTGACATAGGCCTAGTATGCGTCATGGACGCTGTGACACAGGCCTAGTATGCGGGATGGACGCTGTGACACAGGCCTAGTATGCGGGATGGACGCTGTGACATAGGCCTAGTATGCGGGATGGACGCCGTGACACAGGCCTAGTATGCGGGATGGACGCTGTGACATAGGCCTAGTATGCGGGATGGACGCTACGAGTTATGGGCTCCTGGCTCGCCTTTCATAACCAGGTTTTCATTATATATGATGAGCATAGTTCCGTTCAGGCCGAACGAAAAGCGGAAAATTTAACTTCAGTTCTCAAACTCATTAATAATTCATGAGATAGTCATCCAATGGAGGAACTGTATTTGGTCACATGCAAGGGTCTTGATACCAGGTGAAACCCTTGTTCGAAGCTTCGTCAGGTGGATGCATCTTGACATCCAATGAAACACCAGTTCTAAACGCACAATAGTGTTTGATCATATTTCAAACCCTAGTGATCAATATTTCTTAATCGTCATATTCATGAACCACTAACTGATTACATACTGATAAACTGCAAGTAAGGAGCGAAGAAGTAATGAAATAAAGAACGACATAGAAAGAGAAAGTCTGCCTCCACTGGAGTTCGAACCACGACCCTTCCGACTGCTTGTACTAACTCTTGTCCACTACACTACTGGTACGCTAGTTCAAATCACTGCCATCAAAAAAGAATAATAAACCATCTATTGAATATTAATTAGATACAACAGTCAAACGGTAAACAATATTGAAAAGAAGCGTATGTAAATTGTCGGTTTTGCATTCGCATGAGAAGACATGTCAAACACTCATTGTTCGTCTTTCACCAGGGGTTCCAAATATTTCGAAAACAATAAAACCCTCGAGGCTGTGCCTCTCGGGTTTCATTTGTTTTCTCAATATTTGGAACCCCTGATGAAAGACAAACAATGAGTGTTTGACATAGTTCTTCTTACGTTTGTGTTCTACTTTGGAGTTTATTTCCAACCGCGAAAATGCCGTGGCTGCAGCAGTCCCTGTTGTCCAAGGACATGCAAATATCAATGTATATTTCAAAGCCACCAACTAGGTTATTGTCCTTTTAGCATTACCTTTGCACTTGAGACAGTTCGAAGGTGACGAGCCATTACACGTGGCACACGACAGGTCGCACTCCCGACACTGATGGGTGGTCTGGTCGTGGAACGTTCCCTCGGGACAGTTGGACACACACTGGCTCCCCCAGAGGACGTGGGAAGGGACACAGGACAGACAGTGAGTAGTGTTGGTGCCATAGCACGTCTGGCAGTTAGTAGGACAGGGCTGACACCTGCGTAACAAGCAAGATGGATTGCACCATCATCAATAAGCGGTTTCCGATTGAGTGTCGTAAAACCAAAACCAAAGTAATGACAGAGCCAATCACGGGACCAAGCAAAAACGCAATGACACTTGAGCCAATCAAGTAATTCGTAATTGGTTTTACTTGAACCAATCACGACGAAAAGTAAACGCAATCATGAATAATTCTTGCTAAAACGAAAATTGATTGCGTACGTGACGGACCAAACACAATGTTTTGTTTTAGTTTAGAACTTGATTGGCTGATATTCATGGCCAATAGAGAAGCTAAGCAAACGCAGAACCAAATCAATCACTGAATTACTTTTGACACTCAATCGACCTCAATTTTGCATTATATATATATATCACCAATACCATAAACATGAATACGAATCTTCATAACCATTACGTCATTAAAACTGATGACAGACGTATAGGCTCGCAGAGCATTATGGCAAATGTACAGACACCGCATTTTCAGTATGCTGGAATATTTTTTTACAAACCGTCCTGTCAATCAAATATGAGATCAATCAAATCAAAAACGTAAATTGAAAGCGGCCTAAGTTTATTAGTTCCATCTGTCAACCTAAAATGTAGTTCAAAATTTGGCATTTCCTCCATTTTGATTTTGAATTATTATAGGAACATACTTTAGATATGACGTCATGTCCATGATCTATACTCCCACAAACCAATTAGAGTGCGCGTTAGTGAAATATGACGTTATTTCTATTAACTACACTCTCACAAAGTTAGCTACTGACCAATCAGAGCGCACACTAGTGAGTATCTATTATATAAATGACTGCAATTAGTTCTCTTGTCTGCAGCTACTTAAAGGAACACTGTATATAGAAGAGAAATACCATGTGAATGTCCTGATATGACTTTCAAACTCTCGATAGGGGATGGCAAAGATTAAAGTGGATTACAAAACCTTATTTTAGAAACGTGATTTCGGTTACAGTGAACCAATTGCTCTACATTTCTCTTAAAAGCAGTATTTTTGAACCACTCGAATCTTTGCCACCTTCATCAAAATTGTCATATTTTCTCCAGTCTACCTGGAAAGTATACTTTGCTAATCTGAGTAGTTATTTTGGTCTTTCTTCATGAGACAGTTTATCATTTGGGGGTTGATAGTGCCCCTTTAATAGTGATTAGAAAAAAAGAAACGTTCCACAAACCTTCCACTGAACGATTTGAAAGTCTTCTCGGGACATCGCAGAACGCAACGCGAATTTAGTAAATGATAGCCCTCTGAGCATGCTGAGCACTGCTGGTCAGTGGAGTCAGTACATGCTGCGCATGTGCTGTAACACGGATCACAGATTCTCGCAGTGGAGTTAGCGTATGTTCCCTTCGGGCAATGTCCCGCGGCCAGACACACAGAGTTGTATAGATAATTGTTGTTGGGACATGATGTACATTTGTTGGGGTCCGTGTGATCACAGGTCGCACAGGATGAGGTACACGGTACACATACACCGTGTAATGCATGTGAGTAGTGTCCTGGAGGAAAAGTAAATATACCTATAAATACACTGGTTGTGTGGAGTCGAGGATTCCCCCCGGGGAGGGAGGGGGGACTGACGGGGATGCCCATCGTACCTTTAAGGGGTTAAATCGCGTAGTTTGGTACCACTTAATGAAACGTCCACAGTTGTGCGTGGTAATTGTAATACCTTTTAGGGTATTAAAAATAAGAGCTACTTGTCAGAAAATATAATTACCGTATTTTGGCCTGGCTTCGCGTCTTGGTATTTTCAGTCAATTGCACGTGAATCAAATGTCAGTTAATGTTGTGTTTTGGGATCGGTACCTCAGGGGTAAAACAATTTTGAGCCACGCCCACAGAACGAGATTCTGGTACCTTTTAGCGATTCCTTTTAAAATTTGCGACGAACAATCCCGTCACTTTAATATGGTATTTGGGGGGTAGTATGGCACATAGAGACACTTGGAAAAGCATTAGCTTCAACATTTGCGCGACATGTGTGGCCAAGGTGTCGAAACAGTAATATTAAAAGTGTATGCTACTATTAAGCCAGCTAGTTTTATATATTTATATTTCTTGTCTATATGACCTTAATTTGTTGTATTTATGTAACATTAGAGTAATTATGTTGCCTTCTAAATAATTTGCTAGCGTATTTAAGTATTGTTTTTCTTTGTTGTCACCATATGTTTTTATATTATTGTATTATCAAACGAAGTGGGTTAGACCGGAACTTGGAGTCCTTTTTCACTATTGTATAAAACTATAAAAAAGCGGTTAAAAACAAAATATAAATATGGACCAGGGCACTATACAGCATACTGTAGTTTATTTAAGGTGCACAAAAGGAACGAAGAATACGACAAACGAGCGCGGGAATGAGTGAGTGGGTGACGAAACTTAGACATGATAGACTCCAAGAGCAAGAATGCAAAATTAGTACCGTATTTGATTGCAGTTATGTATCGAAGGGTGGGCATTATTCGAGAAGGTTTTCAATCGGTAGAAATAAAGTTCGGCGCTTCCCAGTCCACCCCTCAAGCTGGTCGATCTCAAACTGTAAGCTCGAAGTTTCTATCGGCTGTTATAGTTCACCACAAAATTTTGGCGGGCGCTCATTGGCCAAAAGCTATCACGTGACGTGATAGTTGTCGTCCGCGCATGCAAACAATAGTTATATTGAGTATCAACAATTCGTTCGTAAAAAAAACGAAACTTGCAATTTAAACTGGGACATATTGGTTGTATAAATTAGCTTCAACGCACCTTCGGGACAGCTTTGGCTACATGTGCCATGGGGATAACCGACTCTGAACAGACCGCCAACACACGTCACACAGTAACCTTTCCCCGCCCCTGCACAGCTACTGCAGCTAGCATCACACTTCTTGCACTCGTGGCTTGCATCATCGGGATAGGTACGTGCAGGGCAAGACTGTTTGCATTCTCCGTGGTGTAGAAACAGGGATTTGGTGCCTCTGGTGGATGGATTCTGCATACCACACTTGATACAACCTTGCTGGCCACTGTGAGAGCACTCAACACACGATGAGTGACACTGAGTACATTTCCCTTTGTCGACGAACTGTCCCGATGCGCAGTTTCGTACGCATTTACTCTGCACAAGCTTGTGGGTAGCATTACAGGCACTACATTGACTAGCCGTACCTGCGCACGCTTTACAAGAGCTAGCGCACTTCATGCACGTCGCATTAAACTTGAACCAGCCTTCAGGGCAGAAGTTGTCGCATTCGCCTTGCAGTAGAATCAGGGGGAATAGGCAGGAGAGGCAGTTCGTGGTACCGGAGCCCTTACAGGTAGCACACGTGAAGCTACAGAGCTTGCACTGCTTTGCCGCTTGATCAACATACTCGTTCTTGGAGCATGACGCAACACACTCCTAAATGAAAAGAAACCTATTTGAGCCTGATGCGTAAATTTACTCGCTGGCACGACAGATCTCAATAACTAGGACGCATGCGCGACCTGATGAGTAAATCATCGGCAATGTTTCCGTAAACACTATCTTGTGGCGATCCAATGTCTTGTGTTTGTAGTACATTTTATCTTAAAGGGAAACAATGTTTGCTCTCAAATGATTGTTATGCATGCCTAAGTCTGTTTCTGTATTTGTTTCCAGTAAATTGTACACTAGATGTCATTTATGCACCGATTTTCCTGTCGATAAAACTATTTGAATTTCCTGCGCGCCGCCATCTTGGATTCTATGACGTCACAGTGTTGCCTCTATTGTCAGAAAGCGATAGTTCTTTTGTTGTGAAACAATAGCGTCATGAAATCCAAGATGGCGGCGCGCAGGAAATTCAAATGAGTTTTATCGACAGGAATATCGGTGCATAAATGACATGTAGTGTACAATTTACTAGAGACAAACACAGTAATGTATTTAGGCATCCATAACAAACACTTGAGAGCAAACATTGTTTTTCAGCCGAGGTTACCTTTAAATTACACTGTTCAAAAGATTTGTTTTCTTACTTTCTAATATGCCGTGACATTGAAATGGCTTGCTTAATGTTTTTGTCTTTCTGATCCAATCAAATTACGGACTAACGGCATGGTTACGGTAAGGCTAATACACGAGTCTCTACTATAGAGCATGTACCCCTGTGATGTTGCGTTTGTAGTGCTTGCACTGGTTACAGTGGTCAGCCTGTGGTCCTGTACAGCCTCCTTCACACTCCGCGTCACACGCTGGTACGGGCTGCTTACGGAGTGCCTCAGGATTCGGGTTCTTCAGCGTGCCGTAGAACTTCAGTTGGAAGTTCTTTAGCTCATCAGGACCAATTCCTAGTGGTGCTGAAAAGACGAACAATATATTGTTTAGTCGTACATCAGTACTATTTACAATATGAGCGATCGAATTACCGAATTCGCATGCAAGCCATTCGGACGCAAATATGTAAACGACGACATACTTGTGGCGTTGAAATTATCTGTTCCGAGAAGCGAACATTTCCGAGAGCGAAACTCGAGGAAAACTATGAGTTTCGAGGAACATATAATAAAATATTTGATGGGTTATTTAAGCAATAGACCATACAATTCAATGTTTACTGGCGAAATAAAGCACGCGGGATGTATTATGTAGTTGCGTCACAGACATGCGCAGTGTTAATAAAAAACAGGTCCCATAATGGAGAGACGGTGTGTATTCATCAAGGCAGGAGTTTTACCTTGTCATTGTACCTCAGGATAGGTCAATAATCGGTTGTGAGACCTCCTCATACTAACAGTAGTGTAGTTAGTAATCTGTAACTGACACAGACTGAATACTGACTTTTAAAAATGCATCTATATCGCAAATTGTGATGAGGCGTCAACGTGACTAGCTTCTAAATGGATTCACCTGGCAGTTGCGATTAATGTGATACCATTCATATCGTTGGGTAGCCGGGGCGGACTGTTTCGTTTAATTCATTAGGTAATTACACAACAGCGTGATTTCCAATCAATGCCGCTCCCACATTCATCCGAATCTTTAAGAAAGCCGCATGTCTGATACAAATGGCGAAATGTCCTCATCGTTCCAGCCAGCGGTTATTATTAGGGATTCAAGAAACACAGGACCCCCAAAATCAAACTTGGCCGAAAGAAAAACACCCGCGGCAAAACGTTATGCTCCGCTGGCTGATAATAACGGAGGCTCTGGGTTGTTCAAATATAGGTTTGGTAAATTTTCAGAGGGCTGAAAAGTTTTTAGAAAATAATTTTCTAACTAAATTAGTAAACTTGCCGTGAATTACAAATTAAGAAAACTTCAACATCTTTAAAGTAGTTTTGTTGTTTTTGACGAAACATTTCAGACCCAAAAACAGGGGTCATAACCTTTGTTTTGTTTCAGTTTGCGCGGGAAACTGGCATGACCCACCAAAAGCGCATGCGCGCCTAGCATTTTGCCGCGGAAGGTGTCTGGATCGAAAGTCCAACTTCACGAGTTGAAACAAAATATCATAACTTTTGTAGGCTTTGCTTGGTTCTGCACCTCTTTACATTAGTAGTTTATTGAATTCATATCATCCCTGTCGTAGTCTTAGATCAGCTGGCAAACGCCTTCTGGTCGCCCCGAGGTCTAACCAAAAGACCTATGGTGACAGGGCATTCTCGGTGGCTGCGCCGAGGCTGTGGAACGCTCTGCCCATTCAAATAAGGACAAGCAATACCCTTACCATTTTTAAATCTAGTCTTAAGACTTATCTTTTTAAACAAACATTTTTATAATTATTATTTTATATTTTTAACTGTAGTATTGTAAAGCGCCATAGTGCAGTTAGTGGATATGGCGCTATATAAATTTCTTATTATTATTATTATTATTCTGCTCAAATTTTGATAACCGGTACACAGTTGACTGATGATGTCATCTTGATTGATGTCATCTTGATTTGATCGCACACATTTAATGACGTAATTATGACATCAGTCAACTCCACCTTTCAACATTTTGAGCCATTACTCAAAATCTAATCGAAATTTTTTTTTCAAATAACTGGAGAAGAATGTTCAGACTTATTACACGTGTGTACCGTGCAAACGTTATCAAAATCTCTTCGCAGTCTCTTGGCGAAGAGTTTGGGCTATGAATGTCTAACCTTACTAATGTAGACAAATTTGAAAGGACCGTAGTCAATAGAAGCATGGAGGTGATGCAACATTTAATCAAGCAAAAAATGTTGGTCCAACATGGGATGACAAGCCAGTGGCATAGGGGGGGAGGGAGCCTGCACAGGTCCCAGAAGAGATATTGACAATTATTTAAGATTACAGAACAATCTATCCGTCATTCACCAAATCTTTTAAATTTGTTAGCAGTCATCTGATGCACCAATGTAGTACAAAGAGCTAACGAATAAAGTCATCAATAAAAATGTCCCAGAATTCATCACCCCTTCCCCCCAGTTTTCCCCAATTTTCAGGACCCCCCTACGCCTACGCCCCTGTGACAAACTATCGAACAATGTTGGATCGAGCAAAGTTGGATCATGCAATCCAACATTGTTCGATAGTTTGGCCTGGGATTAACTCACTTGATCGTTTCTCAGTAGTAATCTCCAGTGTCCAGATCCCAACAGGATTCTCTTCCCACGAGTGGGTTGTCATAAAGGCCCATTCATGGAACCCGTTACGAGAATTATCCCTCGACCGCTTGGCTAACAGTGTAGACCTTGTACCGCTTGGTGAAGTCAGGTAAATGGAGAGATCGCCTCGTCTGGCTGATGTTAGCGTTATGATGGCTTCCACGTGCTCTAGATACCTAATCTGGCCATCTGTGCCGGAGCAACCTTTGGCCTTAGTGATCACTGTTAGAGTACCGCCATCCGGGATGGGCCTGAAGTAACGATAAAGACACATACATCGGACTGGTTCTCCACTGACGTAATAAAGAATAGGTACTTATTGACTGAGTGGGAGGACCGGACTGGAACATATTTGGCTCGAAGTCATGACGTACAGACCGAGCACACCCATAAATTGACCTAGAGCCAAACATTTCCTGTTCGGCCCGACCTAATTCAGTCAATACGTTTTTTTATCAAATGACAACTTGTTTTAATAATGACAAAACAACAAGCATAAAATCGAGCAGGACCAGATGGCTTTTTCCGGTCCACTCACGTCCGACACGTACGGCACGTACGGCACGTACGGCCCCCATCACGTGACATTTGTAAACGGATTTGAAATGAAAGCGCGCGTGGAGCCGTATGGGTAATATCATTAAAAAATTTTTTACTGTCATCAAACTTGAATAGTCCAGTTTCCTATTCGAAAATTACTGCTGAATGCAATGACTACAGACGCATGTACTCAGGCTTAGCCTCATTCTGAAGTTAAACATTCTTAAATACCAGCGAGAAGGTGCAAAATGCGAAACTACAACAATACGCACAGTTGTGAATAGCCCACCTTCTCACTGGTATTTATGAATGTTTAACTTCAGAATGAGGCTAAGCCTGAGTACATGCGTCTGTAGTCATTGCATTCAGCGGTAATTTTCTAATACGAAACTGGAGTATTCTCTTAAAACTAAGCGCTGCATAGCCTCGTGCTCAGTCTTCTATTCAGTCGTTTATGTTTTTCAAAATGGCGGCCGTTTTGACTCCCGAGTAAGCCTTCAGGGTTAAAGGAACAGTGCCACGGTAATGCGCAGGCGTAACACGTGATTGTTAATAAAGTCAAAGACAATGGAAAATCACGCTGTTATGTCACGTCACGTCAAAACTCAACTGATCTTGATTTTCGCTAGCACGAAATCTAGAGTTTATAGATTTGTGATTTGCATCACTTGAGAAGTTCAGGATTTAGAATCGTATAAACTCCCCACTGGACCAAGACATAAGTGCTTCGAAGATCTGCATGTATGGGATTCGGGATAATAGTTTAGGAATCCACTCGACAATGCCGACTGACAAACTGAAACAACAACTTCTGTGGAAATTATAATATTCACTCTAGACTGCAGTTTCGCGAATCGAAATTACGGGGAAACTAATGTTCTGAATTCATAGCTTTGGGGCTTTGTGATTTTTAGGATAGTTGTTGTACAATTATAAGAGCACTTCCACTACAAAATTGGGGAATAAAAGAGTTCGATTTTGCTAAATAGCAAGCTCGAACTGTACCGAGCGAAGGCCGTGTTGACACTGTAATAAATACACGCGAACATTCAGCGTCTTACAAGCAGAGTAAATGTCTCCCCTACATTCTTACTGTCTCCAAGTTTCCTAGGCCGTCCATTGTCCCCCTCTCAATGCTTTGGATGAAACTACCAGGAGACAGAAGTTTTCTTCTGTAGCATTAATTCCTCCGCTCGACGAACCGTCCAAGGGCACTGAATTCAGAGTCAAAAATACTCGCAAAAATTATAGACACGAACGAAATAACATCATAAATCCTTGGATACGAAACTAAATTACTGTTCTAAATAGGTATAAGGTCAAATGAAACATAGGCGAAGCCGATGGAAGAGGATTTCTTTCGCGTATCAAATCTCTCCCCATCTTTTGATTTTTGGACAACCCAACCAAAATTCAAACATTCGCGCATGGGCACTGAGCATGGCACTGTTCCTTTAACTCTCATGAAGGAAATATATATATTTGTGAGTCGGTTTATGTTTTTTGACTTATTTAAAGTACCAACTTTGGTTCCACACGTATATTCGACATATTCCATAGACCTCTCAAAATCTACCATCTCGATTCCATTTCGGTCTCAAGATTCTTTGCATGGGGCAAACCGAAGCAGTGACGTCAAAATATCCTGCCACGCGAAAACGACGAGGCTAAGCGCTGCATTTGATCCCGAATTCTTTTCATGTTTTGTGATTGCTTTTGCTACCTCTACAAACGGAACTCCATCAACTCCGGAAACCGGACAACATATGTGGTCCTGATTACCTTACTGACCCAAAACAGTAACGGCCCAGAAAAACACATTTATTGAGTCGTGGCTAACAGTCCCTAAAACAACTGGACGTATACCAACAACAGGGAGACAAGCTCTGCCCTTAAAGTGCATATGAGCCCAAAATTGTTCTCATTAAAATCGATTAAATAGTTGAATTGTAAAATATTTCTTAACTTGAGTGCTGCGTCTATGAGTTATAGAGGTTTCTATTTCCGATATGCTAATTATGTGACGACATGTGAGGCCAACAAAAGGTCACTTCTAAACTATTTCTGATTTATACAAAATATTTGGTAAAATCACTGATCTAAGGCCCAAATATTACATGGATCTTTAAAAAAAATGTATTTTCTGCCAGCACATTTTTGTATAATAAAGGAGTCCTCGCATGTCTTCACATAATTAGCATATCGCAGCACTCAAATTAAGAAATATTTTACAATTCAACTATTTACTTGACGGAGAATCCATTTTAATGATAAAATATTTGGGCTCGTATGCACTTTGAGTGTTTTGCAGTAAAGCCGATGATACACGGTTCAACATTTGTTGGCAACTAAAATAGTTGAACCGTGTATCATACCATGTTGAATGTTGAAATAAGCGAGTTAACATGTTGAACCATGTATCATACCATGTTGAATGTTGAAATAAGCGAGTTAACATGTTGAACCGTGTATCATACCATGTTGAATGTTGAAATAAGCGAGTAAACATGTTGAACCATGTATCATACCATGTTGAATGTTGAAATAAGCGAGTTAACATGTTGAACCATGTATCATACCATGTTGAATGTTGAAATAAGCGAGTTAACATGTTGAACCGTGTATCATACCATGTTGAATGTTGAAATAAGCGAGTTAACATGTTGAACCGTGTATCATACCATGTTGAATGTTGAAATAAGCGAGTTAACATGTTGAACCGTGTATCATACCATGTTGAATGTTGAAATAAGCGAGTTAACATGTTGAACCGTGTATCATACCATGTTGAATGTTGAAATAAGCGAGTTAACATGTTGAACCGTGTATCATACCATGTTGAATGTTGAAAGAAGCGAGTTAACATGTTGAACCGTGTATCATACCATGTTGAATGTTGAAATAAGCGAGTTAACATGTTGAACCGTGTATCATACCATGTTGAATGTTGAAATAAGCGAGTTAACATGTTGAACCGTGTATCATACCATGTTGAATGTTGAAATAAGCGAGTTAACATGTTGAACCGTGTATCATACCATGTTGAATGTTGAAATAAGCGAGTTAACATGTTGAACCGTGTATCATACCATGTTGAATGTTGAAAGAAGCAAGTCAACATGTTGAACCGTGTGTCATACCATGTTGAATGTTGAAAGAAGCAAGTCAACATGTAGAACCGTGTATCATACCATGTTGAATGTTGAAAGAAGCGAGTTAACACGTTGAACCGTGTATCATACCAGGTTGAATGTTGAAATAAGCGAGTTAACATGTTGAACCGTGTATCATACCATGTTGAAATAAGCGAGTTAACATGTTGAACCGTGTATCATACCATGTTGAATGTTGAAATAAGCGAGTTAACATGTTGAACCGTGTGTCATACCATGTTGAATGTTGAAATAAGCGAGTTAACATGTTGAACCGTGTGTCATACCATGTTGAATGTTGAAATAAGCGAGTTAACATGTTGAACCGTGTGTCATACCATGTTGAATGTTGAAATAAGCGAGTTAACATGTTGAACGATGTTGCAACTTGTTTAATGGAATAGAGCACGTCTCTATTTCCTGCAACATCGTTCAACATGGTATGATATAGGGTTCAACATTTGTTGCCAACACATGTTTCACATGTTAGCAACACTGAAATGTTGAAGCGTGTATCATCGGCTTAAACTGGATAAGGACAGAACAGGAACACTTCTGCATATATTATATACCTATTGGATTCATATGGCAAAATATTTAAGTCGAGACTTCAATATTGGGCGAGACCCACACAGCGGTCAAACGTCAGTCTGGTGGGCGGCCGCGCGAATTTCCCGCGCAAATTTACCTTAAAACATATTACAGTGAACTTCTACCCCCAAAAGTTAAGAAAAATACATGAAAGTTAAGCTTTTTATTTTCACAGTCGACGGGAAATTGAACAAACTTCAAACTGTGAGTTTACCAAATTGTTTCGTAATTTACCAAAAAAGTTCTCAAGGTTTGAAAACGGGTGTGTGACCAGTGACGGCCGCCGGCTCGCTTTGAATTTGTTTTGGAATATGTTGTTTTTGCAAGACTTTTGACGCATGCGTAGACGTTTGACCGCTGTGTGGGCGAGACCTAAGAACTTGATAGCGCGCTAGAATCACTTTCCTCTCACAATTATATTTCCATCGTTTTCAAGGCAATTCTGCTTCACTGTTTCAGTTTGTTGTTTGTAAAAAACAAATTTACTATAGTTTACCGTGGTATGTCCTATTATTTACACGTCATCGCATGGTCAAAATTTGTTGTGGAGTCACTGGGCTAACGCCTCGTGATGTACGATGTGTACTCGGCTAACGCCTCGTGAAATCCACCACAATTTTGATCATGCGATTACGCAAAACGTGGTAAATAATAATAATAATTTATTGTAATAAGTAATATACAGGATTACATAATATTTTGAAAAGCCAGAGGCTTATATGGCACAGGGTCAGGGTATAATCTAGAAGTGGAAGGGTGTACAATATGGTATAACAACAAATTATCATACAGGACATGGATCAAAACAAATTACAGCTAATAGATAAATACTAAATACATAGGGATAAATACAAGATATTGGACACTTGGTAGTAGATTCACATACAAGCTACTAAATACTACATGCAACTAAACAATACTGAATGGGAAATACAAGTCATTGAGCATTAATCTCTAGAATAAGAGGACATAACACGGTAAACTATATACATTTGTTAAAAACACAATGAACGAATGAAGAACTCACTCTCTCGTGCGAATTGTCCAATACTAAGCAATTATTGGATGAGGTTGAGCATGATAGCGAAAATTATCAAGACAGAGGTTGATAATTTTCGCTATCGTGCGAAAACCGAATTCAATAATTGTTCAGTTTATTATACATTTTAAGCTCAAGTTTTAGCAAAAGAGTAGCTAAATGAAATGCCGCATAAAATTGGTTTGTTGACGATTGGATTTCTGATTCAAGATGTTTTCTTTCATATTCGAGCTAAAATTTGCATTTATTTTACGAGTTTAGGAGAAAAGAATGACTAGAAACATAGCTGAGCGCTAAAATGGCTCAAAATAACGAAGTAAGTGCCCTGCTTTCTAGCGTAAAATTTTCCTGTTTGCTTACCATCGAGTCCTAAGTATTATCTGCTAGCAGACTATCACAAATTATCTGCTAGCAGATAATGGTGTACGCATGCGCACTTAGTGCTATAGCTAGCTATGGAGAATTCGTTGCGTGTTCTCAGCCAATCAAAATATTGGGCTGGCACGTGACCCTAATGCACACATTTGATTGGAGGATTATTGGTAAGGTATGGATTCAAGCCTCCCTAAACCCTTCGTCTCAAGAGCTTTTAGTTTAGAGGCAGTTCACAGTACCTTGGCGTTGCTTGGGGCAGTTCGTAACAGATATGTTGTGGTGGTACGGTTTTCCATACGCGGGCAAGGTCAACCAAGGCCTTAGCATCCAGAAGCCCATAACCAAACTTGTGGCTCACGCGTCGACCAACGCCATTCACTACTTTTGGTACGTTAGGTTCGAGGTGATCCATCGTTGCTGTACGGACGACCAAGTGCTGCATGTCTCTCCACGTAAGATTATGACTGAAATAACAAAACACAGAAAATAAAAACGTTTACAACGACTGCCCATTTTCTCGCTCTCTTATTGACTAATTTTTAGCAGCATAGAAAATAAAAAAATTGAACAAAAAGTAAAAGAACAGGTGGTTACATGTAAATAAAAACAAAGGCTTTTTGGTGATGGGTGGTTTATCAATCGAAGAGACATCCATTTACACTGACATAAGGAGAGGCATTAGGGGCCCCCATTTTTCATAATGATAAGTTAAATTGTTTTTTTCTCTCGCCATATAAAGCTCTATCTGATATGTTAATTCTTTTCATTCTGGATAATAGACCACTTATTGATAAAGGAACATTTTTAAGTTTACCAAGGTATAACAGATATTTGCTTTCTAATACTACATAATTTACCAGTATCTCGGTTATTTTTGTGATACGGACTGCTACATGGTTGCCACCCATCAGGGAAAAAAACATTCCCTGACTTTTTACTGACCAGGAAACACTGTTCGACATTCCTTCGTCCAAAACAAAAGTAATTATCAAAACCTGTAGCCTCCCCTCGCAGACGCTTTGAGGCACGAGGGGCCCTCGTGGCAACATGAAAATAAAATTCCCTGACTTTGACAAGAAATTTAGAATTTCCCTGACCAGATGCAAAATTCCCTGACTTTTCCCGGACCTTGAAAAAAAAAGGTTTTCCCTGACTTTTTCCTGACCTGTGCCAACCCTGTGCTATTGTGGCGCAATGTGCTGCCGTGCAGTTTACAATCATGAGTGATTGTTAGTACCCCAGAATACCAGGCTGTTGTGAAAGACCAATAAACAGTGATGAACTTACTTGACTTCTAGAGCTAACGCCAATATTCCCGCGGCCAGTGGAGCAGAAGCTGACGTGCCAGTGTGAGATTCCGTACAGCCGTTTTTAAGGTCGGTGGTAACCTGGAGTCAAAACAAAATATTCAGATCGTTACATACTAAGAAGAGATCCTCAACCTGAAGCTCGTGCTCGAAACTATCATTTCAGAGCACTTTTCGATGAAGTGTCGAAAGTAATTCGGTGATTGTAATTATTAGCCAAACAAGTTCTAAACTAAAACTAAGTATTGTTTTGCGTCACGTACGCAATCAGTTTTCGTTTTAGCGAGAGTTATCCACGATTGTGTTTACTATTTCTCATTATCGGTTCAAGTAAAACCAACGAATTACTTCAGTTCATGGTTGGTTCATTGCGTCTTTACTTGCTCCCGTGACTGGCTCATTGCATTTTTACTTCTGAATTTCTAACGAGACCTGAAACAACCATGGGGGCTAATCAAAGCCAGGTCCCGGCTAATCCACAGATCGAATTGGAATTTAGCGCGTTGTTTTTTGCGGAGGGAGGAAAACCGGAGAACACGGAGAAAATCCCTCGGAGCAAAGGCGAGATACCAAAAAACTCAATTCACATATGGCGCCGCGTCCGGGAATCGAAACTGGGCCACAGAGGTGAGAGGCGAAACGTTTTAACCACTGCGCTACCCCGGCTCCCCACTTCCTCGTGATTGGTTCATTGCATCTTTACTTGCTCGTGATTGGCTCATTGCATTTTTACTTGCTCGTGATTGGCTCATTGCGTTTTTACTTGCTCGTGATTGGCTCATTGCGTTTTTACTTGCTCGTGATTGGCTCTGTAATTACTTTCGTTTTGGTTTTACGATACTCGCTCGAAAACCACTCTAATAGTCTACTTCTAGCCTGTATTCATTCGATAAAATACTCACTGGATGTTAAAATATACAGAATACAAAATCCTAATTATATGCTAAGTTATACAAGGAAGCGATAGCGCACACGAAGCAAAATAGGCTCAACAGATCCACTCAACTTCCCTCTTTGTTACCCCATTTCTAGACTGCGAGCAGTCCCTAGCTCCTTTTCCCTCCGTTGATCGTGGAGCAGAGGACAGGTCTCGCGCATCCAATCTCGTTCCCTGAGCCCGCGATATTTTGGCCAGCACCAAGACACTTGGCGCTGGCCAGAGATAACGGGCTCTGGAAATGAGATTGGCGCGCATCATTTTGGTTAAATTTTCACTCAAAATTTGGAATTCAAAGCAATGTTACAGAAAAGTAACATTTAAGTGTTTATCATGAACCAGTCCCAAATTTAATTGGCTTGATCATAGTTAATAGAGTGGAATGGTTATGAAACCCGGCAAACTTCAAAGGGGCTAACAAAGGCGCTGCGATTTATGTTGGAAGGGGGCAAGACAAAAGATTGTGCAGGGTCATAGTTCATTAGCGTACCCTGAACGACTGAACTCACACGTTTCTATTGGCTGATTGATTAACACATTGGAATTTCTATTGTGTTTTGTGCAGGGTCACGGTTGAAAAAAGCTAACAAAGACATATAACAAAGAAGGTCGCTGGGTTTCATAACCATTCCACTCTATTAACTATGGTTTGATGACCAAACTAATAAAACTCTTTCGATTTTCCCCTTAATCCTCGCTCTATTTCGCGATGTGTCCAGTTTTTTAAACAGAAACAATTTAAGAACATTAAGAGCTGCTCCCGCGATTTCTACCGCTGACTGGACATGCGCACTATTTTGCAGACCTGTCGGAACAGAGTGATCGGGGAGCGAGCAAAGAGTAGTCCGGGTGGGGACTGAAGCTAGAGAAAAAAGTAGGGGGAGGGGGAGGATGAGAGAGGAAAAGGAGGGACTACACACAACACAAGCTTGAACGCGTCCAAAAGTTCGCTCGTCGTACACTACAACGAAGGGAAAATGAGAGACTGCTTGCAGTCTACCCCAATTCAGACCATGTGACAGCTCTCCAGAGGATTCAGTGCTTTGTTTTCCAATTCTAGAAATTTATGCATTTCCTCTTGAGATACAAAACAACAAAAGAACATTACTCAAGGTACAGTCAGGTGATCTGAAATGGGGCAACAAAGAGGCAAGCTGAATGGACTATTCCTTATTTTACAACTGCTCAGTTTCTCGTTTGCTGATTGGCCTATTACCATTGGAACACGGATTGCGTCATTGCTCGCGTCACGGATTACGTGATAGCGCGCGCCATAGTCACTTTTCCCCCACAATGTCCATCGTTTCCAAGGCCATTTCTCGTTTGTTGTTGTAAAAGAACTAATTTACGATAGTTTACCGTGGTATGTCCACTTGTTTACCACGTTTTTCGTCATTGCATGGTCAAAATTTGTTGTGGATTCACTCGGCTAGCGCCTCGTGATGTACGGCGATGTGTACTCGGCTAGCGCCTCGTGAAATCCACAATAATTTTGACCATGCGATGACGAAATAGGTGGTACATAAAGACATACCACGGTAAACTAAATTTGTTAGAGCGGTTTTCGATTGAGTGTCGTAAAACCAAAACCAAACTAATTACAGAACCAATCATGGGAGCAAGTAAAACACAATGAGCCAATCACGAACTGAAGTAATTCACGATTGGTTTTACTTGAAACAATCACGGGGAAAAGTAAACGCAATCGTGGATGTCGTGGTGATTGATGGCGTGATGGACCAAAACACGTTTGGTTTTAGTTGTTTAGCACTTGATTGGCTGATAATCACAAAACATTTTCCACAGCCAATAGGAAAACTGAGCAAACGCAAAACCAAAGCAATCATGGATTGCTTTCGACACTCAATCGAAATCAGCTCTAAATTCAGTACTTACAATTTTCCTCATTTGCCAGTTACCACTGCTGAATGCTGTAGCAAGCGTGGATGAGCACCATTCCGAGTACCACGGTGACAAACCGTGTTCAGTAGCCGAGCTGATAGACAGTGTATAGATACTATTCGTATAGCCATCACAGTTACAGTTGTCGTTATGCTGACCACCATTACCAGACGCCCATACATAAATGGAACCTTTGCCGCCTCGTCCCTGTTAAAAGAGCACGGTAGGTAAGGGTCACACCGCGGCAAAACGTCAGGCGCATGCGCTGTAGACAAGCCGGACCCGCGCGCGTCTCCCCAGTTTCCCGCCGAAACTAAAAGAAAACAGAATCAATCACCCCTGTTTCTAAATTTAAGCACGTACGCGTATTTACGTGAAATGTTTCGCGATAAACAAGAAAACTACTTAAAAGCTAAGCCTAAGACTTTAACAGGTTATAGTTTTCTGAATTTGTAATTCACTGTGAGTTTACTAATTAAGGGCGCGTTCGATTGACCGTATTCCGGAATAAGAATAGATGGAATAATCTCTGGAAATCACTGGTTCAGGTACATTTTGCACTGTAACCTTCTAAAGTTTGCTGAAATATGATATTCAGGATACATCTTGTATTCCATGGACTAAAAATTCCCGAAATAAGCGATTTGTAGTTATCATTCTGTGTATTCTTATTCCGGAATACGGTCAATCGAACGCACCCTAAGTTATAAGATTATTTACTAAAGAAGTTTAAGACCTCGGAAACTTGTATTTGGACTCTAGAGCCTTCGTTCTTTCGGCCAGCGGAGCATAATGTTTTGCCGCGGTGGAGGTAAGGGTTATGGTATCTTCTTGAGTAAAAGCACGAGTCCATTGCCCGTAGCGTCCATCTCCCATACTAACGTCTGTGATGCAGCGTTTTTACAGACCGGGTTATTTTTTAGAATATGTTTCCTGCGAGTTCGGTTCCGCTAGCCAATTAATTTATTTATTTTAAAGCGAACAACGAGAAGTGGAATCTAAAAATAACCCGGTCTGGGAAAACGCTGAATCACGAATATTTGATTTATTGTTTTACTGACTACTCGAAGGTGGACAGAGAACCTCAACAGGCTTAAAGCCCCACTATGGAGGTCTCCGAGGGCCTACGATATATCGTCCTTATCCAAGAAGACGTGAAGGTCTAACAATTTGCAGTTCAATTACAAAGGCAGCACCTTCTACTGTACTCGGCAATCCCTTTATGTAGGACGACACGAATTTTTACCAAAAATACAATAGAATACAACACAATACAATTCAATTCAATGCAACAATAGAACGCAACACAATACAATACAATACAATAGAATACAATTTGGTAGCAATTCGTGTCGTCCTACATGAAGGGATGGCCTTCTACGGCATTCTTCGCGGTTATATTAAGATCTTAGGTGTTGGTCCGGCCGGGGTTTGAACCTGCAACCTCCCGCTCGACATACCGGAGCTTAACCACTGAGCTAACCGGGAAATGGTCTCCTGGTGAAAGGGGCTGTGTCACGGTATCTTCGCTCTGGACAGGATGAGCCTATACACAGTTCGTTCGTCATACTTTCATCGATTTTCATATGAGTTGACGAAACTCGCGCACATGTGGGATGGTTAAATCAAGGCAAATATGTACAAATGACTAACAAAATGTGTATAGACGTAGGCTTCAAGGAAATATTGCGTATCATTTCAATCAACTGTTAGTAGCCAATCAACAGCCACCAATTTAACAGTGACTCCATGCGTGCGCATCACCATGACATAAAAACTCTGAATTTCTAACGGGACCTGAAACAACCATAGGGGTTGATCAAAGCCAGGTCCCAGCTAATCCACGAATCGAATTGGAATAGCGTGTTGGTTTTTAAGGAGGGAGGAAAACCGGAGGACCGGGAGAAAAACCGGAGGAGCAAGGGCGAGATACCAACAAACTCAACTCACATATTGCGCCGCGTTCGGGGTCAAACCTGTGGCACAGAGGTGAGAGGCGAGGCGCTTAACCACTGCGTCACTCCAGCTCCCCCTTTGAAGTGCCTACGAAGTCGATCTCAGTAGTAAAGGAGAAAGGATGGCGTTTTCCATTTGTCAATACATCATCTCCTACCAGAGACATTCAAGTTTTTAAAAAAACAAGCTTGGCTTATATGGATATTAAGAAGGTATTTCCTTTTTTCCCAAGCTGCCATTTCATAATTTTGTTGAGTAACTTGAAGGCTTTACCCTTTGTACACCATCCGTAAAAGCCTTTCTGGCCAGCCGGGCAGGTCCGTCCACAGTACCGCCATTATCATCCGGGCCCCAGCTGGCGCTGTATATGTCTATGTGCTGGGGGTTGAGACTAAGAGAACTGCCCTCTACTGCGTCTGTGACGTCACCATCAAGCATGCGCACTCCTTCATTAAGTAAAACAAACGGGATCAATCACGGTTTCTGGGAAACTCCCACCCCACCCCTCCCCTCACCTCCCCACCCCTCCCCTCACCTCCCCACCCCTCCCCACACTTCACCCTAACATTTAATGGTTAAGTAATGATTCGCGTATGAAGTAAGGAAAAGACAATAGACTGCGGCAATGAGTGTGTCCTCTCGGACGATTTTGCTTGAATGTGTCTTAAGTGCTGTCTGAGATGAGGACAACATTACAAGCAGCAAAATAAAGCAAACTGTGTACTTGTGGTCATTTTTACTGTGAAAACTAGGAAAGGGGGAAGCCAAAGATATTTGAATCACAAATGTGAGAACTTTCCTCGCCGTTGATTTTCATTAAGATCAAACCATAGACCCATTCGAAAAATGGCGTCCAATTTAAAAAGCTATTGTCCTGGTAACGTGAACACGAGGCTAGTCAGTACACACAAAAGCTTTTGAACGTGTAAGCGAGGCTAGTCAGTACTAAACAATAGTTAATTAAATTGGACGCCATTTTTCGAATGGGTCTATAGTTAGTTTGATCAAAACTAAATTAAAACTTCAAAAGTTATCTAAAAGTTATCTAAATTCTATTGAATTTATGAGTATCAACCAATGAATTTACGAAAGAGAAGAATATAAAATTAACACCATTCTTAGGCCCGATCAAGACGCCGAACTTTTCATGCGCCGAACCTAATTAGATCAAAAGAACCCGCCTAATTATCTTTTGTTTCAACTGCGTTCGGCGCATGAAAAGTTCGACGTTTGAATTGGGCCTTAGTCGGAGCATTACTTAATCATTGATAGAACTAATCACCGTAAACTAATTAATCACTGTAAACTTCACATGTAACGCATGGTACAAATAAAGTTGTTGTTGTTGTAGAACGATGCATATCCAAGGGAGGGGTGGGTGGGTAGTTTCCCAGAAACCGGGATTGAGCCAACAAACGTTAGCTTGCCATACTGTTAACGGTCAAATAGGAACGTTACGGGTCATGACATTGAAATGGTTTCCCATTGTTTCCATATTTCTGGTCCAATCAAATTACAGAGTTATGTTACGGCAAAGTTACGGTACGATTACGGTACGGTACAGTCTTCCGTACCATCCCCAAAAATATCACTCCTTCATCAAATTCTCATACCGAATTAAAATTATATTCAGTACAATTTTATAGAGATTCCAAAGTTCTGATTGGCCGAGAGGTTTTAACTATATCGCTTTATAACCCGTCAAATATTTTCTCGCACGAATGCGTCACGTGACCCAGTATTTTCTCTCCGCGAGCGGGAAATGTCAGTGAATACACCCCCTGTGAGCGTATAAGCGCGCGTCAAAGAAAATATTTGAAGGATGATAACAACAATAACCTATATTGTGACGTCGAAATATGCCCTGATATTCGTCCTTGGACATTATCTGAATTTCGAAGATCACAGTTTCAGATCAAAATGTTCCTTTCTCGGATATGATCAGATAATGTCCGCCGATGAAATATCAGGGCATATTTCGACGCTACAAATAGGCTATTGTATTTATATTCACCGCGTAGTGCAGGGAATACGAGGTCTACTGCATCCAGTCGCTGCCAGCAGATTTGCTCAAATTATCGATTAAATGAAATATAATGCAATTCCTGAGAACACTAAAATTGCGAAGTTCGGTTTTTGTCGGAATACTAAGTAAAAAAAATAAGTTTGTTATAATTCGTGTGACTGAACATGTTATTCCGCGTGCATCTTCCAATGACGCAGTCTTTCGATAAAGGTAAAGGTATTCATTTTTATAACATACTCAACAAAATATCTGGAATTTTTTAAATATCCCTCAGTGCCTAAAAATCCCGTATAGCACTCGCGTTCATACGATTTCCAAAAATTCTGCCAGTTTTCTGGGTTCTCTGCAAGTTTTATCGCCCGTTTTTCATTCGGGAACATTCAGGAATCTCTCAAACGCAAATGACGCATATTCTTTATGGATTTATTCAAATGCGCTTCACAAGGTTATTTTTGTGATCGGACTGCTATTGTGGCGCAATGTGCTGCCGTGCAGTTTACAATCATGAGTGATTATTAGTACCTCAGAATACCAGGCTGTTGTGTCGGGAAACAATCCCCTACTCTTTCTCGAAATAACACAACAGGTCCTTTCGCGTCCCCCTCGTATAGATTAGAAGAGGAAGGAAACAAGACCAACGGCTTGTACGTCCCTGCCCAAGGACGCAGCCGCACTCTAGACCGTGCTCTACCAACTGAGCTAAGCAGTGAGGCGGTTAGTAGATTAGACTTGTCTTAAGTTTCCTTGTTTTTGATTATCTAAGAAAACAATTATTCACCTTTGGCCCGATGACCTAATTAGATAACAAGAAGCCGCCTAATTATCTTTTGTTTCAATACACCGTACCGAAAAAGATACATTTACCCACAATCCTTTGCGTATTAAAAACTTTAAATCCGTTTTAAAATCGCGGTAGAGGTTTTGAAAACAAGCCAGTACAAGTGCTGTTGCCAATACACTGTTACTGAAGAATAGAGTCTACGTGTTAGTTTTACGGTTCGCAAGGGATTGTGGTCAGGTGTATAGGCGTCATCTTTTTCGGTAAGGTGGATCGCGTTCGGCGCATGAAAAGTTCGAGGTTTGAATCGGACCTAAAGTCTCGTGCATATTGGTGATTATCCTATAAATATTATATTTCAGCCAATCAGAGCTCAGCTTTACTATAAAATACAGAGCGGTATTTCATGGCTAGATCAAGGCGATCAAGGCCAACAAAAATGCAGTAAATTTCGCGCCCTTTCTTTATCAGCCAATAAGAATTCAAGATTTTGAATACATAATTAGTCTGCAGACGCGTCCCGCCACTAGAAATTTTTGTTTTCGATTCCGGCGACAACATTCGCAGTCTATCGTTCGGTAAGTTACTTTGTTTTCGTGGTAAATCTTCTCGTAAATTTGTTATTTATAGGATAATATGGTTATTTCAAAGGCTCGTTGTATACCAAATAATACACATTTCTCGTAAAATATTCGCCCGTATTCCATAGAAAACCATGAAATAACCAGTAAGTATTTCATGGTTTTGTCTATGAAGTACATAGAGGATATTACATGGCCGCACGGAGATACGGATTTTATCTTCGAGTGTTGATGAAATATCTTACGAGTGAGCGCAGCGAACGAGTAGGATATTTCATCAACACGAGAAGATAAAATACGTATCTCCAAGCGGCCATGTAATGTTCTGTTTAATATACGATTGTCGATGAAATACCAGTTTTCTCTTCCTAAAAAGGCTAGAATGTTTTAAAAGCCAGTCATATTTTCAAAAGTGATATCTTAACATGTGAAGATATCACTTTTTAGAAAGAACTATACACTGGCATTTAATCGATAATTATTAAAGAGCGGTATTTCATGGCTAGATCAGGCCAATCAAAATGCAGGAAATATCGCGCCCTTTCTTTGGAATTCACGCGCCCTTTCTTTGGAATTCTCTCTAAAATAAGGCATTATGTACCCAGGAACATCTTAATTCAATTATATTATTCTGTTGTCTATCCCTATATGATTTATAGCCTAGTAGTTTGGGGTAATACATATGAAAGCAATCTAAAACCTGTAATTACTTTACAGAAAAAAGCTGTAAGAATAATGACCTTCTCTAAATTTGAAGGCATCCTCAAATTTCTTGATTTTAATCTATCTTCAAAATTCAATATTCCTCTATTAGCTCTACCATAAATTCCTTCCACCAGACTTCAATACCTTTTTTCAGACTATATCCTCCAAACTTCATTACAATACAAGATTGTCTGCAAAATCTTCATTTTTTATTCCCTCCATAAGGACAAACTATGGTAAATTTAATATACGTTTCCTTGGAGCTAAGATTTGAAATACTATAGATGAAAATACTAAAAGCTTAAATAAAGATGCCTTTAAAAAGAGAATTAAAAACGACTTCATTAACTCATACTAGTCATTTCACAGTCTTTTGCAACATAACCATCTGCTAGTACAACCACCACCCTTTTGAGTGTACTAATTAATTTAGGATTTTAGCTATGCTTATATTTATATCCGGTTGACTTAAGTTACTGATTTATCCTAAGACTTATAATTATGATTTTTTTCTTTTACAAATTATTATATTATGACGAATTATATTATTAATTACACTAGTTTGTTACCCAGCTAGATTAGCTCAATTATAGTTATTCGGGGTATAACTATTACCTCATTTCTGTCAATTTATACATGAATCTACTCTTTACTTTATTTTGTAATAAAGTTGTTGTTGTTATTCTTTGTCAGCCAATACGAATTCAAGATTTTGAAAACATAATTAGTCTGCAGACGCGTCCGACACTCGCCGAAACTGTTGTTTTCTGGCGAGAATATTTGCAGTCTATCGTCCGGTAAGTTCCTTTGTTTTCGTGATAAGTCTTCCCGTAAATTAGTTTTTTATAGGATAATATGGTTTATTTCATGGTTTTTGCCTTGCTTTGGAATACCCGGTATTCCATAGAAACCATGAAATAACCAGTAAATATTTACCTCGACCGAGTCTCAGTTGACTCACCAACACATATGCATTGAGGTGAAGAATTGTAAAATAGATTTGTTTTAATAGATATTGCTGTCTGTTTACATACCTCCAATTTTAGCAAATGGTGCCACGCCAGCCGTGCACACGCTGTTATTAAACTGAGCAGCCACCTCTCCCGCACAGCGAGTGCCATGTCTGTTCTCATTGTCCCACGTATCTCGGGGCATTGGATCAGCATCGTGGTTAATGTAATCGTAGCTTGCTAATGGATCCTGAAAATGGGAACAATGCTATCAGCTTGCAAATGGGAACAATACTGTCAGCTTGCAAATGGGAACAATGCTATCAGCTTGCAAATGGGAACAACGCTATCAGCTTGCAAATGGGAACAATGCTATCAGCTTGCTTTGCTATTCAATGGACGCTGGAGGCACTTATTTTCAAATTTGGTCTGCTTTGTCCAGCTCGGTATTGCTCCTCTATTGCCCCAAAATATGTATTATTGCCTGCTAAATATGTATTATTTGCCCACAGGCTAACCATCCTCTCATCTTGTATATTTGTCACTGATATTAATCCATTATTTCGTAGCAAATTGTGAAATAAAATACCTTTTGACTTGATTCTACTGTGTATGTGTTGATTTAGTTTACTTATAGCTCGGGATTCCTGTGGCTCATCTCGCCAACAACATAAAAATACATACCATATTTTTATGTAGTTGGCGAGATGAGCCACAGGAAGCCCGATATATATACAGTCGTTGCCGTTAACGTTGTCCTAGACATATCCACATATGGATTTATAGCCTCTTACATAAAGAACGGTAATCAGCCGTGAACGCGCCCTTTGTATTTGGTAACAAAGAGCAACGGTGGTCTAATGGTTAACGCTCTTACTTACAAGTTCGAAGCCCCGAGTTCAAGTCTCAGTATCGGCATTGCGTCATTTTTTTCACTCCGAAGATTTTTTTCATTTCTTTTTCCCCTTTTTTTCTTCTGACTTAAAAGCTTTTATTTCAAACATGATTACAAGAACGGAGTTCTTTTTAACCTTTGAAATGCCTAGGACACCTATCATCCACATATATTTTATTAAGGGATGTTCGAACATTTATTTTGCAAAAGCTTCGACTGCCGCAGGGAATGTAGTATTTTGAACATCGACATCGTCCTTGGCAAAGCTTCAAAAGTTTGTGATCGTTTGTCACTGCAAACACTCGTAAACCTTACGCCGAGTACACTGCTTTATTTCCATGTGAGTTCTCTTCCTTCACAAAGAAAAAAGCTTCGTCAACTTATGCAAGCATTACAATGGGTTTCAAAGAGAATTCTGGACAATTTCTGGACAATTTCTGGACTGCTGGGTATTTTCAAAACTGTCGCTCGCTCAGTCTGCCTAAGTTCAGAAAATCAGTACGAATGAAATTCATAACACTTGCTAAAATCGCTTCCTACTTCTAAACAAAGATATAATACTTTGAATCAGTGGGTATCTAGTATTTTCAAAACTGTTTCTGGTATATGCATGTAAGCCCGGCACAGCGTAAAAAAAATACGCTTATTCAAATCCACAACCATCAACAGAATCGCTACACCGTTCTAAACGAAAATAGCGTAATTTGGGCGTTCTCAGTCAGTGCTGGTATAATTATCTACTTCGACAGTCTGGGAAAAATTGAGACCGTTTCAGGATGACAGTATTATCTTAGCTACAGCTAGCGTCCGTTCTTATCCAATGTCAAAAAATACACTGCAAAAAGAAACACACATGTAAACAGAACAAAAAAACAAGGGGGAAAAAAGAAGACAAAAAAAAAAAAAAGATACGATGCCGATACTGAGACTTGAACTCGGGGCTTCGAACTGGAAAGCAAGAGCGTTAATCATTAGACCACCGTGACTCTTTGTTACCAAATACAAAGGACGCGTTCACGGTTGATTACCGTTCTTTATGTAAAAGGTGCGAACTGAACAAAGGCTATAAATCCATATGTGCATATGTCCAGGACAACGTTAATGGCAACGACTGTGTATATATATATATATATACATATACACTCGTTTTCACAAACATAGCTTTTGATTTATATATATATATACCTTTTGTTCTCCATTGTTTTAGCTGTCAAATTTGACAAGAATACAAAAGGTATATATATATATTTGCAGTGCAACGTTTTTGAAAACGGGTGTATATATATATATAATCAGAATAAAGGTGAAAGAGAAAATATGTGCCCTGAGTGGGATTTGAACCCACGGCCTCGGCTACTAGTCCGCTGTGTTATATATATCTAAAAACAAACCTGAGCCACAGGAAGCCCGAGCTGTATTATGAGCGCGCGCTAAATCAACACATACACAGCAGAATCAAGTCAAAAGGTATTTTATTTTACAATTTGCTAAGAAATTATGGATTAATATCAGTGACAAATACACAAAATGAGAGGATGGTTAGCCTGTGATTTGCCCAACAGCTCGGTTGCAAAGTACTAATGCCCCAAAATATGTATTATCTTATCGCCTGCTCTATATACACACGATCTACCATGATTGTATTTTCTAAAGGCAAATTATTCGTGTGACGTCAACACACTACATGCACTTCAGCTGCGGTGAATAATGGTTAATTATTATTATTACTAATATTAATCAATTGGTTATTTTCTATTGCTGTACTTACGTAGTTTTGCTTGAGATCAGAGTGAGTGTACTCAATACCTGAAAACAATAATTACGTCACTGATGCATAGTGTATATTTTATTATTTATAGTATGAATACGTTATGGGACCTAAGACACCGCACGCTGGGTACACTTTGAGCACGTAACAGTGACAGAAACTATTTAACATTGAGAAACCCCTAAAAAACAAAACCCCAAAAAGCCTTCATTGTAAATGATCCCAAACCACGAGGTTTTTGTCTACCTCAAACCAAAATTTTATATCACATACCTCTCACCCCACCCACAATTTGAATTTTGCCGGGGTAACCCCCGCCTCTCCCGGTCTAACACGTTCTAAGAAAAAAAACGGGACCTGAAACAACCGTAAGAAGCTGATCAAAGCCAGGACCCGGCTAATTCACAGATCAAATTGGAATTTAACGTATTAGTTTTCGTGGAGGGAGGAAAACCGGAGAACCTGGAGAAAAACCCTCGGAGAAGAAGACAAGTACAAAGGGCGTATTCTTTTGGTACTATTATGGCTATTCCTATACCGGTATAGGAATAGACCCATTGCATAAACGGTGTCCAAATTATATAGGTATTGTCCTAGAGACTTTAGCCTCGTATTCACGTTGCCATGGATGTGATACTAACTGTCTTCCTAAACAATGTTTATTCAAATTGGACGCTATTTATGCAATGGATGTATAACAGAATACACGACTACTTTCCAAAAGAACACGGAATGATCTTGACGGATGTGGACCTGGGAACTAACAACTCCGCCGGCCGCGCACCACACCGCGGCAAGTACTTCATCAGTGCAGCTGTACAAACTGTCCCAAACCCTTATCAAACCCTAACCCAACACTAACCGTCATCAACAATGGGTGCTCACTAATTTAGGATGTTTAGAGGTAGTCACTAATTTTGGGTGTTTTAGAGCTAATCACTAATTTGGTGAATTGGGGTGAGGTTAGGCTAAGTCACAGCTACACGCGAAGTACTTGGGCACACCGCGGGAAAACGTTATGCTCCGCTGGCCGAAAGAACGAAGGCTCTGGAGTTCAAATACAAGTTTTCGAGGTCTTGATCTTTTTTAGTAAATAATTTTATAACTTAGTATACTCACAGTGAATTACAAATTAAGAAAGCGTCAATCTGTTAAAGTCTTAGGCTTTTAATGCACCAGTCAATTCCAGCAATGTCCAACCCCTCGGCCAACCCCCGGACATTAAACATTTTTGAAAACAAATTCCAAATTGCCTACAGCGGGGACAAGCGAAGTGTTCAAATGCTTCCACGGTGGAGCCAAAGAAAGGAAAGGAAAAATGACCCACTCCCGGGCACATCCATATACCTACCCCGAGTACGAGTATTTTGAATCAGAGTGAAATGAAATACGACTCGGGCTTGACTTCGTAAAATAGTTCAAACAAGCAGTTCAAAACTAGCATTAACGGGAAAATATGGCCTTAAATACACCTGACCCACACCCTTTTGTAGTCGGCCTTGCTGGACACGCCAGTCAGCCACGAAGTCCTCGCAGCCAATCAGCGGCCGAATCTCACACCAGACGTTTTTCACAATATGGACATCACAAGACTGAGAGAAGATTGGATTTAAAAAGGTGGTAAAATGTAACTAACCTCGGTCACATCAACATGGACGAGATGGGGAAGACCAAAGGGAGCAGCCTTGTTAATTTTGATGTTTGTAACTTGGTGTTAAGGTCGGTACACACGAAGAGACAAGTCCCAGGGGCATGTCCCGGGGACAAATCCCTTGTTGTATTTACACGAAGGGACGTGTCACGGAAACTTGGACTTGTTGCAGGGACATTGTGATTTTATCAGACGCCATCTTGAAAGAGTACGTAAGGGTTTGTGGGGAAGTAAAATGACGCTTTGAGATTTTGTCTCAGGGACGTGTTGCATGAACAGTTCACACGAGAGGACAATCAGACTTGTCCCCTCAATTAACCATTTGTCCTCGCGACAAGATTGTTCATGAAAATTGAGTCGTTGACACGAGGGAATTTGTCCCTGGGACTAGTCCCTTTACGCGCACACACGCATACGACAACGTCAAATCGCGCCAAAAAAGGAACATCTGACTTCCGGTTGTCGTCCGTGGCTTTATGCATGGACGTATGTTAACTTTGCTTATGCTGTCTAATGCCCAACCTCCGAGCTGACAAATGCCCCACTGCCGGGATCTCAAATTATGCGAATGCCTCACCATGTCCCGGGGGGTGGGGGGGGGGGGGGAGGGAGGGATGGGCATTGCTGGAATTAGTTGTTGTAGTAGTAGTATCCCTATTTACCCACGGAGTCTTTTCGTAGAGCCGTGTCTAATATATAAGTTACAATATGGCTAAGACAGACTAATACCTATATCATTACTAAAATTAAAACCTATTCTAAATATTAAATACTTATACTGTTAAAACGATAAAATTGATGAAACTATAATAAATTATCCTATTTGTATACTTTGCCTGATGGCAGCGATTTCACGAATTTAGCATAGGTCAGTGTACCCCGGCACGCCCGAGGAAGTGACTTCCACAGCACTGTACGCCTATATGAAAACCTCCTTTATACTCTGAATTTGCCTGCCTCACTATTCGGTCTAGGTACAGAGCTGAATCCGAATTCCTAAGATTGTATTGATGGATATAATTTGTTTGTGTAAAAATGTCACTAAGATACGGCACGCTAACATGGGTGCATTTGTAAACCATTGAAGCAAATTTAGACTGCCGTCTCTCATTGCTTCTTCCAACCAAGGTTTGCTAAAATGTGATACCTGATATCGTAATTTCAACTAGTGATGATCCTGGCAGCTCTATTTTGCAATTTTTGAAGTTGAACTGTCAGTGTTTTCCCCAGACTACTCCATACCTCACTACAGTAATCCAATCGAGGTAAAATTAACGATTTGTATATTGTTATTAGGATAGCTTTAGGAAGGTATGGCTTCAGCCTGTCTAGCCGACACCAGGCACCTTGGCATTTTTTTAAAGATATATATAGTTTACATGAGCCTCCCATGTAAGGTGCTCATCAATATTAACGACGAGGCACTTGAATGAACGCTTTCTTTCAATTTGCTTTCCATCCAGATTTATATTAAGATTACTTGGCAAGGATGCTATTTTTTGTCGAGTCCCTAATAGCATATATTTCATTTTAGTGCCATTTAAATAAAGCTTATTGAACTGTTTCTGAAGATGACGGTTCATTGATAAAAGGAACTCTTCTTAGGTCATCCAAGCCGCATCGTGTCATCTGCATGCATTATACATACGTACGCTAGCTTTTTATTGGTCCCAGTGTCTCTAGCTCATTTCCATTGCGGAATGGTGTCCCACAGGAGCTATTTTGTCACCATTGCCGTTCAACATCTACATAAATAACCTCCCTTCCATCGTCCGTCATTGCTCACTTAAGTCGTACGTTGATGATTCTAAACTATTCATATAATTCCCAAGAAGTGATATGGAAGACAGCACTTAGAAACTCGTGGAAGACATGCAGAGAGTTGGAAAATGGTGCTGTGATAACAGCTTCCTCATCAACGCAGACAAGACCAAGCTATTACATCTAGGCACTCAACAGATGCTGAAGCAGACCCCCCTGGATATACATGTAGACCTCTTAGGAAAGCAGTTAAAGCCAGTATCTTCAGCTAAAGACTTAGGCGTGATTATTGACACAGAGACACTTTATTGACCTTTAAATGCTTAAATGGGCTTTCCCTATCCTACTTATCGGATACGTTTTGCAAGAGATCCAGTATACACCAGCGCAATACTCGAAATTGCGGCGACCTTAACATTCCTAAATGTAACTCTGCATCCGGTCAGAGGTCCTTTAGTTACAGAGGTGTTAAGATCTGGAATGCCTTAGATAGCACACTTAGTTCCTAAGAGAGCTCTTAAAGTCTAAGCTACTAGCTTCTTATTACGACTGAATTCAATATAATTTCAATTAGTCTTTTATCTTAGATATGATAGTTTTTACGCAATTTTATTGATAAGTATTTTAACAAATTTATAGTTTCTCCTAGTTTAACTTATTTTAATTTATTTGTAAATATATGTTAAAAAGTCCTTCTGTTAACTTATATTAAAGATATGTATGTATGTATGATAAATTACAGTTTGGCAAGTCATTAATGTATAACAAAAAAATAGAGAACCAAGAATAGATCGGCTTGTCGAATACCACACTTGACAGTGCAAGAATCTCACAAAATTCTGCGTACTCGTGTCATTTGTGTGCCATTTGTGAGGTAATTTGTGAATCATGCCAATGCTTTCAAATTGAACCCGGTAGAAATTTAATTAATACCAAAGCGGTACACCAACATGGCCGCCGCACACTAATTACACTAAATTGTTCGAATATTTGTTGTCCGGCAGCTCGGTTACGAAGTACAATATTGCTCCAAAATTTCGGTCATTTATATATTTTACCTGCTCTATACGCAACATTTCAAATACTTTACAAATATCAGTTTCAGTTTTTCTTGATCAAATGTTTTTGTGACGTCAGTGAGCCATTGTCAATATTTAGAAACCATTTATTTGTGGCGTCCCAGTTGAGTGCAAAGTCGTAAAACCCGACAAAAAATTGACAATATTAAGCGATTTATTGGACAAGGTTGAGCAAAATATCGTGATTTGTTAGTGGCGAGCAATCAATTATGTGCCGATGCCGAAGGCAGAGGCAAATAATTGCCCTATATCATTATGACGTCAAATCAAAACAATCTATTGTTTAAACGCTAAGGATCACGGTCGTGGGAGGGGGACAAAACAGCAACAACACAAAGGAAATCGCTATCAAATGCATTTTGTAGAACGTAGAATAGCGGTAACAGCCACCAAATAGGTAAATATTGTGGGATAAACATTGATACGGCTGATATCTGGAAACCAGACAATTCGAAGTTAAATTTTCCTCAGCAGAGCAGATTTAGTTCAAAATTCTATTGTTCATGTCGATTCTGTCCCCCTCATAAACAAGCCGTGACATCATAATGATATAGGTCAATTGATTTTAAGTGGCGAATGGCCAAATAAACGGCAATGAACAATTACATCACAAAGTGGTGGTTAGTACGATCTCACGCTAAATTAACAGACAACAAACTAAAACTGAATATCGAAAACCATTTTTCGCACCAGGTGGAAACTGTTCAGATACGTAAATGAAGTAAAAACTTTCAAAACGTTTGATTCTGTAAGCATCTCTATTTCTAAAAGAAAATTTTATCTGTAGAGAATATTTGGTCAAAGCAAAACAAACATTGCGGAGTCATTGATTATTCAAATCAGTTCGCGGAAAATGTCGCACTTCTGTGTCGCGGCAGTCTTGTTGTGTGAAAAATCAGTCTCCACGGCTCAAAGCCATGTCAACAGAGAATCTTTGTATCTCCAAAAAGCTGGCTTCTTCAATTGAAAACATAGGCAATTACGTCAAGAAAAATTCTGAAGGATTGACAGATCTGAGTTGAAACTACAGAAGCTAAAGCTTATTAGATGAACTAAAAACACCAAACCTGAGCGTTGGGACGGTGATTCGTAACGCAATTCTGTCTGCACAAATGTCAAGATTATCCGTTAGAACGTTTTTAGTTTTTATAGTCCTTCGTGAAAGCTCCAGAGGCTTCGATTGAGTAATGGATTGAGTGCATCGTTCGAACGGATGGCTTGTAGCGTTCGAACGAATTCTTTGTGGCGTTCGAACGGATTGCTTGTGGCGTTCGAACGGATTGCTTGTAGCGTTCGAACGGCCAAGTGATTAATGTTCGAACGGATTGAGTGGATCGGTTAAACGATTTTCACCAAACGTTCGAACGATTTATAAAATCGTTTAAACGGTTTCTCAAAACGTTCGAACGGACACCGAACGGTCTCTGAACGACTTTTTGGGCCGTTTGTTTTTCACACGAAGGTACGTTTTCCCGTGTGTGGTTGTGCGCAAGTGAAGAAACAGGGAAATTGTGTCACTTACTCTGTACTCACTATGGTGTTAGCATGCCAAAGAGCCTGGGAAGCAGCTGTATACTATTTAGAGCTCTGATCTTCCATAGTGTTTAATAACTCACCATCATCCAATATTGATACCACTGCACTCCTGCCAAAGACTCCTTCCTCCCATACTGCCAGAACATTGTGGTCATAACCTTGGTACAAAGATCTTGAATTATGCTGTTAATGTAATTATAATTATAAATATTACACTAAATATCATTAACTAAAAAAATTGTTTTGCTATGGCCAATACCGTTGCTTATTCCTGCATCCATATGGGGGTTTCATTTATTTTGAAAGAAGGCCAAAAGGACACTAAACATTAATTGCCATACACATACTAGAATCAATCTATATATGAATTACCTTAGATTATAATTCAATTTATTTTGTTCCACGTTGGAGAAAATACAATCTGAAAACTTCCTCACAACCTTTATACTATGTACAACAACAACAACAACAAACTTTTCTATTTTACAAACAAATTACAATTACACTGACCCACAAACAGCTAAAGTTAATCATGGCGGGCCGTGAATAATTAAACAGAAGAAACAATTAATACGTTTAATAATTCAAGGCATGAAGGAACGAGAAGGAAAGGGAGAAAGAAAAAAGAAAAAATTAGGGTAAGAAGTAAATGTAAAGGATAAGAAGAATGAATAAGTTTTAATTAATAATTATGTGGAGTGAATTTTCTGAATTATCATGGGTACATCAGCATATTCTAATATTGTTTGAAGTAGCTCACGTATCTTCGTTTTAAAAATCTTTGCATTCGTTTCGTACAAATGTTGGTATGCAATTCCAAATAATTTTAATCCCTCACTGGCAAGTTACATCGGATCGGATAATATAAAAGTGAACATACTACTCCATGGCTCTTCTGAATTAAGCAGTAATAAAAATATAGAAGTTTTTAAAGCAATACAGTTTTATATTATTGAAACAAAGCGATTATATTAATTTAACTGGCTTTAGAGTTGTATTATCAATTTTATAGTTATGCAAAAGTGATGTTTTTGGTCCTGTAAGTTTTTCTAATTATCACAATATAATTTGACATATTATTTTCTATAATTTACTTATTGCAATCAATTGTTCCTGCTTTCTGTTTTCTTGCTTTATCTATAATCATTATAAGTCGTTTCCTTTTTCTCTACCTTACTCGTTGTAAAAATTGTAATTGTAACGGTAGTGTGAGCTTCCTAGATGAGCACCTGGTGCTCTTGAGACAAACCCCGGGGGGGGGGGGGGGGGGGTACTTACATGAAAAATGGGTATGTATGTGAGGCCAAGAGGCTCAAACCCTGACCCTGTTTGACCCAATCCGAGCTCCAAAACCCTGATTGCCCCCTTTTTGGGAAAAAAAAAACCCTGATTGCCCCTTCTTTAATTTGTTTTCAAAACACGGTCGGATATATACCCCGGCTGGTATACCGCGTACCGGGATTGCATGCAAAATACGGAACATTTCAAGTCGGGGCGTGTCATTGGGTAAACAAATCAGCAGATGAAGTACATAGATAAGTACTGAAGTACGAATTAGCGGCGTCACGATGTATGGGAACCTCAGTGCTTGCATGTGGGCAGGCGATAAAAATGCGGCAACAGAATGTCTTTTTTTTGACATAGTAGCTAAAAAAAACTGAACCCTAACTGCCTAGAAAAACCTGAACCCCGACCCTCACTGAACCCAAATTATACTCAAATCCTGACCCTGATCTGCCCAAATCAGGTCAAAACCCTGACCCTACCTGCCCAAACCAAGCTCAAAACCCTGACCCACCCGGGCGGCACATACATAATACGTCACAAACAGGAGTACCCCCCCGGGAGACAAACACTAGGGCATTATATCTTTAAATAAAAAATAATAATAATAATTGGATCTGTTCTTGAAAATGAAAGCCTTTGTGCTTCTAATCTTGAATGATCTATATAAAGGTTCCCAGATTCGGGGGTAGAAGCGGAATATTGAATATTGAATATCGTGGTTGAAAACTGAGGAATATTGAATATTTGCCTGAAAAATATACTGAATACGGAATATTTCAATGAAAATTAAAAAGAATAAGGAATATCCCAAAAAAAATTAGTAGGGAATGGGAATATTTACCTCAGGAGAGCAGAGGAATACGGAATTTTTAGAGTGAAAATATTCCGCTTCTACCCCCGACCCAGATGATCTAGCTGGTATTATAATTATGCATGCTAGTTGTTTTCTTGAATAACTTTACTATTGCTGATGGTGTCATACTGCAGGTTGATATATCATGCATTAAGTTGAAAAAATTTGAGGTTAGAAATAGAAGGGCAACATGCTTTTTTCTTTTTTCAAAATACATTAGTCTGAGTGCAGTCGCTTCTGAAAAATAGGATTTTTTTGGGATATGACATTGAGCAGCCCACACCCACACAACAATACCGTAGGACAAATAAGATAGAGTTAGTGATTTATATATATTGAAAAGTGTATGGAGGAGTACAAAATATCTGAGTTTTGTAATGATGCCAACAGTTTTACTTTTTGGGGGGCAATATTTCCAGCTAAGATGGGAGTTGATTAGGACTCCAAGGTATATATCTTTACATTCAAGAGGTTTAAATTTATTGGAGTCATTATTAAATAATTTCAAAGTTTCAAAGGTTCATATATTTCACACAAAACCACACAATAGGAGATATACATACATAAAGAAAAGTTTGTGAAGGATACAATCATGCATAGGCTGATAATTCATTTTTTTTGGGGGGGAGGGGGATGGATGGAAAATGATAAAGTTAGATTTTTTTATATTTAGGGTAAGTTTATTAGTAGTGAGCCATTCACAAACATTTACGAGTTCTCTATTTACAACAGTCTCGAGTATCTTGAAATTTTTATTAGTATACAATAAGTTGGTATAGTCTGCAAAAAGTTTAAAATGTTAGAGGATTTGGTAATGTCATGTACATAGATCAAAAAGAGAAGAGGTCCAAGGACAGATCCTGAGGAACACCACATAAAGTGTGTTTCTTTGTTTGATATACTGTTTCCAATTTGTGTAGTCTGGATGTGATCTTTGATATATGAGGAAAACCAGTCATTAACTATACCTCTTATACCATAATGATATAATTTACCTAATAATATGTCATGATCAACCGTATCAAAGGCTTTTTTTAAATCAATAAATATACCACAAGAAAACATTTTCTTTTCCATAATGGTTTGAATTTTGTTGACAATATCTAGAATTGCATGTTGGGTAGAGTGTTTTTCTCAGAATCCGTATTTTGAATTACTCAGTCTTTTTTATGTAAGACTTCAGCTGCTGATACATAAGTCTTTCCAAAAATCTTATTGAATAGAGATAAGAGATATTGGGCAATAATTATTTGGGTCAGTTTCATCCTCATATTTGAACACTGGTATAATTTTAGTAATGTTCAGTTTTTTAGGGTAATTTCCTTGCTCAATAGCAAAATTAATAATATCAGCTAAAGGTTTACTTAAATTTTTCTTGCACATTCAGGCATTTCAATAACTTTTTAGGCAACTGGCGGCCCTGTCGTTAGAGGTGGTGGTTTACCTAGTAAACTTTATTACTCAACACTTAACGAAAAACACAATGGTCGATTGTGTGAAGTAGCCGGTGGTAAGAAGCAAAGTAACCGGCGGTTTATCGCTGGTAGCCACCTTCTATTGAAACCCCTGGCATTTTAAGATACATGTTGGGCAAGAATATAAGCCACAAGACTTATTAGAGGGCATGGTTAATATAATATCTCCAATTCAATTTCAGCTGCTGAGACTGGGGTAAACACGAAAGAGCCTGGTTGAATAGATTCGTTAGTATTATTATCATCTCCAAGATATATCTGAAAAATGTTTCTCAGAATGGGATAACTTAGCGGCCAGACGATGTCCATGCACATGAAGCAAAATGCTGAAAGTATAGAATTTATATAGAATTTATATTTTAACATGATATTTGAGATAAAAAGTTTATTCTTAACCTTGATGGATGCTAGCTCTCATTCCTTTTGTTATCTATGGTTTAGAAAACTGCTTAATTTTTCGTTTTGAAATTGGTTTAAGGGTGCATGTGTTTATTATTTAGTTTGTTTTAAAAGGTAGAAAACAATTTGTTGGGATCATTTTCCAACTTAGAAACAATAGAATTCCAGTCAAGTTGTGACAGGTCATTATTAAATGAAATTTCAGAGAAGCGAGAATAATCACAGATTTTAAGTTTCTGAGTATTTCTCTTAACCACATGAGAATTAATTCATTAAACAGAATTGCAAATAGTGATCACTTAAATCTGATATAATATATATTACCATGCACTACAAAGTAAGTCATCAGGGTTATTGAAGAATATATTGTTGATTAAAGTCGCCAAACTGCCATAATTAAGCACACATAGGTTTATCTATACTTGGGATGAGAAAACAACTTTGTAAAGAAAGGAGGAAGTTGTGTGCATGCATGATTATAATACCGCGGTAATCTAATTTGAGTATACATGTATCTTAGTGGTATGTTGAAGTCACCCATGACAAAAAGTTTTACCCGTGGAGGTATAAAACTCTATTTTTTCATTGAAATAAGTTTGATGGCTCGATCATTAGGGAAGTCTTGTAATTTGTGATGTCAGGTATGGGGAATAAATTAGTTTTGCCATGTCCCCCAGCATTGAAAAGCAAATTTTTGCTCAGTAGGTTTTGGAAAAGTTTAGTCAGTTTTCGGTCTGAAATGTGGTACCAAATTTAAGCCTTTAGTCTGAGATAGGTTAGGAAAGATTGAATTTTTAGGTCTGAGAAGGGGTACCCCCACTCAAAAAATGGTAAAGTAAACCCCCCAACCCCCCGCCCCCCCCCTTCCTCCTGGATAAAGGTATGCCTCAATCCTGACTCTATTATCGTAATAATAAATGTCTGTATTTATGGTTTAATTGACTGCCAATGTAACTTTTAAATTAAACCAGAATTTCTGCAATGTTGTTTTGTAGCCCGAGACTTTAATATCCCTTTAAAGCAAAGATTGACTGATAATCTCATTCATGTAATTATGATCCGGTGTATGTCAAGGACAGTACTGATTGCCAAGGTCGTGATAATTCTGCATTGAAAACGTGAACAATTAATAAGTAATTATAGATGTATTGATTCTTTAAGTAATTTTAAATCAGCCATAAAGACCTATCTTTTTCATTCTTATTAGTTTCTTGATCATGATATGTACATGTAATCAATATTGTAAATATATATAGTTTCACAATAATTTTATTATGTAATCTGTAAGAGCAGATGGAGACTTCAGTATGATCGCGATGCTCCAAATATTACCTATTATAATTATTATTATTATTATTAATGGCCTAATTAACTTACAGCCATATTTTTTTGGCGTCTAGGTGTGTTCATATGGTACATTTTTACCTTTTTTGTCAAGAGTTTTATTCTTTTCAGAAACCAAGGGGTATCAACATTTCTCCTGGTTGAGAGCTGAATGATGTTTTGCAGACCAGTTCAGAGATCACAATTTGGACCTATACCTAGATCACATACATATAATAGGTGCACTTTGAGGCTTAATTACATGATACTGTACAACAGTAATTTGAGACAGAGCCAATATTATTGTAGGCAGGATTGCCTACAGGCTTTAATAAACTTAACCTCAGCCTCAATAATCTATTCTTTACATCTCTTTAACATTAACTAGGTTAAAAAAAGAGATGGATGGAGATAGAGAATAGCTTAATTAAGGATAATAAACATATTTTCATATAATTTTGATAATTTGTCAATTGCCAATAATTATTGAACTTGAGTTAATTTCTGGGCTAAACAGATGTATTTGGTGATTGTTCAAACTAATATAAATAGTAGTAGTAGTATTTACCATATGATGAGCAACCAAATTATATTGGATATATCATGGTGATCGAGCCATATAATATCAATACAATTTGGCTGTGAATATTGTAATGTACTTATGAAATGAACAATAAAATAATATTGATCATTTGCTACAGAATACCAATAGAGTTAACTCAAATAATTGTATTTTGTATGAGGTTTACTGGAGTATCCATGTGACTTGACTGCTGTGTTCAGATTGGTTTAGTACCCTTATGAATTATTAATGAAATTATAAGTAATAATAATAATAATAAAAATAATAAAACTAACCCAGTGAAAATCTCAACAACCTAAAAAACAGTCTGGTGATTTTGTTATTAATTAAATAACAATTAAGTGATTAGCTTTTTATTTTCTGATGAAATTTGACTTACAGGTCTCATAGCTACAGGACGGATGTGTCACATTCGTAGTTGACAGTTGGCTGATATGTATGAGGGCCACTAATAAAGGAAGGGCTTTTATATATTATCCGTATCTTATCGTATCCCAATTCAGAGTACAAGACAGGATTACGCCGACACAATCCAGTTTGCAATACCACCGAGCCATTACTTGCCTTTAAGGCAAGGCACTCGAGGAAAACTTCCAAGATAAACTGCATTTCATGTGATAACCAGAATAAAAACAACAACAGCCGCAGAATCTAGCACAATCTAAACAATTATCGACCGATTGCAGAATCTCTCAGGATTTTAAATCATGTGAAACTTTCAGATCTAAGATCTGCAAGAATGCTTTATTGCACTACTCGAAGTCATATCCGTTTGTTAAAAGAGAGAACCAAACCAGTATTTCGGTTTCAATTCCTACGCTACTGCGTTCAACGTTATAAACCGACACTCACCAAAAACCATTGCTTGTTAAAAAGTGGATCATTCAGATGCGGATTGTAGTCTCTCTTCACTCTTTTCTTTATAACTTGTTGTTCAGCCCATCTGACCTGGGAATTAATATTTGAGGGATGGCGATGTGGTTACTGAGAGAAAGGTAGTCAAGGAAATTAGAAGAAATCTAACGATGCGCGACTTACGTTCGTTTCGGCGGAAAGACGATTTGTTCGTTCCTTCACACTGCGTTTTGATCGTCTAGGGTGCGAGTCGTGTCGAAATATGTAAAATCCCTCTAAACTGCCGAGCTATAGAAGAAATCAAAGAACCATATAAAGTACTGAATGAAACTTCTGAAATTAATAACCGTTGAAATAAACATTTCGGCGTAGAACTTTTACAACATAGATTATAATTAACTTCATTAAAATATTTGTACTTACCGGTCCTAAATTGATATAGTCATGATTTTTCGCTATCCTATCTGCTTCTTGTGGTCCTCCTTCGATTTGTACAGCCCAGGTATTAGAATATAATTTCTTATTCTCCGCCGTGATTGAGTAATACATACACGAGATAAGAATGGGAAAAAATAAAACGTGCCTAGAATGTCGCATTTCGATTTGAATCTTTGTAAATTGCTTCAGATAGCATCCACGGGTCTTGAATATAAATAAAACTCTAACTACGTAAAAAGCGAGGTGAAAGACTAGAGGTTTCGTGAAATAACACGTTTACATGAAGTACATTCTGACCTCATGATCAAGCTTGCTGAACACATACACAAGATGATACTGAATCCGGCTCATTTACGAATGTTTAAGCTTGTGACGTCACTAGGTTTAAACTTCCTTAAATAGTTTTTTGACACTGGAACTTCCGTATCCACGAAATCTGAAATATAGTTTGAGAGCGTTATAGAAATTGTAACAAAAGTAGTTAAACCTCTTGGATAATAATATACAATACAATTATTTTCAATACCGACTATAGATTCGTCAGTGTTGGTTCAGCTTTTTACTCGCCCACAACAGCACACAATGTGTATTCTTATTGATATTTGGTGCATGACGAGTCGCAGGCGAATCACAAGCCGACGCGAAAAGGAAGTGAAAACCGCATATTGACTGTCCAGTATAAATCGTATTTCAAAGTGATTTACTATTACTTGGACCCGTCAAATCGAGTCAAGCCCACATATTTCAGCATATTTCATATTGTTCGTTGTTTTCTATTTGCTTTGGACTTGGAATTCGAAATGAATAGTTGCAGCTGCGAATATTAATGGCAAATGACCCAGTTACAGATTGACCATCACCCGATTATGTTTTGTCACTGGAATACTGGTATACTATGCTGAAGCAGTTTTCCACTCGTTTTAGTAGCACATTTGAACCACGAAATGCCAGCTGCTATTCGCTTCTAACTGCGGTTAGCATACCTAAATCAACTTTTAGTTGATTATAACCCCAGGGAGGGGGGGGGGGGGGGGGGGGGGGAGGGGGGTGGAGGGGGGGAGGAACTCCGATAGAAAAGGGGTCGGACATTTTCGATTGTACTAAAATGGGCGTGGCTCAAGCTTATTTTGACCCCTAAAAGGTACCGATAAGACCATGCCAACATTTTAAACGTTCGATGCCTTTTATTGTTATTACTTGATGTTGTATCATGAAGCACATTCTTCCTTGTTGTTTTCAAAAGCGCTGTCATTCTCTAGCATTCGGTGACACCCGACCCCTAAAAGGTACCGCTTTACATAGAAATGTCTGTGTTTTATCGTGGATACCCTAAGTGGTACCAAACTCCTGATTTTGACCCCTAAAAGGTACGACGAGCATCCATGTACCCCTCACATAAGGGAGTCCCCCCCCCCCCCGGGATTATACCACGGGTAACCTTGGTGCGTGTACCACTTTCAGCCGAGCCGTACCACAACCCAGGGTCATGAACTCTAGACAGTATCATAACAGTTTAAATATAAGCCTCCTTTAGGGTTATCAAAATCCTTCCAAACAAAATATGTTTGACACTCCTACTTAAGTGTTTCTCTCCCGTGATCATGTGGGATTCAGGTATTTGGGACTGTAGTGCCTTGTTATTGAAGAACGGTGGCTTGGACTCTCAGTAAAAATATTTTATTCCGTGCCCTTATATCCAAGCCATAAGCCTACTTTAAGACAAATCGCGTTTCCAGAATAACTTAAAGTTAAGGCCTGGGGATTTTCTAAACTACTCGGGCTGTATCCTGTGATCGCGCGTGAGCAGAACATTCTGGTCCAAGAAAGTAAGGAGATATCTCGGTTCAGATACTCGACTTTCCTTCCATGCCGATCCCCCGCGCCTGTGTGGCTTACCACGGTAACACGAGATATCTCGGCTTTTGAGTTGCCCACTAATTTATAACTGCAAACACCACGCACACACAAAAGATGGTACACAAGTTTCGTTTCCCATCGCCCGACCGGCGCATTTTTCTGGAAAAGTAAAAATAAAAAGATTGAAGAATAATTTCATAACTACACCTATTTTCCTAGCTCTCGACGTTTAGTTCTTGCTTTTCTCATGCGAATTGTCAATCTACAACTAGTAGAGGAATAAGTAGGTGAGGAAAACATTGAAGTTTTTTACGCGAGTCTTCAAGCGCTTTTTCAGACTCCCTAGCTAACGTCCATCACGAGTCAGTGGGCGATGGTTAAACGAAACATTTTATTGGGATAGCATCATTGGTTCGTTTTTTTATTTTACTATCGCGGTACCACCAGTTTTGGGCTTGTTAAAATTTAAGTCAATATTAGCACGTTTTTTCTCTTCTCTGCCTCCGACAACTTGTGCGGCTTTGTGTAATCTGAACTTGTTTAATACCGGAAGGCAAATTCTAACGAAACTACAACCCCTTTCATCCGACCCAACTTCGGAACCCAAAACCCAGAAATGGCCAAAGAGTGTGAAGTAAAATCACATGTGCAGTTAATTACTTCAAAAGGTGAAACCAGAGCAGTGCAAAGGACACCACGTCGCACGCCTTTTTTAGGAAAAGATGATAAGAAGTTGGCATGCACGAGACACTAGGTCGACAAAAACATGTTGAAAACACATAAGACAACATTCCTTCGGTAAACAAACTCTCGAACACAAGACCTAATTGCGATGAAAAATGTTCGCACATCTCCTAGATAAAAGGGCGAGGTCGAACAAACATGATAACAAAGTTTTATAGAAAACCCACTGCCTACGCGGAATATTTTCCGCCACAAAATTTATCATTCCATTTAGTTTGAGTTGCGCAAGCTTTTTTCCCGGCTCTTTTATTACGTGCGTGACGCGTGACGCAAAAAGGAACGACGTGCAGAATAAATGATTTGTTATTTTAAATTCAGTCCTAAATCCAAATGTCAGTTTCACGAAATTGACAACAAAAATGCGGCGTGAAATCGACGTGATTTTGATGAAAATTCCCGATTACAAAAAAGACCACCAAATCGATGTAAGATTTTCTTTATTCATACCAGCGACGCTAAAGATTAAAGGGGATAAAAAAATAAGATAAACAGTATGATCACTTTTGGTTACAAGTGGCCTTTTCCTGCTGTAGTGCTTTCGACTCAGAGTTATAAGGCTTCAAAACGGTCATCTGATAATAGGTGATTATTTACCGCCCGCGTGAAAACTTTAAAAATGTCGTATATTTTTTCGTCACTTTACAGAGTAAGAGGCCCGCACAGGTACTCCCAGTAATGCAGCCCGGGGGTAATGCAGTTTGAAACGGTTCCACAAGCATGCCAAGCAAAGAACAATTACCACTCGCGTATATTCTGCCTATCAGATCGTTGAGCCTTTGCCGTGTGGACACTCGACGTGTACTCATTCATTCACTCTCTCGCTAATGCGTTAAAAAAAAATAGCCAGAAGACGTGCCACCAGACGTGCCACCAGGGCGGTCGATACGATCACCACACACCTAGCACTGAGTTAATTTAAGACAATTGACTGACTTGTCGGATTGTCTACGAGGCTGAACATAGTTAATAGAGTGGAATGGTTATGAAACCCAGCGACCTTCTTTGTTATAGGTCTTTGTTAGCTTTTTTCAACCGTGACCCTGCACAAAACACAATAGAAATTCCAATGTGTTAATCAATCAGCCAATAGAAACGTGTGAGTTCAGTCGTTCAGGGGACGCTAATGAACTATGACCCTGCACAATCTTTTGTCTTGCCCCCTTCCAACATAAATCGCAGCGCCTTTGTTAGCCCCTTTGAAGTTTGCCGGGTTTCATAACCATGCATTCCACTCTATTAACTATGGGCTGAAGTAGCAGGGTATTAAACAGCTATATAACTGACGAAAGATAATCAGTAGCGGAAATACAAATCCATCAATCGGTTCCGAATATCTGATGTACTATTCAAGAAATGTCGGCTGCCTCTGGATACTTGCCGAAGGCGTTGCAATTGGCCTCAAATAACAGGGTTAAAAAATTTTCGTTACCACAAGACATGCACGGACCGCTATTCTTGTCGACGCGCGGTCCGTGCATAGCAAAAAACGTTTTGAATCCAAGATGGCCACCAGGTGAAAATAGTGAATTGGTCAGACGTTTTTCTTTTTGGCAGATAAAGGGTTAACTCCTCCTGTCAATGCCGGCTATGACAACGATGGGAGCTGGTGGGTAACTGGTAGGTAACAAATAGCATAATATCTATATAGGCAAGCATATGAGCGGAGCTCGCGCATATGTGTAATTAAGAAATATAAAACATTTCCCGTGTTTCTATAGAGTTTTATAACATAGATACGATAGTACGCGCGCTCTGATTGGCTAAGAAGCCATGTTTTATCAGAGTATATAACATGGTTAGCCGTGTTATATAGTTTTCAACTGGCGGTTTCCTTTCATCGCGCGCGTAAATCTATATTATAAAACAGATAAAGAAGCCTTAAATCCATGTTTTATACTATCATAAAACACTCTGGTCATTTGAGAACACTCTAGAAATGTTGAAAGCACGCGCCTTCGGCTTGTGCTTTAACATTTCTCTCATGTTCTCAAATGCCCATCGTGTTTTATGATAGTACAAAACATGGCTAAGGCTTCTTTATTTGTTAAATAGAAACACGGCTTTCAGCCAATCAGAGCGCGCGTACTATGGAATCTATTTTATAATTAAGAAATTAATTAACGAAAATAAATAGTGCGCGTGCAGTTGAGTTGCACGCGCATATGTAACGGAAAAGGTGACAGAAAGAACATGACGCGTGTGCGTGCACGAGGAGATGTAACGGAAATTAAAGTTTGAAATTGAATATTTTACGCATTACGGCAAAAAAAAACATTATACTGGTCATTGAGATAATTAAGAAAATCACAAATTCCCATAAACGGAGGATTGAATGTGAAGGTCAGGACGGCGTTAAATAGCTAAACGAAATCGAGCACCCAATCAGGGGCGGATCCAGGATTTAAAAGTGGGGGGGGGGGGGGGGGTGGCTGCTACCCTCTAAATATAAAAAAAAAATGAATATTATCGTTTTCCCTCTATCCTGTTTTACGACTAGCTTTCCAGTAATACTAGCCGCAATAATAATAACACGAGCTTATCCCCGTTGTGCGTTTTAAGATGAGAACGAACGATAGATGGAACTTCACGATATCGTCGATACCGAACTCCCGGTCCGGCTGGGACCAACATTGTTAGCCTAAGTCTTCGGCACTCTTGTTTTTCATAAAGTTCACGATGATTAAGAATGCTAAACCAGTGATGAGGCCATCATCCTCGGGTGTAATGCCATAAAACGCTGGCAGATCTTTAATGTATCCAATTGGTAGTATGGCCATGCATGGCGATAACAACCAAATCTGCCATCCTCTCCGTCGTCATAACAATAACAATAACAATAACAATAACAATATTTATTTACCCACGATAAATTTAGAGCGTTGCTGGTGTGGTCGTGCTTATAACTACGCTATTCTACCCTAATAATAATAATGATAATGATAGTAATAATAAGACTAATTAACTTATACTTACTCTATTCGGTTATTAACAGTAGTTCAGTGTTTCTTTTAAGATTAATTTTAAAACTATTAAGTGATGCAGTTGACCTTAGGTCGTTACCGAGACTGTTCCGAAGCCTCGTACCTCTGTATGTTATTGACAATTTCAGGTAGTTGGTTTTCGGTGTGGGTAGACTGATACAGTAAGTGTTACGGAAGGAGTATGTAAGTATTCTCTTAGGGAAGGCACTACATAATACAGGAGGAGCTAGGTTGTGGGAGCATTTATGTACAAAACAGGCAAGTCTTAGGTTTAAACTTATAGTAATAGTTCAGTGGCTTCCATTTGGCAGAGGCAGTTACGTCCTCACGTGGTGTTAGCCAATGGAGCCCAAGCCCGGTAATGAAATCGGTTTAATGATTCTAGAAGTGTTATATTACACGGTCATAGTGCTCCTTAGCCACGTATGGCTCCTGCGAACGCACGAGAATCATCTTTCAGCCTCTGAGCTACCCATAGGCAGAGCTGATAGAATCATAAAAAGCTCCCTGACGTTCGGGAAAAAATGTGATCTGCATGCTTGCCCAGAAGGGTTGTCACGGCGACGGAAGGTAATGGCGTTGGCTCCTTCTTCCAGACTGTTCTGCCAGTGTAACAGTTTACTTTCAAAAGCTGATGGCAATGGCAACAGATGCCCCCATTTATCCAATAGAACTTGACCGAGTTCCACTGCCTCTTCTATACTCTTGTTTACGATAACTTCAGGGATAAGAGCGCACAGCTCATAATGAGCTCTCTTTCCTTCGCTGAATCGACTCCTTAGTTCCTCACAAATAACATCCAGAAATGGGATCCCTACCGTCCTCTTCCAGTACTGCAAGGCAGTTATTTTTGTTACTGTCTACTGCAAATTCTTGGCCTTTGTTCAGTTGAACCTACCAGTCCTGATAGAGTCAAGCTTTTGTATATATGCGTTGATACCACGCATCGATCTCATTACGGATATCTGCATACCAAATTCTAACTTCTTCGATTTTCTTGCAACCGAAGTAAACTTCTACGAGTCTGCCTTGAAGCGCAGTAACAAGTGGCCTCATTGGTTCCAACATCTCCTTTGCGCAGACGAAGCTAACGGTGTGACCAAAGTTAGTCATATCATGATGTGGCGCAGTCCGATCCATTGGCCTTCGATTTCGTATTGGCATCCCAACTCCAGTCCTCCGCGTTGTTTAGATAGAAGCGATCATCTTCTGTGGGATCACATATTTCGTTTAAGGTTTCCATGATGTATTCATACAAGTCAAATATGGTTTCAAATGTGGAGTGCCTTTCAATCCAACGCGTCTTGTACAAATCTTTCAGCTTTGTCTTTTAGGTGAATTGTCAAAGAACTTGAACAGTTCCTGACAAGAATCCATCATATTTTGAACTGATGAGATTTGGCATGCATGGCAAATAACTAAGTTGAGACTATGGAGGCAGCAGCCTTGATAATCTGTATGAGGGACATGCTTGGAGATAGAATAAACAAATGCGAAACTTTATCAATCCAAGAAAACGTGCTCACCAGTTGTATTTGATCACTTCAGCTTTACAGAAATATTTTTGCCATTCTAAATGGGGGGTGGCTAGCCACCCCCTTCACCACCCCTGGATCCGCCCCTGCCAATTCACGACTGGAAAACCTCACGTGTTCCGCGCGCTGGTGCACGGTCGCGCGGTCGGGCGGTGTCGCTAAAATTTCACTCTCGTGCATTGTATGGTGCTCCGCTCGCGGGAGCTCAGCTATAAAGGGATGGTTTCCAATTTGGCCCACAAAATAATATAAATAAGTATACAGTTACTCCATATGATTCAAAAACTCATGCATAATTAATGCTCATTTTGTCCAATCAGATGAAGCAAATCAGTCACGTGCATGCTTCTTTATACAATACAATACAATACAATACAATACAAAAACCTTTATTTAAACACGATTTGTTTAAACGCAGCACAATTGCTGATGTGGTCGTGTATGAAAGAATACAATTAAAAATGATATATATACATATACAACAGGGTATAAAGAATTAAGAAACGTTTTAGAAAGGATGTATATAATATAAATTTCGCCAATAGAGACAGAGTCGCTGCTCTTGTCCGTAAGGCATCATACGCTATAACCAAGTCATAAATTTTTGACGTAATCTAGGATGTAAGATAATATAAAATGTTACGGATCAAGTGCAGCGTCTCTCTATGCACTAATGCTTAATTGCTGGAAAAGCGTAAATTTTAATTTATTTAGTAGGTTGTTCTTCTTGAGTTGACGCGCAAAAGGATTATGAGAAAGTTCTATGATACTTGCAGGTACCTTACCCGATAAAACGAAAATTAGGGTATTTATACAACTTTTCACTGTACGAGTGTGGCCTATATAAAACTTCATGGTTGAGGCCTTTTCCCTTTGTTCAACAAAGGATGCTTAAAGCTAATCTGGAGGATGCCCCGTATTTACTAAGTAATTGAGGTAAATGTAGTTTAACATAAAGTGAATCAGCCGAATTGTATTTATATAAGTAATAATGGATGTGCTAATACGTACACAGGAAGCGGTAATTAAGTTAAAAATACTAAACTAAACTAAGAGCAGTCAACTAGGGACGAGAAAGAAAGAAAGAAAGAAACAGGCACACATATATATACATGTATATCAGCCGATAGTTCCGAGACAGACACAGTAAATGGAACTGTTTAATAAAATTGTTGTTGGGGCGGTGCCGCCCTGGTCTCAAAAACCCTAACACTATTTCAGATCAAGCTATATGATTTTCCATACCCCTTTTTCAGACCTGACCCCATCAAACCATAAGAAAAGCTAAGCGAAATAAATTAACTTGAGCGGGTCTCATACTTCATGTAAAAATCATGCCCTGTTCCAGGCTTAAAAGGTAACATTTATAACCCATGCCGGCCTGTTTCAGACTAAAACGGATCACCATACCCTTTGGGTTGGCACATAAAGGCATTCATTTCATTTGTATATAGCAACGTGTATCAAACATGGCGGAAGGGACACAGTCGCTGGAAAAAGGAAAGTTGCATCCTTTGATATCATCCCATGCATAGTAATAGAATATGTGCTTCAGAAAATGTATTTTTTTTTTCAAATAATGGAACAACAGATTGAAGCTTATGTATATTCAATTTATCAATGCCTCCTCCCAATTGAAAATTCTGAAGCACATGCCCGGGCCATAGGGGCGGGTGCTGTAACAACCAACTGTCCCCTGATGGGTGGAGAAAAGGTCAAAATGTACTGATCACTGTATAAATGATACATTCCCCACTATTTCCCGGGGGTCGGGAGGCCGGAGTTTCAATTGACTAGTGCATTATTTAGTTTGTGATCAATCGAATTATTTCAAAAACAACATATATATTTATGATGTATCAGATTATAAAAAAATTAAAGGGGTCTGTTTATTATAAGCATATTTGCTTTCCATAGGCTTCTCATCACTGGTTTTTTACTTATGTAAACTCAATAATATAGAAGAAAACTAATGTAAAGTGATGAAATTAATAAAGTTGAAGTTGAAGTATTTTTGAATTTCATAGCAAATCGCGGATATGGCAAAATCAACTGGTCTCTCTTTCTTGCGACCACCCAGTCTACGGAGCAGCCGAAAGGGAAGACGGAACGGGACTAGATTGTTAACAGTTCGTAAGATTAGCTAATTATTAAAATTAAATTAAAATCATTAAAATTAAGGAAATACCTTTCTTTGCATTGGGCAAAGGTCACGCCACAACAGACAGTTACAAATATAGATAATCCAAGGGTGAGCTGAGTCAGATTCAAGTGCGCGTTCGAAAAGAAGAATAAATCCGCTATCGGATTTCCCATTGCCTCTGACCTTACGTCCCCCTGATGGTCTTTATACCAAGACCTCTATCTATATCTGTATAAACAAGAAAGATAATAAGATTAAGAACTTCTGATCTTTATCCTCTTGAACAAGAAATATACTGTCAAGGAAACCTGATGATCTACAGAAACACAATTAAATATCTACCACTCGCGCTCGCTGGGTAAGATAAAGTTTGTACTAATTTTAAAAGTTGACGACCTAATAATATGTACCAACGTTTCAGATCCGCGGGAAGAGTGTTTACCCGCAAAACAAGAAATCAAATGCATCCAACAACCATTTCACCTTTTCACAGGAAGAAAACGTTCAGTGAAACATTGGTAAACTGCCAAGGCGCAGTATGAAAATCGCAAGACCAACAGTCATAAATCTAATCTCTTTCAGACAATAAAAATAATAATAGCGGGGCTGCGTTGCACGAGGCAATTTTTCTTGCAACTTGCAACGCAATACCAGTGCGATTCAAGTCGTAGAAGACATTGCGCGTATAACACCCCCTTTTGAACTCGCCTCGCAAGGGCAGACTTGCTACAAGTCGACCTATTTTCCTCTGAGAACGAGCGCGAAGCGCGAACGGAAGCGAGCAACGAAGTCGCGAGATGACGCGAGTGACGAAGTCGCGAGAGGACGACTTGTTTCACTTGTGAGGATTTGAATCTAATTAAATATTCTGGCGCGAAAGTTGATTGACATGTGTGATATGCACGTGCGCGTCCGGCCCGGGAAGCTTTATTTACAGTCTTTACAAACAGTCATGTCCCAATGGGATGGAAGCAGCTGGATCAACTCCCACAAAATCGTTTTGTAGAGTTGCACTGACACCAAAATCAAAGGGATCTATTTGTTTGCAATGTGGTTACCTGATCTGATGTAGACAAGATGAGAAAGTTATTTGACGGCTCTAAAAAGACCCAAGTTTGCAAGAACCTCGACAGAATTCTTGAAATTTCCTGTCAACTCTGCCCAACTGTATCTGGGTTTCCATACTTATCGAACGTTATTTGCCGTTCTTGTTCGGAAAAGAATGTGACCTTATTGAAGAAATTCGATAAAATAACTGAAAGTTTCAAGGCAGCTCGATAAATAATTAGAAAACGGAGAAGCGGTCGAGAAGTGAAGCTGAAGACGAAACAAGAGACAAGTCAAGTAGTGTAAAAAGACATGTCTCGCTCTTTCCCGACTTCAACCGGTTAGATACGATGTGAGAGATTCAAGATGGCGGGTCATGACGTCATGGCTAAATGCCATGGACAGCTTTGTTTACGTCACCGGTGGATTTTTCCACCGCCGCACCGGTGAATTGGGCGCGAAACAGGTAGCAAAAGTCCCTTAAACCAGAGAAGTGAAAATCAACCAGAGAAGTGAATACCTCGTTTTAAGAGAAACGAAGGTGGGCAAGGGCTGCGACTGAAAAGTTGCAGAGAAAGTATAACAGCTGAATCTACTTTTCGCGAGCTAAAATTCGATCGCATTGCAAGTTGCAAGTTGCGAACGTCCGACACCCCACAGCAGCTTGCAACGATTTTCTATCGTAAATATTGCGTTACAAGTTGTAAGAAAGACTGCCTCGCGTAACTGAGGACCTTTAGAGCCCATGGCTTACCGCGGCAAAACGGTAGGTACTTCATATATGGTTATGCTCCGCTGGCCGAAAGAACGAAGGCTCTGGTTAAAAATACAAATTACTGAGGGCTTAAACTTTCTTAGTAAATAATTTTATAACTTAGTAAACTCGCAGTAAATTACAAATTAAGAAAACTTCAACCTGTAAAAGTCTTACGCTTATCTTTGAAGTAGTTTTCTTATTTTTCGCGAAACATTTCATGTAAATACGTATACGTACTTAAAGGAGCAGTGTCACGGTACTGCGCATGTCACAGTCTCCAGACATTGAATTGACAGCTGTATTGTGTAACATCCAATGATAATCAATCAAAATAATTTGCAGAAAACGTCACACTGTTCGGGTGATAGCCGTATTCACAGATTGTAGTTATGCACAGTATATGGCGAGATTTACAAGGATTTTATTCTTCCTACATCCAAGGTAATAAACAGCATTGAGTAAAGAATGGTATCTATATTTCATTACTTGCTTGTATTTTTTGCTGTTTCCAGTCGTAAACAGTCCGAATTTGACCAAAGCGAAACAAGCTGTTCGCGTCCGTAGATATATATTTCTTCGTTGTGCACTTTTGACACGAAATAATTCTCCAAATGGCACCATTATTTTATTTCTACATGACTAATAACACAGTTCTCTGCTGTAAAAAAATATAGAACATTCTATGGACGATTTCTTGTCTTAAAGTTTGGAAACGTAACACATACATTTGCGCTAATGCACCAGTCAATTGAAACCCCGGCCCCCGACCCCCGGGACATAGTGGGGCATTAACGGGGACATGGCCGTGGAATAACGCACATTTAACGCTGCATTTTTCCAGTGGAACGGGGAAAGTAACGATTTGCAAAATTTGCGGGGATTTTAGCGGTGGTTTTAGCGGTGGTTGTAACGCCAGCCACGACAGAGCGGGACTGGGCCCGAGCATCAACAACGTGTATCAAACATGGCGGAAGCTAATCGTAGCTAATTTAAACAAGTCCTGGGTGTTTTCATCAGAGGCAGTGTTTATACTGAGTTAAGTCACGAGTAGTAGATCAGGAAGTGTCTATTATTAAACACTTTGTTATTTGCAACAACAAAGCCGGTTTTGTTAAAGTTTGCGTCACGGCAAAATATCAGATTAAGTAATGATTCGTGTAACAACTGAGTACGACACCGAACGGCATTCAGATGGGCAAGGTGTTAATTTTGTATTGTGAAAATTCTTGATCTGACTGGTTGAAACATGAAAATCGCCTTACAGGTTAGGAAGACGTTTAATTTCCTCCAATTTTTCAAAACTATTAAAACTACGATTTGCACTGCGGTTCCAAATGTCGTTTGTAAAGCATATCGTATGTTCGGAACCTTATCAATCGTGCCTGTTTCGTAGTTATTGTTTTTGGCTGTTCCTATTGGTTGGAAGATAATTTGTTCATAAATAAGACTTCATACTACTTTTATTTCAGAATAATCATAATTATCACCCATTGTTTTCGTAGTCTAAAACACAGACAAATCACATACATGTGAGGGAGTCTCAATGCCACATAACAATGGATTTTGTCGTACTTTTTACACGGATCATTACTTAAATATATTTAAACGCAGCTGCATGACATTTCCTTTATATTCCTCTGTCGCATTGTTGTTTTTTGTTGACAGACAACGGTTTCTGATAAACAAGACAATGGTGGAGACTGTAAAAGTGCGGAAAGCATGTATAGTAATAGAAAATGTACAGGGCGGGAAAGGGGGGTTTGCAAAAGGATTTTTTTATATCTAGAGATTTAAAATTGAATTTACAGTGATTTACAGGAATCATAGTGGGTCAGGTTGCAACCCCCGAAACCCCTCCCTTGGATCCGCTAGTGATGTGCTTCAGAAAATGTATTTTTTTCAAATAATGGAGCAACAGATTGAAGCTTATGTATATTCAATTTATCAATGCCTCCTCCCAATTGAAAATTCTGAAGCACATACCGGGGCCATAGGGGCGGGTATTGTAACAGCCAACTGTCCCCGATGGGCGGGGAAAAGGTCAAAATGTAACACTGTATAAATATAACATTCCCCGCTATGTCCCGGAGGTCGGGGGGCCGGAGTTTCAATTGACTAGTGCATAAAAAGTTCAGTACTTTCGGAAGTACGAGTGGCTGTTTATTTTGCACTATCGGCTGTTATGGACTGGAAACTTACTTTCACAGCTTAATATTTATGTCGATTGGTCAGAAGGATATCTTGTTTAAGATTCTATGGTTCTTTCGGCATCAGTAAATTTTTAAACGGGAGTTTTCGTACAGTATTTCAAGCTATGCTGTAGCGCGAGTTTAGTACGTAGTCACAAATGTCCGTGAAACTAATAGCACGTTAGATCATTATTATCAGTTTGCTCTATGGGTTCTCATGTATTCAATAATCACTTCTGGAGCTTCATATGTATGTTGATTGGTCACAAGGATTTCCTCTTTCAGTTTCCCCCGTTAGTTTGGACATTAGGGATTTATTCTTGGAGATTTCGTACAGTTTAGCGACCGTGTGTCGAAAGTAGAAAAGTTCGCTCGTCACGAAAGTGCGAATACTGACAAGCGGTTTCATAGCAGATCGATGTTTGACTCTCATGTAGTCGATGATAACTTATATAGCTTCATATGTATGTCGATTGGTCACAAGGATTTCCTCTTTCAGTTTTCCCCGTTAGTTTGGACATTAGGGATTTATTCTTGGAGATTTCGTACAGTTTAGCGACCGTGTGTCGAAAGTAGAAAAGTTCGCTTGTCACGAAAGTGCGAATACTGACAAGCGGTTTCATAGGCATAGCAGATCGATGTTTGCAGACTCTCACGTAATCCATCATAACTTCTACAGCTTCATATGTATGTCGATTGCTCACAAGGCTATCGTGTTTGAGTTCATGAGGTTATTTTGCCAGCAAATAAACGTTTTATCTAACTTTTCGTACAGTCTTTGGACTCCGGTCGGTTCATATAATTTCAGCCTCGTTTCTAAGCCGTAGATATATATTTCTTCGTATCGCTGTTGAAAACTGCCATATCATTTATAATACGACTTGAAAAGTTGCCATGTGTTTCGTGAACTCTACTGGACATCCAAACCCTCTTCGCTTCTGGTTGGAATGCCAAAAAGTTTCCAATTTCTTGCGTTTTTCGGCTGCTGTATTCAGAGTACTCAGTGGCCGTTTGCATCACTTATGCTTTTTTGTTTTAGTTGTGTTGCAGTCCGCAACGACTAATTTTGAATAAACAAATAACTAAAACTTATTTAAGCACATCTTACATTTCCATAAATGACCAAAGGAGGCAAGGATGAGTTCAAAAAGAACACTGATGGAAGTCGATTTAAAAATCGATATTTCACCCCTCTGAGAACTTCGTTCCGGGCCGGAACGTAATTCAAAAATCATCAGATTTTCACACATGCGCAGTACCGTGACACTGCGACTTTAAAATTAGAAACATGGGTGATTGCCTGTGTTTTCCTTTAGTTTCGGCGGGAAAATGGTGACAACAGACGCGTGTCATCAACAGCGCATGCGCGTGACGTTTTGCCGCGCCCTTTTTACTGAGTTTTTCCGGTTCTCGCGGCGAATGGAAAAAATCTGATTGGTTCTTCAACGGTCCGGTAAATCGTTTAGCTAATTTTAAACTCAAGATATTAGAGGAGAAGTGTTAAATGTCAAAAGATTAACAAAATAACAAAAACCTTTCGTATAAAGAAAGCAATGCAAGCAATACAGAGAAACCCTGCGAGCCTTCTTCGAGTTGTATTTTTACGCCATGAGTTCATTTCTGAACTGTGAACACAACACAAGCCAAAACACACCAAAGGCAAGACATTTCCAGATCTCAAAACAAGGTAAGAATACTGGAAAACATACGCTTGCCTGCAATTGAGCTGAATATCAAGGCAAGATGAAAGGCTGATTGTACGGTTACTGGGAAATATATATAATTACTACCGATATTTCGCTTGGCACGGCCAACCTTCTTCAGGGTTCACAAATATATGGCAAGAAACCGTTTACTTAGTTACAAATTTTTGAAAACATGAATGTGAAACTAGGAGATAAAATTACAAGTGATGAATGGGCGTGATAGAAAAATAAGATAAATACAATTCCATAGTAGAGACTGAGTAGTATAAAATTATATACATTTCTTCCTTTCTATTCATGCCATTAGATTCTAATGTTTGTCCTTTATCAATAAGAAATGCCTCGCGAGCCTTGCGTACGCCATCTCTATTAGAGTGGATGAGTTCTAAGGGAATTAATTGCATGTCATTAGGGCAATGGTTGTTAGTAAGAAAATGATCCGAGACAGCAGTAGCTTTAGATTTGTTAGTAGGTTTGTTAACAGAGCGGCGGTGTTCATTAAAGCGATCTTTAAGATCTCCTATGTATTCGTATTGAGCATTACAACGTTTACGATGAACCATGTATATGAGATTTTTAGAATTACAGTCAATGTGATGTTTGATGGGCCTGAACCTGTTATTTTGTCGGTTCTTCAAAAATAATTAAGTAATGATTCAGCTAAGAGGCAATATGCTGCAGCAAATGAGCATATCCCCACATACGATTTTGCTTGAATATGCCTGAAGTGCTGTATGAGATGTCTACAATCCAAACTACACCCAGAAAATAAAGCATTTTTATGCTCTTGGCTCTTTATTGTGAAAACTCAAAGAAGCCACCATCCAGCCAATCAGAAAGGGAGATAACAAAATATATTTCAATCCCTGACAAATTTGATAATTTTCCCACATATGATATTCTTCGAAATAGTTTGATCAAAAATAAATTAAACTGACTTCAACAATTATCGAATAAAAATTATTATTTCGATGGTTTCCTACTGAATTTATGAGTATCAACTAATGAACTTACCAAAAAGAAGAATGTAAAATTCACATATCAAACAATTTATCGAGACTAAAGTGTCGTTCCTGAGAGCTCCCTGTCATATTCCATATATGGTCAATATATTCCATATTTGGAAAGCAGGACGGATCGTCGAATACTAAAAGACGTTCAGGAAGTGCGATTAAAAAAATTCGAATCGTTTTTTGAAGATTCGATAGCGAAATTTGAAAAGGATGAGCGTATGCCTCACTAGCATCTATTACTCTGAACGACAACAATTGCACCTTTTTACAATCCTTGCATGCCGTTCAGTGCTATCGTTCTTAGTCGAAGCATTACTTAGGTGTTTACATGGTAGGACCCTTGTACTAGGGTTACCCTAGCATTAGGGTCAAAGATAGCCCGGGTTTACAAGCAAAATGATTCATGTATAGGGTTACCCTACTGCCCGGGTCAACTCAACACGATGCGGCCGCCAAAATGATTCAAGCATAGAAAACAAAAGTTTAAATCTCAAAGTCTTTGAAGTGTAGTCCATGAGTACAAATACGTCACGTGGTACAAATAGAGACCTGATTGGTAGATGTTAGCCTCCTCCACAGGCATCTCAAAGTTTTGAAGAAATCAGATTATGGGCTCCCTGTGGCAGGTGAAGAAAAGAGAGGGAGATTGGAGCCAGTCCTCCTCTTCTCTACCGGAGTCACAGGTAACCCAATTCACGATTTTTTAATCTGATTTCTTCGAAAATTAGAGATGCCTGCGGAGGAGGCTAGGTAGTTGTTCTCATGAATAATTATTGAGTAGTAGAGTCCAATTAAATTTAAAAAATATAGACCAACCGTCATGCTTTGCGCGCTATGGCGGCCATTTTGTCACAGTTGAAATGTCGGTTTGCACGAGTTGTCTTTCAATCTTTTGAAAATCGTTACAACCTGTTGTTTTGTGTGATAGTTTCAATTTGAATCTGTTTTTGGAAATTTTCTTTTGTAGTTTTCCTGTGTAGTTTGATAGTTTCAAGAAGCGAAAATAAACAAAAAGCCGCTAAGCATCATGGTTTGGCCATACTCTTTAAATAGAATACACCTGCACCATGAACAGAACAACTAATTCAGTCTTTAATTTTTAACCCTAAGGCCGGGAAACCGATTAGAACAGTACCAACAATACATGGCCTTTTCCCAAGCCAAATGAATTCCTGTCGAGACAATTATTTTCAGTAGCTTTGAGGTCTAATTTCGTTCAGCCTCAACCACCTGGCCTCTAGTTAAGGTGTCGCATGTGACAGCCGAATTGACATCAGAAATATTCATACATACATGACGAAAACTAAAGCAGCTAAAGTAATACCTGGTGACAGGGCTTTCGTTACAAAATATCAGGCACGTAATCTATAGTTTCACACCATGTGAAACTCCCGGGGGGGGCACTCCTTATGTGAGGGGTACATGGATGCTCGTCGTACCTTTTAGGGGTCAAAATCAGGAGTTTGGTACCACTTAGGGTATCCACCATCAAACACAGACATTTCTATGTAAAGCGGTACCTTTTAGGGGCCGGGTGTCAATTGAACAAAAAAGCTGTAATCAATTTACATTTTTATTATCTTTTAGGGATCAAAATAAGCTTGAGCCACGCCCACTTTAGTAGCTCTTAGGGGTCAAATCGAAAATGTCCGACGAGCATCCCTACCCCTTTTATATGGGAGTCCCCCCCCCCCCCCCCCACCCACCCCCCCCCCCCCCCCCCCCCCCCCCCCCCGGGGTGAAACTACTGTGTTAACTACAAGAAAATCGAGAAAGCGGAATGGAGTATATGTCAATAGATGAAGGAGGTAAGGTTAATTGTGAATATTGGTGAAAAGCGCCAATTTTGAATTTATCTAAATGCTAAACAATCTAAACGAAAACTTTGGCCTCGTTTGCGAGTATGTTGTAGGCCAATATATTTTGTGACGTCATGTGCAATTTGAAATTAATTTTGTTTCATGAATACGTTTTTTCGCACTGAGATCGGGAGTGTAGCTGGTTGAAATTACTCCTATCCTTTCTCCTCCGAGCTTTCTAATTATGCGCAAATTCGTACATTTCAAATTCCTCACGTGTATTCAGTCACCCGTTCAATTGATTTATAGTTACGATGTGGGGAAAATATTTAAGTTGCGCTTTAAGCAAGAAAATAATATTTAACTGTTTTGTTTTGTTTTAAGCTCATGGCTTAGGTAATCTATAAAAAAAAATTATCTATCGTCTCGTTTTGAAGATTTTCGCACTTTACTTAAAAACAAGGGTCGAAAGAAACACATATGTCCGAAACTATTATGTATCTTGGAATTCTGTTTTGTGTTTACTATTCTTAAATATCAGGAAATACATGGTCCAAAAAATGTCAGTGATCATCAAAAAATTCCCACTGAAAATTGCAAATCTTTATGATGCCAATTCGGCTTACACAATATACCCGGCTGCGGGTCACCGTAATACTAGTTCAGACGAGCCGCAGAACAGAGAAAGCAGTGAAGGTTGAGGCCAATTTAGAATATATTGGTGTTATCACGAGAACTGAACCTTCTGCCATTAAGAATTTATTGGTGTTATCATTAAAACTGAAGTCTGTTGCCAGTTAGGAGTTTATATATTAGGGTCACTGAAGCCTGTTAATATTACTATCAAGAATTTGTTGCTGTCATGTTATCATGAAAACCGAAGCCTGATACTAATCAGAGTCCTATGTGTGGTATTAACCTTTCTGAAGGGAGCATAGAGAATGTTGAATCCGTCGGTAGAATCTCGAATCTTTGTCAGGCTTATTTTCTCACAATTTCTTTTTGCTGCAACACCGCTGCAACACCGAACGCACTGATATATTAGGGACCTTAAGCAACCAGGACGGCGACGGCAGTGACGACGGGACGTAGAAAGAACTTTCTCCCGAAATTTGGTGTTTATTATTTCCCTTGTTCGCCTTCAATTGTTTTTCACAACCAGATTTTCGAAAAATATAATGACTATAAAGTTCCGATCACGCCGAACGAAAAATGATTTTATTTACTTTCAACGTTCGCGTTGTCTTTAAAACGTACAATTTGGGGTTTTCACGTTCTGTTTTTGCAGAGAACGGTGGTAATGTAGGCGACTACGTGCATTTTCACATGCACTTATTGTATTTTGTAATTAAGACTATTGTTTTATGCCGTCGTCCTAGACGTTGCCGTCGTGGTTGCTTAAGGTCCCTATTCAGGACTCGAACCCACTAGCAAATGTCTATTAGAGTAGTGTTTAGACAAAATGAGCTAATCAGCATCGCAGTCACTTGATGCTGAGTCTGTACACTGCCACTGTAATACCTTATTTAGTCAATGAAAACAGTAGTAAAGAACTGAAGGAAACGCATTTTCACTTCTGTTAAATATCCTTTTTATGGTACAGTTTAATGGTTACAACATACCAGGGCTCGGAATTAACACTTGGGAATTCACAAAATGCGAGCAGATTTTTATATTTAAAAATAAACCGGCTCAATCCCGGTTTCTGGGAAACTACCCACCAACCCCTCCCTCCATGGGAAAGGTGTTGACATAGATGCTGGAGAGCAAGCTACTTCAAAACCGCTCTTTTAGAAAGACCGACAATCGACTGGAGGTGAAAAATACATTTACAAACAGGTTTTGCTTATAGCAATACCGATCTCGTAGAAGGCCTTTAAATAAATGAAGTCAGATTTTTTTTACTCCAGTACAACCACGTAATTATTTAGCTGCAAAGGGCCTATTGCGCTTATGATGCCATGGGAAAGGCTTTCAGTACTGGAAAGATCGACAATCGATTGGAGGTGGAAAACAGTTTTTACAAACAGATTATAACACTACCGATCTTGATCCTGTAAATACTTGAAGTCAGATTGTTTTGCCATCCAGTACAACCACCGGTAATTGCATTCCTGCAAAAGATCCATTATACCCTGGAATTTGGTGTATGCTCTCACGTACGTATAAAAACACTTGCGTTAGAGCCACTAAATACAAGGCCTGCAAAATGGCTTATCGGACAGAAACACGTGGACTTATTAGTTGTCTGTGTCAAAAGCTATATAGAGTGGATAATGATGTTAAGAGAAAATTGAAAAATTACCTCGAAAAGAAGGCAGAAAATGTAGGGTTACGTAGCCTCAGTATCAGAAAAGCGTCAGATTAGCATAGCCGTTAATTACGATTTGGGAACCAGATAAGAATACGTTTTGTTGAAGAGGGGGTGGGGGGTAAAAATAGTAATAAAGGTTCATTTATATAGCGCAAATTCTATATAATATATTCATATGCGTTTCACAAGGTTCACAAGGAAGGACTTGAGATATGGACTGCGGCCGGCGGCCTTGGACAGGGACGTATAAGGACGTGAAAGAACCGGTTGTGGATTGTCTCCCGACACAACAGCCTGGTATTATAGGAGAATCACATGCCTGACGAGGTAATTCCACGTTAAATTGCACGAGAAAACCGATATCGCCCGAGTCGCTTCGACGAGTGCAATTTAACGTGGAATTACCGAGTCAGGCATGTGATTTTCCTTGAATCGCATAGTCCGATGAATTACTTGAAGATTTAGTACTTTTGTTGATATTTTGCTAAGTTATAAATAGCGCGCGTAGCTACAGTGGTGGTTCCACTCTGAATCACCACTCCGTCTCAGGTAATCAGCGTCTGATTTCGCAAATGCACCGTGCGATTCAGCTTTGCATGGCTATGCGATTCTCTGAGGTGCTAACAGTCATGATTGTAAACTGCACGGCAGCACTTTGTGCCTCAGTAGCAGGGCTTCGAACATGTGATCTGCCGGCACCCTAGACTGTGCTCTACTAACCGAGCTAACCAGTGAGCCCGGGGTACTCCCATACTATTTAGATTAGAAAAATAGGGTGGCGAAATGGACCAGTTCGCGGTTAATTCCGACATTTTGAAAGGGGTGCAAACATGGCGCGAAATACAGTGTTTGTATGGGAATCCGATGCCATATAATTCCGTAAAATCGAATTTCTGAAATATTCACTGTCTGCAAACTTGAGATACCAGGTAAAAGATTAACTGATAAAAAATTGAGGGATGTAGCTGTGCCGGGAAGCGTGCAATCGTGTTTTCAGTTTTCCATACATTTGTCTGTATATTTTCCTGCGGACTTCGACTCGTCGTTTCAGACAAATGTATGGGAAACAATATGTATGAAAACACGATCGTCGAGCCTGTCTTCACTATGAAATAAGGACTCTTGTGCTCGAGTCGAGCCTGTTTTCACTATGAAATAAGGACTCTTGTGCTTGCGTCAAGCCTGTTTCACTATGAAATAAGGACTCGTGTGCTTGCTTCGAGCCTGTTTTCACTATGAAATAAGGACTATTGTGCTTGCGTCGAGCCTGTTTTCACTATGAAATAAGGACTCTTGTGCTTGCTTCGAGCCTGTTAAGGACTCTTGTGCTTGCATCGAGCCTGTCTTCACTATGAAATAAGGACTATTGTGCTTGCGTCGAGCCTGTTTTCACTATGAAATAAGGACTCTTGTGCTTGCATCGAGCCTGTCTTCACTATGAAATAAGGACTCTTGTGCTTGAGTCGAGCCTGTTTTCACTATGAAATAAGGACTCTTGTGCTTGAGTCGAGCCTGTTTTCACTATGAAATAAGGACTCTTGTGATTGCTTCGAGCCTGTTTTCACTATGAAATAAGGACTCTTGTGCTTGAGTCGAGCCTGTTTTCACTATGTAATAAGGACTCTTGTGCTTGCGTCGTTCATAAAAACCAGACTTCAAGCTTGGTTGAAATGATTTGCAATATTTTCCATACACGTCCATACACAGCTTCTTAGTCATTTGTTACATATTCGCTTTGATTTTAACCATCTCACATGTGCGCGAGATTCGTCAGTTCAAAGGAAAATTGCTGAAAATAACTGTGTCCGGCCGGACTGGGTTTTCGGTTATGTACATGAACTATGTACATAAACTAGTACTAGTTACTATAGTATTATAGCCTCTCAGCCATATTATGGCAGCCAGTCTCGAATTTAGTTCGTGAATGAAGCAAAAGACTGACTCAAAGTAGTACACTTGTTATCTACATGAGTCAGTAACGTACTGAATTTCTAACAACCATAAGAGGCTGATCAAAGCCAGGACCCGGCTAAATCACAGATCGAATTGGAATTTAGCGTGTTGTTTTTTGTGTCCGCAAGAAAAAGGTCTGAACATTTGTGTAGTTAAAGTATAAAGAATGTCTGCTAACTCATAATGGGCGGTCGCCCTGTGGTTAACATGAGAGAGAGACTGGGGGATCTGCACAGGGATCCCAAATCAGAGTTTCCCAACCGGGATATTCCCTATTTAGTGCCCTGTTTCTCGAATTCATGACAGCCCAGTCCAAGAAAACTTACACCTCAACGTATTTAAGACATAAAATTTAATGTATTTATTTTATTTGCGCAAAAGAGACCTCAGTCTAAACTTGACATAAATTATATATCTCTATTAACCTATAATCTCTCCAAGTCAAGCAATACAATCCTATTCAATCCTATTCAATATTTATCCAATTCTGAGTTTGCTCGTAATTCTTAATTAATTATTTCAAGATACGATGTCAACGTTAATTAGCGATATCAGACAGAGCAAATCATTTGAAAATAAAGGGTTTTATAAACCTTGGATATACCCAAGAGCTTGAAGTCTTTTGTTTTTGGGTATTAAGAGACTTGATAATCTTAATATATGGAATTTACATGTTTAACATTATATGATCCAACGAGACCATTACAAGATCCCAATTTCACTAGAAACTCTCCAGGAGTACAAAGCAATCCATCGTACAGAAAACAAAAATCAGTGGCGGCTGGACTTTTACCCACAATCCTTTACCCGCGAAAATCTTTAAATCTGTTATAAAATCGCGCTAAAGTTTTTAAATCTCAAAAACAAGCCAGTACAAGTGCTGTTGCCAATACACTGTCATTGGAGAGAACAGAGGATTTCTACGTGTGTTTTACTGTTAAGCTCGCAAGGGATTGCGGTCCAATGTACAGCCGATCCTTTTCTGTATGGTGGACATCACGTTAATCCGCAATACAAATGAGTCTATAAATGTGTACAGTGATAAAAATGGTTTTGTTTGCGATCGCAGCGGAACCTAAATTGCTGCTATCCAAAAATAACCAGTATTAAAATATGACACGATGTAACCGTACGTTTCTAGAATAACACTTCTAGACTAACATCGATACCTGCGCATCTGTATTTTCAAGGTAAGAAAACCAAATGCCTTCAAATCTTAGCTCATCCACATTGAAATACGGGGGGAGGGGGTACTCCCGTAAATTTAGGATAGGTGTGCCGCGATATGGATTAAACCCTGACAATATTAAGAGTAAAAGAAATCGAAAATTTATGCCAAAATGCGAGACCCTATTGCGCGAACAGATGGTTGTTATATATTTTGTGTTGCTAGTTCAGTAGCAGGCACCGGTTGTACGGAGTGAATAGAGAACTTAAGCAACCAGGACGGCGACGGCAGTGTCGACTGGACGTGAATAAGCGTTTTCTTTCCTTTGTTCGCCTTTAATTGTTTCTCACAACCAGATTTTCGAAAAAGATGGTAAGTATAGGATTCCGTTCACGCCGAACGAAAAACGGATTGTTTATCTTTCTTACGTTCGCGTTCTCTTTAAAACGTAACATTTGGGAGTTTCACGTTGTGTTTTTGCAGACAACGGTTGAAATGTAGCCAACTGCTTACATTTTCACGTGTATTTTGTAATTAAGGCTATTGTTTTATGCCGTCGTGGTTGCTTAAATTCCCCAATTGCTGGTTTTCACTCAATCCCCAGAGATTCAAATGACAAAGGGCATGGCGGCCATGTTGGTGCCCCAACAAAAGAAGCTAACGAGGAATCTATTGTTTAAGGGCACCAACATGGCGGCTATGACGTCAAGTGAAAATCAGCAATAGCGCTATCCACCGGATAAATCACCATCCAGTGGATCAAACTAGTGACTATATACCATACAAGTGAATAGTGCTTCTCGCGTGCTCTGATTGACTACTCAAACTCAGAATATCCTGTATTAGTTTATACAATACAAGTGAATAGTGCTTCTCACGTGCTCTGATTGGCTACTCAAACTCAGAATATCCTGTATTAGTTTATACAATACAAGTGAATAGTGCTTCTCGCGTGCTCTGATTGACTACTCAAACTCGGAATACCCTGCATTAGTTTATACAATACAAGTGAATAGCGCTGTTCGCGTGCTCTGATTGGCTACTCAAACTCGGAATACCCTGCATTAGTTTATACAATACAAGTGAATAGCGCTGTTCGCGTGCTCTGATTGGCTACTCAAACTCGGAATATCCAGCATTAGTTTATACCACACAAGTGAATAGGGTTTTTCGCGCACTCTGATTGGCTAACTCAAACTCGGAATATCCTGTATTTGTTTATAAAATACAAGTGAATAGTGCTTCTCGCGTGCTCTGATTGGCTACTCAAACTCGGAATATCCAGCATTAGTTTATACAATACAAGTGAATAGTGCTTCTCGCGTGCTCTGATTGGCTACTCAAACTCGGAATATTTAACAATTATTCACTGAAGTCGAAGTCACTATTGGTGAATATTTACCGAGACGAAGTCGAGGTAAATATTCACCAATAGTCACTGAGACTGAAGTGAATAATTGTTTTAGTATAATTTCATCAGTGAATATCAGAGAAATTAAAACTAGAAATTATTCGCGTGACAGGATAGTTTTGTGACAACATTTGCATAATCACATACCGCTACGGTTCACTGCACAAACCGACTCGACAGGAGACTTGCAGGGACTACAAGAATGGATTTGCTAAAGCCAGAGAAATACCGAAAAGCAGTCCAAATGCACACTAGAATTCAAGTTGAAGCAGCAGTCCTCACTTTTGAGTCCTCGAACCGTGTTACAAAGAGAGGAAATGCAGCGAAAATGAGTGGAAGTGGGCAAACTCGGCTGACTGAAAATCTGCCACGGCGAGTGCAAATTTATCGAAAGGAACCGCTTTCATGAGTTCACTTGAAAGGACAAATTTGCTGGAAACTACAAACTACAGTTTGTAGTTTTGTGGATTATAACCATCACAGAATCAAAGACAATGGTAAATCAAGAGACAAATGATTTCGGTATGAGATTAAACTTGAAAACACACCGAGAGCGGCGAGAGAAGAGCATAACAGCAACCGGCTTCCTGCATGAAATCTAGAACTTGTTGTTTTTCTATCAAGAACCACGGGGAAAATAACTCAAGTAAGTACACTCTTTTTAAGTCGAACAGTTCCAAAGTCTCGTTGTGTTATTTATTGCTCTAAGTAGACGTTATTTCAGTTGTGATTCACGAGGACCGAATAAACTCAACCCCGGTCAAAACTCGTAAGTAAACTTTGTTTGTGACGGCTTATGGATTAAAATAAGCTTCAAGTTTAGCCATACTTATTTAGTTGCTTCTTTAGTGGGTTTTGGAAAAGCTTTTTCTTTCATATTATTTATTTATTCGTGAGAAACATCAGTAAATATGCGAGCGGCCATTTTGGTAAATGCCTTGTATGTTATATTCACCTCCAGGCGCTCTGGAGGTGAATATAGCGACGTATGACGTAATTCTCGACGAATCAGAGCACGGGAATCTTTATATTCACTGATGAAATTATACTAACCTGTATTAGTTTAAACCACACAAGTGAATAATGTTTTTCGCGCACTCTGATTGGCTAACTCAAACTCGGAATATCCTGTACTATGCAGTGTTTTCGGTCTCGCGCGCGAAGGATTCACTTGTTAATGGATTTAAAACTAATTTGAGGCTGGCTATTTCACTTGCAATTATGTGATACATACTAAAACAATGATTCCCCTTAGTGTCGGTGAATAGAAATACAATAACCTCATTTGTGGCGTCGAAATATGCCCTGATATTTCTGATCCGAGAACAGAACAGTTCCCGAGAGCGAAGCTCGAGAGAAACCGTGTGAGCTTCGAGGATCAGATAATATCCAAGGACAAATATCACAGCATATTTCGACACCACAACGTAGGTTATTGTGGTATTTTCTTTGACGCGAGCTTATACGCTCACAGGGGGTATATTCGCTGATATTTCCCGCTAGCGGAGAGAAAATATCGGGTCACGTGACGCATTCAACCAATCACGCGCGAGAGAAAATATCTTATGGGTTATAATGGTGGATATTTACGGAGTGGCGAGGTAAATATCGACCATTAGTCACCGACACTGAGGCGAATAATTGTTCATTAGTTAAGTTAATGTTTATCCACTGTTTAAGGATTAATCCGTATTTCAACAACAGGGACAGGCGCTTACGTTTTACGTCTACTTGGAGATTAGTTAGTGTGGAGTAGGGTGAATGTTACGCCCCTTCGCAGACGTTCGTTTCTCTCGTCACGCATTCCTCCGAAATGCGTGACGAGACAAACAAACGAACGTATGCAAAGGAGGCTACGTGAATGTACTCAGTCATAACTTGCCACTCATTCGAAATCCGCTCTATAAAACATATGATACTCTATCTATGGGATGAGCACGTCGAAAGCCACACCCTATCCTGCGGCACATACCTATATAATTTACACATGGGAGTACCCCCCCCCCCCCCCCCCCCTCCCCCACCCCCAACAATAAAGGTCCAAAGGGAAATCCTTCTTAATGAAGAATTTTCGACGTGTACCAATGTTCACAGTCATACATATCCATACATATCCATACATAAACGGTCATCAAAGGCATTTAAATAAAAACAGACATTAGGAATAAGATACCCATTGGAGATGAGTGAAGGTAAGGTTGGTTGTTGTTGTCAGTGTAGTTATTCCAGGTGACGGCAGATCTCCTGTGTAAATTCTGAACATTTGCCCTTGCCTCCGAGGTCACCAGTTATCATCTGGAGAAGAAAACAACAATCTCAAGCAGGAACACATCACCATTTCACAGGAAAATGTTCCCAAAAAATCAATGTTGTACTTGCTTTTGGGAGCCCCAAAGAGATTCTGATTAAATATTAAATGGTTACTAGACTGCTAGCAAGTCCCTTCTATTCCGCTAATTTCTATATAAACATGGCTAAACATGGTTCAAGATGGCTAAACATAGACTAATATCGTTCAAAATGGCTGGGTTTAAGTATACATGTAGCTCGAAACCCAACCATGTTGAATCATGTTGTGCCGTGTTCCGCCATCTTACGCTATGGTTAGCTATCTTACGCCATGGTTATCTTGAACCATGTTTATCCAAGCTTATATAGAAATTAGCGAGGGACTTGCTGGCAGTCTACGGGGTTTCAGTCTAATTTAACAACTAAATGTTATTCTGCCGTTGTGGGCGACGTCAACAACAAGGAAGAACACTACTTGAGATGCACGTGAGTGTTGATCTCGTCACGTTTTTGATGCCATCTTAAGAGGACAGAACCACGGTACAATGACATCTACAAACTTAATGTATTATACGAAATGGTTTCATGTAAAACGTGACGTCATCTGTACATCTGAACTCTAATAAATAACACATGGCTATCGACCAATCAGAGCGCATGTTTCCCACTGTTTATTGTTGTTGTTTACCATTTACACAGAAATTCCGGTTGGTCTCAGTTCGTGTAAATGGTAAACAACAGTTCCCAAACGGAATTCCCCGATCGGAAAACCGTTTACCATGTGTCCACAAAGCATTCCAGATGACGAATACACTGAGTAACCACGCAAAAAGCTCGGATAAGGCCTGGAACTGGTATGACAGACCGGGAATTGTAAATAGCACACGAACTTCCCGGTCGGAAATTCTGGTTGGGAATTTTGGACTACCTATACAATACAATAATCTTTATTTAAACACGATAAAAGTTTAAGCATCACTGCTTGTGGGGTCGTGTATAAAAATAACAGAAATTAACAAATCATAATTATATATCTATTAAAACTCTAAAAATGCTTAACATTAATATTAATTAAAGGCTATAAAATTGTGTGATAGTACAGAAATCTAAATAATCTACTTGAAGCACGGGTACTGTATATATATGATATGATATAAAATTTACATTCCGTTGATTTAGGAAATTCTCCATGGGAGGAACCGAACAACGTTTACCATTTACATTCCAGCCAAATTTCCAGAATTTTTGTGTAAATGGTAAACAATCGGCTGTATAATTCATAAATGTTTTTTTCACTACAGAGCCACATGAAAAAAACACCAGCCCCAGTTTGTTTCCAGTTCAGTTCGATATTTTTATCTGACAATTGTTGGCATTAAAATTGATGTATTCAAAAACCCACCGTTCCTTCCCTGATGGTCTCTAGCACAGCTCTCTCTATCCGGTCTGCAAACTCGTTTAGGGTCATGTGTCTCAGCATCATCACTGCACTCAACAGAAGTGCTGTGGGATTAGCTTTGTCTTGACCAGCAATGTCAGGAGCTGTACCGTGGACCTACAACATAAGACCGCATTCATCAATCAATCAAAAGCATCAAATACTATAACCTATAGAAAAACGTAGACCAAACTTCCTAATGTCGAATAATTTCAAATGTAAACTAATGGCGATGCCAACAACAAACTACAAAAAAAATGATATCTAAGAGTGTATTGTCTTTGCGTTTAAGTTTTTGTTTAAAAACCTGAAAGCTAGAATCCTTCACAGAACAAGACATAGCATTCCACAATGTAGCTCCTCTGCCTTAAGTATACAGTACGTGGTTTTCCTTGTCATGGCTATACAAATACAACAGTGTCGGTCCAACCATCCCGATATCGTCGGGATTATCCCGATTTTGCTCGAAAATCTCGACGCAACCTCGGTCGGGATAAGAAAATCCCGATTTTTGAGATTTTGATTAATTTACTAAGCCTTTTTCACAAGATGGTCGTCTGAAAGTCCAGGAAATGATGTTTCCGGGTCTCCAAATTTCAAAATTTTAGGGGGGGGGGGGCAGGCATGCCCCCAGACCCCCCTAGAAACTCGTATAAATCCCGATTTCTCAAGTCTCCAGGTTGGACACTCTGATACAATAAATGGGTCTCCACTCTGTCAGTTACAGTCCTCCTTAGGGGGTGTTTACATGATACCGGAACGAGTTTCATTCCGGATCGACTTTCATTCCGGTATGAGTTTCATTCCGTGTTTACATGCAAGTCAGTGTAAGGAATGAGAATCAGACTGATGTGGAGCCCTCGCTATCGAAAACCAGAGTGAATACAAAAAGGGTAAACATGGCTGGAGTAAAAGACAAATACGCATGCGTTACCCGCCCCAGTCTGCTCGGTCACTTGATTTCGTTCCGGTGTCACAGCGATTTCGCCCCCCCAGTGAATCCCCCCCCCCGGGCGAGATCACTAGTGAATTCGCCCCCCCACCCCCCCCCCCCCCCCCCCCTCCGCGAATTTGCCCCCCAATCGCTAGTGAATTGTAGTCGTAATTCTTATTGAAATCGCCTCGCCTTAGAAAATAGAGGCAGTACATGTCTAAAGTAAAATCTAAAGTAAAATCTAAAGTTTAAAAAAAAAATAAGTGTAAGACCTCTAATAGCTACTATTACTACTACTGACTACAAAAATACGCGAGTCGGTAACACTCCTTTTCTTCGGAAAGTCATTTCAAATTCTTTCCGAATTTGAGTTAATTACACTGCTAGAAAATTGCAAAACTTACCGCCGTTTTATCTTCTCATTAGTTAATAAGCTGTTTATCCAGAAAGGTTTAATCTAATTACCGAATTAACAAGCGCCGTTAGCTCATTTGAAATAGAACAAAGCACGCGAGTCGGTAACACTCCTTTATTCGGCAAAGTTCTTTCAAAATAGATGGATCGACGCGAGCATTACGGGTTATAAAAACTTACATACCACGATAATTACGTCAACTTCATTATGGTTTTCATGCATGTAAAAATCATCAGGCTATTTGGCAGTTGTTTCCAAATACGAGTCCACTCGCTGCAAGCAAAGGTAAGTTTTAAAAGTTCCCGCCGTTTTAGATCTTAATTAGTTCATTAGCTTGTTTATTCAGGAAGTTTTCACGCAAGTCGTTAACACTTGAACATTCGGCAGTCTTTTCAAAGTAGGCGGATAAACGGGTTATCAAAACCTTTAAGTATCCACAATAATTACATCATCTACATGTTGGCTTCAGGCAAGGAATACTAACAACTAATCATTCGAAGATTGACGAAGATTGTATGTTGCACTGCTCGCGCGAATGAAAATTGCAGCGTTTACCGTAGCTGCCAACACGAATTTTGTCTAAGAAAAGTGAAGCGTGGATTTTAAAATAAAATTGAATTGCATGCCTTTATACACATTACTGATAGTTTTTTGTATTACTATTCTCCACGTCCAATACATTACAGTAATAAAAAGAAGGAAAACATGTATTCATAACCTTTTAAAAGGTTAGAGGGAGGGGGGCGAAATCGCTAGAGGGGGGCGAGGAAGGGGGAGGGGGGCGAATTCACTAGCGATTTCGCCCCCCGGGGGGCGAATTCACGAGGGGGCGAAATCGCTGGTACACCGGAACGAAAGTGATACCGCGTTTACATGATACCGGTACAGATCTCATACTGGAATGAAACTTTCGATCCGGTACAAGAACCGGAGTGAACTCATTCCAGAATGACTTCAGTTTCGTTCCAGCATCATGTAAACAGATACAGAGAGACAAGGGGAACCGGAGTGAACTCATTCCGGAATGAAACTCGTTCCGGTATCATGTAAACAACCCCTTACTTAAATGCGTATTCCCGTTTCAATAGTTTATCCACATGTACAGAAAATAGTATCATTATCACGTGAAAGAGCATGTCAACATTAGTGATCTTGTGAAATTTGAGTGATGTAGTTAGTGTAGCTTAAAAAGCAATGAAGTTACAGCGATTTGAAATTAGAGAGATGTTTATGAGAAAAACAATGGAGGACTTCCATGGTTTTTCTGCATTTGAAATGCCTATAACTCAAGAGCAATTCGGCTCCACATTGCTCTAAGACTGGCTACAATTACTGGTTTTAATGTGATCTTTCATGGGGTAGCATTAGTTTCCCTCTACAGATCTAGACTTATCTTCCAGATTGTGCTAATTAAAGGTAGCCATTTATGAATGAACAATAACCTATTCGTGGTACGTGTTTTATTGACAAATACAGGCATGTGCTGACTGTACGATGAACGAAAAATAATTAATACCTGCATTCCACGTTCAACCTCATGCAATGCTCATTGTACAGTCAACGAGTGTCGCGTCTGTATTTGTTATTATAACCCATCAAATATTTTCTCTCTCGCGTGATTGGTTGAATGCGTCACGTGACACGATATTTTCTCTCCGCGAGCGGTAAATATCAGCGAATACACCCCCTGTGAGCGTATAAGTGCGCGTCAAAGAAAATATTTGAAGGATCATAACAACAATAACTTACACTGTGGCGTCTAAATATGCCCTGATATTTGTCTTTGGACATTATCTGATCTTCGACGCTCTCAGTTTCCCCCGAGCTTCGCTGTCGGGAACTGTTCTCTTCTCGGATCAGATAATGTCCGCAGACGAAATATCAGGGCATATTTCGACGCCAAAATAGGTTATTGTATTTATAAAACACACATTCCAGTCTCTAACCCTAGGCCACTTAGACAACGAGAACTAAACACATTGCACAACGAATATAAGGCATTCCAAAATATCAATTCTACTATCTCCAGGTGAGTTTCTCCATTCGAAAGGCTTCAGAAGCACTAGTCCACCAAATTCGCCTTTTACTGGATCGAAACTCGAGCAAGTCGAAATGCTATTGTCTTCTCAGTACTCGACACTGATTGGCTCAAGTAACCGTAAGTTGGAATGCTTTGTTTTCGTTCTGCAATGTGATTGGTTCTCGTTGTCTAAGTGGCCCTGGTTTCAATAGTTAATAATGATCATTAAGTGTATATGACATCAAACATACCGACTCAAAAATGGCCACATTATCAGCTCCAATGTTACCACTAGGTGTAATACCAAGACCACCAACAAGGCCAGCACATAGATCACTGAGGAAATAAAGTATTGAATTGGTAATGAATGGCACTGTAGTGGAATTACATAAAGCCAAAAAGTATACGGCCGTGTCACGCAACAAAAGCTTGTGCTGTTGGGGTTCATATTTTTTTTTGGGGGGGGGGGGGGGAATTCGAATACATTTACACAGTTGGTTCCAGTCCTTTATCAGTTTACTAAATGGTAGCCTGTAGGCGCTTTGAGAAGAGACCCCAGAAAGTAGGTCTTGCGAGCGAAGCGAGTTCGTTGTAATGCGAGCGGACGCGGCCAAATTATTTTATCACTTCCTTTGCGTTGAAATAACACTGAGGGCCTGTTTCGCAGGCTAACAAAATGGTTAATATAGCACATTTTAAAGTCACATGACTCCAATGTATCTCCACGGTATATTGGCAAAAGCTAATATAACAGCAACATTTAATGTAAAAAATTTATGTAAGCAAAATAATGGCTGATGGCAAAATTACGGTGGCCCATTAGGGACACCAGATCTCCAAGGAAAACAACGCCTGCTCCGTACAAATCATAACATTTCTTTGTACAAAAGGGAAACATTTCCGTAGAAGTAGAGCTACTCCGTAGAAATAGGGCTATTGCGTAGAAGTAGAGCTTCTCCGTAGAAATAGAGCTTGTCCGTAGAAATAGGGCTGTTGCGTAGAAGTAGAGCTTCTCCGTAGAAATAGAGCTTCTCCGTAGAAGTAGAGCTTCTCCGTAGAAGTAGAGCTTCTCCGTCGAAATAGAGCTTCTCCGTAGAAGTAGAGCTGTTGCGTAGAAAATATAGAGCTTCTCCGTAGAAAATATAGAGCTTCTCCGTAGAAAATATAGAGCTTCTCCGTAGCAAATTATGGAGCTGCTCCGCAGAAACCGGCGACCTCTATAAATAGTGTTTGGGCTTCCTGTGCTAATGAACTCGTTTTCAGTCCTTTCCGTAATGCAAAATGGCGGCGACTCAGTTGTACATAGCTCTTGATATCATATCGGCATACTGTAGTTCGGATACTTCGCTATTTACTATCTTCTTGTGAACGACATTTTATAAATTTGGGGGTGATAAAACTCCGTGCACTCCGCGTAGAAATGATGCTTCTAGCTTAATACTTAAAAAAGCATGGAAAGAATAGAAATACTAGGCTAGTTCCAGGTGCGGTGACGCGACAGAGTGGAAGGTTTCCCGCCAAAATAGACCTCCTTTGGCCTTCCTTGTGTCTGCTTACTCAAACCAAAATGAACGTGTTTTGCCAGTCTTGTGCAGTTGTGGGGCAAAACAGACCTCAGTTGCAGCGAATTATTGCTTTAATTGTGGGACTAAGCTTTCATCAGGTAAGTCGGTGCCAATTATTACTCTAAAAGTTCAGCCATAACCCATATATATCGCCATTGGTTCGACCTCAACAAAGACAACAGCGTTGTGAGACTCCATGACGCGTATCGCATAGATACGGATTTTATCTTCGAGTGTTGATGAAATATCTTACGAGTGAGCGCGGCGAATGAGTAAGATATTTCATCAACACGAGAGGATAAAATTCGTATCTCCAAGCGGCCATGTAATGTTCTGTTTAATATATGATTATCGATGACATACTCGTTACGGTTTCAATCTCTTAGTCTTACTAAAAAGGCTAGAAATCTTTGAAAGCCAGTCATATTTTCAAAAGTGATATCTTCACGTGCGAAGATATCACTTTTTAGAAAGAAATATACACTGGTATTTCATCGAAAATTATATATTAACATAATTTACAATGCTCCTCGCCATCGTTTAATTCCAACCGATTTGAAGTATTTTATTTTACTTTTATTTATTCTATTTTTTATTCTCTTTCTATTCTCTTCTTTTATTCACAAAGTGGAGAATTTAGCGCAGTCGTCAAGCGATCTTTTGAGTGGAGGGGGTCCCTCGGTTCTTGTACATTACACCTATTTCAAAGAAAGGTGTCACGGACGAGCGACAAGAGACAGGATTGTCATTTATACATTTAAGTTTTTACTGGCGGCATGCAGCTATAATGGAACCAGGTTTTTCTTCGGCAGACCTTTAGCAACATTAAGCTTAACTTTTTATTGTTCTACTTCTATTGTACCGTACTTACTCAGGTAGCTGACTTCGCAGCCACAACTTGGGCAAAACTTGCATGACGATCCAGGCAGTTCCAACGAACATTAAGTGCATTCCATTTTTTTGCAGAGAATAATTCATTCATCTCCACACAGGGCAAGGGAACCCAACGAAGTTTTCGGTTAAAAAGCTGTTCGGGAGAGTAAGTTAGCCTAAAACTTTCGGATTTGAAAAAAATTGTCCCTAGAAAATTGTTTTCTGAAATACTGGCTAGAAAATTTGTTTTCAATCCCTAGAAAATTATAGAAGAAAAGGGAGACTAAAAGGTTTCCCCTAAAATATTCGTACGTCCCAATTTGTCTGATCAATATAGACAGAACGATCCTAAAAAAAATTGGTTGGAATGAAAAAAAAACACCACATATTATCACAAATCATTAGTGAAGCGGTCACCTAAAGTTTTCGAGAACACATTTTCATTCCCTAAGAAATTCTGACATCTAAAATCCGAAAGAATAAACCTTTAACAAATAGAGGTCACCTAAAAGAATTGCCTAAAGGAAAAAGAATCCCTAAAACATTCGTACCTCCACAAAACTTTGCAACATGAAGTTACTTGAGCTAGAAAATTCATATTTATGTTCTGGGCTACTAACATTCGTAGGCCGGTAATATTTTGCCATAGTATTTTCGGTTGACGCGATTTCCACCTAGAAAATCCGAACAGCTAATAGCTTTCTAGAATACGTCAAAAGACATAGTAGGCTCCTTAAAATGGCTAGATGAGCTGCATACAACTGATTTCAAACGAATTTCAAAAAGTACTCGTTGGGTGCCGTTGACAGGGAGTACAAAAGGTTGCATGCCGTCGTCGCCGCCATATTGCATCACGGAAAGGACTGGAAACCACAGGAAGCCCAAACACTTTATAGAGGTCGCACGGAGCAGCTCTATATTTTCTACGGAGAAGCCGTCTATATTTTCTACGGAGAAGCCGTCTATATTTTCTACGGAGAGGCTCTATATTTTCTACGGAGAGGCTCTATATTTTCTACGGAGAGGCTCTATATTTTCTACGGAGAAGCTCTATATTTTCTACGCAACAGCTCTACTTCTACGGAGAAGCTCTATTTCTACGGAGAAGCTCTACTTCTACGCAACAGCTCTATTTCTACGGAGAAGCTCTACTTCTACGGAGAAGCTCTACTTCTACGGAGAAGCTCTACTTCTACGGAGAAGCTCTAGTTCTACGCAACAGCCCTATTTCTAGGGAAAACTATGTTTCTACGGAGTAGCTCTACTTCTACGGAAAAGTTTCACTTTTGTACAGAGAAATGTTATATTTGTACGGAGCAGGCGTTGTTTTCTTGGAGATCTGGTGTCCCTAATGGGCCACCGTACAAAATGGCCTCGTTCCACCAGCCACCCACTTTTTTTTTTTTTTTTTTTTTTTAGTCACTGAAACCATCTCGAGCACATTTCGTATGAGTGGGACAAACTACGGCACTGACTACAGCACGGTTACATGCCCTGACACTGAATGTTTCCCATTGTTTTTGTCTTTCTGATCCAATCAAATTACAGAGTGACGGTACAGTAAGTTACAGCACGGTTACGTTAAAGTGCCTATCACCCTTTTGCAATTTTGATAGCTTATAAACCTCCGAAAAGTTTTGAGTACTTCTGTATGTTCTACGCTTGTTTGAAATCGTGTAAATGTGACCTTTCCTAACCCATGACCGCGTAAGTAAAAGCCTGGGTCGAAACCTGGGTAGACGTCATCTTGACGTCATATAATTAATTCGGCTTTGCAATCATTTGAAGAAATACTTAACATGTTAACTAAAATGACTTTTCTTTACTAACAACTCAAAAACTGTGTATATTTTCTATGCATCGATGTTGTTGTGATAAAAAGGCGCCATGGAGAATAATGCATTAATGAGATGACGTCTACCCAGGTTTCGACCCAGGCTTTTACTTACGCGGTCATGGTTCAGGAAAGGTCACATTTACACGATTTCAAACAAGCGTAGAACATAAAGTATTCACTTTAAACCAAAACTTTCTTCACAAAAGTCATCGAAACGTTTCGGAGGTTCATAAGCTATCAAAATTGCAAAAGGGTGATAGGCACTTTAAGGCTACGGACATGCCGTAGTTTGTCCCACTCATACGAAATCTGCTCTATATATGTACTAACCTGAGAATATCACCATAAAGGTTTGGCATTACTAACACATCAAACTGACCAGGGTCTTTAACCATCTGATAAAGGTTTGAGGAAAAGGAAATATTAAACTATTAAATATCAAGTATTTACAGTCAAGCCTATAGACCCTTTGCACGTTACGTCATAGCCGCCATGTTGGTGTACAGTTAACAATAGATTCTTCGTTAGCTTCTTTTGTTCTGTACACCAACATGGCCGCCATGCCCTTTGTCATTTGAATCTCTGGGGATTGAGTGCAAACCATCTATAAGTGGAACTCCAAGTAGATAATGCTTCTGTTATTTCACTTTCCACGCGCACTACCACATTCAATATGTCAATTCCAAGGTATTTCAAATTCTGAAAGCTACCAAAAAGACGTGATAACTATAGATATTTCAGTCTGCACGACCTTCAATGTATTCCTCTATCTTATGTTGAAATGATTGAGCAACTGTTATTGAAAAAGAATACGAAAGGGAAATAAATACAATAAACAGTAGCAAAACATGAGAAAAAGAAAAGGAAAAAAAATTGGGGCCCACCCAAGAGTCGAATCCACATCCACCAAGTTTCTTGCAGGCTAGAGCAGGTTTCAATTGACTGTAGTAAAACCAAAGCAATTACAACGAACCAATCACGAACTAAAGTGAATACCGATTGGTTTCACTGGCATGAGAAAGCAACCAATCAGGAGGAAAAGTAAACGCAATCGTGGATTGATGGCGTGATGGACCAAAACCAAAAACCACGATTGGTTTTACTCTGGAATTTGATTCGCCGACTGATTACAAAACATTTTCACAGCCAATAGAAAAGCTAAGTAAACGCAAAACCAAAGCAATCGCCGAAAACTTACGACATTCGATTGAAACCTGCTCTAGAGCGGTTTTCAGTTGAGTGTAGTAAAACCAAACGCAAATTACCCACAGCCAGCCAATCATAGGAGCGAGTAATCACAAGTAACTCATAAATGGCTTCCCTGTGAGCCAATGACAAAACAACGCAAAACCAAAACCAATTTGCGTTTGGTTTTACTTTGGATTCTGATTGGTGGGTTTATTTTCTCAGCCAATAGAAGAGCTTAGTAAACGCAAAACCAAAACACTTCGGACACTCAATTGAAATCCGCTCTATTAGACCAATCGGCTATCACACGCACAATAGAGCGGATTTCAATTGACTGTCGGAAGTGTTTTGGTTTTGCGTTTACTAAGCTCCCCTATTGGCTGAGAAAGTAAACCAACCAATCAGAATCCAAAGTAAAACCAAACGCAAATTGGTTTTGGTTTTGCTTTGGTTTGTCGTTGGCTGTCACAGGGAAGCCATTTATGAGTTACTTGTGATTACTCGCTTCTATGATTGGCTGGCCGTGGGTAGCTTGCGTTTGGTTTTACTACACTCAATTGAAAACCGCTCTAATTGTAGCGCGAGTACATGTATGTGAGGCAGGGCAGGGAATGGCAAGGCACGTGGCAGGCGAGTGTGGGGCACGCACGTGCGTGGTGTAAAATTTTGTTGACTCGCATGGGTTACCTGTATCTTTTTTCACTTTTTTTCCTTTCTTTTTCCCCCTTTTCCTCTTAATGATCTTCTCTGTGTATAGAGCTCCACTATTAACACCCTTTACTCAAACTCCACAATGCCAAATAAAAAAAAATGTTACCGGTTACCCGACCGAGTCTAGATTTTCCCCGCCTACTGTACAATGTTTTCTACCAAAATGTCAAGTACACGTACAGTGTACTAGCTTGACAATTATTGGGGAATTCCTACGTTTATTCTTGAAATCGTCAAACAAATAACAACCAACTGGTGCAAAAGGTTAGAAAAAATAAAAAGTTAGTGCCTTAACCTACATGTACGTAATTTTGAGCTAGTTTATAATCACGTTAGACATTACTCAAGTTCCCGAAAAACATTTTTTTTTTATCGTAAGACAAATGAAGATGGACTAGTAAGAAGAGGCTGACAAATTCCCGTTAGTTTTACATTCCCAGAACATGGATGTCACGAAGCTGCGACCGCAAATTAGCATATCAGAAATTGGCGTCATGTCCAAAGCCTAACCATTAGTTATTTCAAGCCCTGCCCATCACACCCCCCTGGACATGGGTCAGATGTGCATGTACTCACATTAAGGCATGTGGTATCAAGATACATCTCAGAGTATCTGATATCTTTGTTCCTTTCAGCAACTTCACGACAACATTGGAGGAACAAGCCATCAGACCGTCGCCTAGAAAACAAGTGCCACTGTATGAATATTTTTACTGAACTTCACCAGGAGCCCATAACTAGGAGCATCCATCCCACATACTAGGCCTACATGTATGTCACAGCGTTTTTACAAGTTAGGTTATTTTTAGAATGGTTTCCCGCTATTCTTGAGTTGCAATTATTCCTAAGGGAATCAAATCACAAAAGCGTAGCATCCGTGTTGTTTAGTATCACAAAAGTAGCTATAACGAGGCTGCCATCTTTTGTTCTACCATGGTGCAATCTACCACTTGTGTCCAGCACACTGTATAGTGTACACCACACTGTATAGTGTACACCACACTGTATAGTGTACACCACACTGTATAGTGTACACCACACTGTATAGTGTACACCACACTGTATAGTGTACACTACACTGTATAGTGTACACCACACTGTATAGTGTACACCACACTGTATAGTGTACACCACACTGTATAGTGTACACCACACTGTATAGTGTACACCACACTGTATAGTGTACACCACACTGTATAGTGTACACCACACTGTATAGTGTACAGCACAGCCTCACATTTTCACAATGATTATCTTTATTAATATTATTTACTGGCAAAGAAGACTAAAGTCTTTAATATGTAGTAAATATTAATCAATAAACTCACATAATATTAGCCTTGTGCACAGCTGTGATAGAGTTCCTTTTGTTAGCCTTTGCATAGCTGAATGCAAATTCAGCAACTCGCATGGATGCCTTCCTGGTAATCAGCTTAATGCTCTGCACAACACCATCTACAACCTGGTTAAAAATAATAAGTATAGTGTTAGGGTAAGGTATAAGTAAAGTAGAGCAACTTTATTTAATGTTGATAACTTGTGACAGTCTGGCGAGACTGATAAACTTGAGGACGATGTGGGATCTACGATTTTACGTCCTTATCCGAGAAGGTCTAACCATTTGAGAACAAGATGGTTTCGCACAGGCAGCACCTTCTACTCGGTTATTTTAAGACCTTGAGTGTTGGTGATCCGGCCGGGGCTTGAACCTGTGACCTCCCGCTTGTCAGACCAGAGCTTAACCTCTGAGCTAACCGGGAGGTGGTATGCAATCATGTTATGATACATGTCAAAATTACATGGTAGTGTAGTACATGTATGTAAATATCATACACATACACATTTTGTCATGTACATTAGGGCCATTTATACAAGAGCAAGTTAGCCGCTGCTTATCTAAGCCGTGAAGTTCACAAACATGTACTATTTATAAATTTGTCTTGAGGGCTTCATTACGCCATGGCTTGAATTAGTCACAAACTTCAGTTTTTGAACCATTTATACGTTGAATCATTCGTGGCTTAGCTAAGCTGCGACTACCTTCCTCTCGTATAAATGGCCCTATATTGTAAACTACACAATGGACACAGACTGTGAAATAGTTCCTTTCATATCGCAAAAATCAGACAGTGGAGAAACACGGCCACAAGCACGGTCAGAAGAATGAAAACAGCAAGTCAGGTCATGCAGCCAGAGAAAGACTGTGCTCGTAGCCCTGTTTCTTCACTGATTTTCACAATATTAAAGGAACTCTTTTACAGTAAGTACTGGGCCTGGTTGTTCAAAGCAGCCTAGGATAACTTTACCCCTAGGATAGCACTAAATCTGTAACTGTGATCTGTACAGCTTAACCTCGGGTTAGTGATTTAACCCTGGGGTAGCGCTTACCCTTGCTTCAAACAACCAGGCCCTGGCCATGGTGGACACTATTATAAATTATATCGGACAACAATTTGGCGACTGTGATTAAACAAAACTCCAATCTCGTACCCAGATCCCATTTGTTTCTTACTGCGCATGCTCGACGAAAAAATAGGGCTCTGGAATAATCCGATTCCGGAAGTCCGCGAATCATGGACTTCCGTTGACTCTGCGCATGCTTATCATTACGTCACCCTGAGTCGTTTCTTCGGGTTCGACTCAGGCCTAGGTTTTGGTTTGGATTTGGACGTTCACCCGGTATCTTGATAGTGATCTTTTGCTTGCCAGTGTCAGGGCAAGCCTTAGGGAGTCTCTTTCATCTTCTGCCGTTTTTAGGTTGGATTTTAAGGCTTTATTTTCATGCATTTGGCTCGTGTTTCTTTATCGTGCGATGGATATCAGACATCACAGATTCCTGAGTGCACAAGAGGATTCATGGGGATCGAAAACTCGCTGAAATCGCCTTACCTGAGCCAGATGACCACACAAACAGCAACTGAATACACGGTAGAAGGAAGTCAAGGCATTTTTACTTACAATTCTCTCGTATTTTAGCTCCTTGAAAGCTGGAGTTCGTTACATTCCCATACAAACACTTATATTTAAGCAATCAGCACCTGTTCACAAGTTTACGAAATCGGAAAACGCCACTTCTGCCTATAGAGCACTTACGAACATTGTTGTTAATATGGGAATGTATAGTATTACCTACATGTATCTGTTACGGTAAATCCCTCGGCTATATCCAGTTGAGTTCGATTTTCGAATTCTGAGAATTCATGTACTGTGTGCGATGTGTGTTTTCGATGAAGTGATATGAACTCCCGAGTGGATATGTTGTAGGTCAAATTGAATTTCAGGTCAAAATCAATTCAACCTAGGTCAAATTGATTCAACCTAGGTCACATTGATTCAACTTAGGTAAGTTGTTCAAGATTCTAAAAATGGAACTTACGTTGTACATTCATTGATGTTAGGGATTTTTTTAATGTAAGCCGGTTAGGGTTTGGATCAGTGGCACAGGAACATTTAAGAAGTAAATTTATTTCTGTGTCATTAAGTGATTAGCCCTAAAGAACCCTAAATTAGTGAGCAGCCGTTGTTGACGGTTAGGGTTTAAAAAAAATGTAGGGTAAGGGTTTAGATTAATTCACAGGAACATTTATGAAGTAAATTTATTTCTGTGTCATTTAGTGATTAGTTACTACCTTCGTTCTACAATGAACCGCAGTCTACTCGTTGACACGATGACGCGTTGACATGAATAAAGTGTACTCTATATATTACTACCGTTCTACAAATAACCGCAGTCTACTCGTTGATGCGTTGACATGAATAAAGTGTACTCTATATATTACTACCTTCGTTCTACAGGCAACTGCAGTCTACGCGATGACGCGTTGACTCGACATTATTCTCTACTCTCTACGTTCATTGTGTATTCCACACAAGTTGACGCATAGACGCGTTGACATTTCTACAATACAGCTTGCTGTGGTGGGGTATTCTGCAGTCGTTCCGATTACTCTGTAAAATTCGGTTCGGTTGGGACAGCTTGTTTCGAAGTACGAGTGTAGCCGTAAAGTACATCTGATCGTCTACAAAAAATGTATTTTTCTTGATTTAGCATCCCTATTTCTCTTGAGTTGCTGCAGTTTTCATAAAAGAATGCAGAGTCAACATAAACTTTGTGTGTGTTAAAGTTCGAAAGATGTTTCTAAGTCCGATTTTGTTAGCAGTACGCATGCGCGCATATAACGAGAGAGACTGGGTTCGACCAGTAGTCACTTATAGAATAAACGATGGTATTAATCAACAAGCGCTTCTGTGGCGCAGTGCGATAAAACACTGGATTACCGAGTACATCTACTAGGCGTTCCTCGTATCATCTCAAGTTAAGCCCGATCGGATAAGGTTAGTAAGTGGATGGGTGACCATCAACGTAAGTAGTACAGGTGTGTCAGGGGGGACAAGGAAAAGAGAGATGTAAAGGTAGGGAGGAAAGTTGAGGGGAGGGGTGGGTAGTCCAAAAAATATTTTGGGAGGGGTGGGTGGAATTTTTTTTCTTTTTAAATTCATTGATATTCCAACCTAGGTTGATTCAATTTGACCTAGGTTGATTCAATTTGACCTAGGTTGATTCAATTTGACCTAGGTTGATTCAATTTGACCTAGGTTGATTCAATTTGACCTAGGTTGATTCAATTTGACCTAGGTTGATTCAATTTGACCTAGGTTGATTCAATTTGACCTACAACAGATACAAGCAAATATCTAAGAATCCCTGACTTTTTTTAGCGGCACATTTAGATAAAATCCAACGGTTTTTAGCGTTTAGATAACCCGGCCCTAATTTCCAATGCCTTTGTCCAAATTAATCAACCCTCCAGAAATGCTTTATGTTTGACTTCCGGTGAAATTGCATCGTTCAGAACAGGCAATCATAATATACGAAAATCGGATTATTCCAGAGCCCTATTTTTTTGTCGAGCATGCGCAGTAAGAAACAAATGGGATCTGGGTATGAGATTGACAAAACTCCAGCAGTAAAATGCAACAGACAAGCAATCACAGCAAAACAACAGCACTGTAGACAGTGATCAACTAAATGCCAGATGCCAACCCAAGACCACTACCACAGAGACTTCCTGTAACATACATGTACATGTACATGCACAATGAATGAATGTAAAGGTAAACAGAAAAGCAACCTAAGGCTTATATTTAATGTTGGCAGGTCATGACAGTCTGATGAGGACTGATAAACATGAAGCCAATGGAAGAGGTGAGCACAAGAAAGATAAAGTGATGACAGATCAAATTCCAAATTCTCCTTTATCTTCTTTGTTTTGTAAGGGAGAATTGAGAACTGATATGTTGTTACTTACCTCTTTCTTGTGCTCACCTCTTCAATTAAACATCCTTATCCAAGAAGACATGAAGGTCTAACCATTTGCAGTTTAGATTGTTTCATAAAGGCAGCACCAAGGTTCTACAATGTAGTCAGTTATTTTACAACCCTGGGTGCTGATCCAGCCAAGGATTTGCATGAACCCTTGACCTCCCGCACATCAGGCCAGTGCTTAGCCACTGAGCTAACCAGGAGGCAGTATATATTTAATTAGTCTATTAAAACAGAAAAACTTATTCAGCTTACCTCATGTTCGATCCCACTGTACTCCCCCTCTGTATTCTCCCTGATGGTAACAAGGTCCACATCACTGTAAGCAGTAGGATACCCATCTATTGATCGGCAGGGCCTGACATTGGCATAGAGTTCAAATGTCCTACACACCAAACAAAGGGAAAGCTCACTGATTGTAAATGATGCATTGTTGTTTTTTGATTACTTTTTTTTTTTTAAATACTGCATGACTGTACATCATGTGCATGTGGGCAATTCCACATGAGATCTCTTATTATTTATAAAACTTTATTTTAGTTAAAAGTAGATATCTTGGTCTATCAGATGCAAGTGAGATATTGTGAATGTTGGTCACACCCGCTCCGTGGGGGACCTTGTTTTCTACAGTCATTGAAAGTCAAAAATGAGGGAAATTGAGACAATATCATTCAAATGTATATGGCAGAAAGATTAAAAGGATATCAATATCCTTTCTGGGTTGTATGAATAGCTTTTACCCCTATCAGTCATTGGGATATAAAAAAATACCCATTTATTTACATCCAGCCGATGCTGGATCCATTTGAACTTACATGTATAATGATAATAAACCCCTACAGGTGATCTATGGACCAAGATCCAAGCCATGTGCATGCATCGAGAGATGAGTTATGCACCATTGGACAGTTGATACTCAGGGGGACACAGATTGTCATCCCTAAGAATTTAAGACCCAGGATACTATCCCTTGCCCATGAGGGCCATCTGGGCATAGTTGGAACTAAGCAGAAACTGCGCAACAAGGTGTAGTGGCCAGGAATGGAAAAGGATGCAGAGAAACACTGCAAAACTTGCTACGGATGCCAACTGGTCAGTTGTCGTGAGCCTCTGGAGCCTATCAGGACCACAACACTACCAACCAGGCCATGGAGATTTAGCTGTCGATTTATTAGGACCCCTCCCAATGGGTGAGTCCATTCTGGTCATTGTTGATAATCATGAAGTCCACGGTTGCTTCAAAGGTTATCTCGAGTCTGGAAGAAATGTTCTCACAACACTGTTTACCTGAAAGTCTGACATCAGACAATGGGCCATGCAGTGTAGTTCATTGGGACAGAGTTTGCAGCATATATGGAACATCAAGACATCAGACACCACAGAGTCACTGCTAAATGGCCTCAAGCAAACAGAGAGGTGTAATGCCAAAGCCGTTCGTTACTAAATTAAGAGAATCCAAATCGCATATGCTGAGAAGAAGGACTGGAAGAAAGAACTGAACACATACATGTACATGTACCTAGTCACATACCAAAGCCTATCCCACCCAACGACTGGTGTGAGCCCAGCTCAATTACTCTTCGGGCAAAAGATACACACATGACTTCCAGAACTGAGTGATGTACAAGTGGAGCATGAAGTGTGTGACAAGGATAGTGAATAGAAGAGTTAAAGGGCAAGGCATGTGTTGATGCGAAGAGGAATATGCACTACTCAGAGGTACTTCCAGGTGACCAAGTACTTGTGCAACAAGAGAGGCAGACTAACTCTCGATTAAGTTTGACCATATACGGTAGTGAGTAAACATGGAAACAACCTGGTCGTACAGTCACAAGAAGGAGCTCAATACTCTTGCAACACCTCTCACATCAAGTTTTCACTCCTTGCAGAGACGAAACTGCTGGATGCATCAAAGGAACCAATCCAGCAGAGCATGGAAAAGTGTATGGAGCAGAATTCAAGCGATCCCAAGGCAGACAATCCAATCAGAAGATCAGAGAGAGACAGAGGGAAACCAAGCTACCTAAAGGACTATACATGTACTTAATTTTCAAGGACATGACAGATACATGTACATGTAACTTGGAACTGTTTGAGACACTTTTGAATGCAAACCTACTTATACATGTAAGTCAACTCGTTATGTTTATTGTTATCACATTATTATCGACTGTAAAACTACTGTTTATTATCAAAAAGGGTAGGGATGTAGTGTATGCACTGTATGTTTTAGGACCCAGTCCCCAATGCCAGGCAGAGGAACGCCTGTGGATTATTGGTAAAATGGCCACGAGCCGGATGGCAAATAAAGCTGAGTTCCAAGTTTAATCTGTGCCAATCCTCTATAATTATTAACCATCACAGTTCATAACACCATCCTTCAAATATTTTCTTTGCCGCGTGCTTACATGTACATTGTATATGCCCACAGGGGGTGTACATGTATTTGCTGATAATTCCTGCTCGGGGAGAGAAAATATCGGGTCACATGATAATTATAATAATATTATAATTCTACATTTATATAGCGGCTTAATACTAAACGTCCAAAGGTGCTTTACATAGCTGGAAAACAGGCAAGTTAATTTACAAGAACTATAAAATCTTATGATCTAAGCAATAACTAAACTAATAAAAACTTTCCTTAAATAAATATGCTTTTAACTTAGCTTTGAAGACTCCCACCGAGGGGCATAACTTAATAGTAATTAAGTGGCAACAAATTCCACAGTTTTGACGCAATAACGGAAAAAGCCCTTTCTTCATAGCTCTTTAAATTGACTGTAGTAACCTTCAGAAGGAACTTATTGGCAGACCTAAGATTACGAGGAGTATAGTACTCTAAGATATTACGAATGTAGGTAGGAGCCAGATTATTTAGAGTTTTATATGTAAAAAGTAATATCTTATAAGTTATTTGTTTTTCTATGGGTAGCCAGTGGAGACGCTAAAGAACAGGTGAAATATGATCATACATGTGTAGTTTCCACCACCAACAATAAGGTGAGCGGCGCAATTTTGAACTGATTGCAGTTTCTTAATTAAGTAACCCGGAAGTCCACTTAGGAGCGAGTCTCCAGTGTCTAATTTAAGCTTACAAGTAACAAAGGCATGAACTAGGATTTTTATACTACCTTCCGATAAGTACAATGTACTTCTTAATTCTAGCAATATTTCTAATATGGGAAAAAGCACCCTAATTTACAAACAGCAGCAACCTGATGTTCTAATGACATAGAGTTATCAAATATAATGCCCAGATTTCGAGCATGAGCTGATGGTGTGACACGCTCATTTCCAACTAACAGCAAATCTAAGTCTGGGCATGGACGGTGTTTCGCATTAATAACTAGAACCTCTGTCTTATCATTATTAAGCTTTAGTTTGTTGATTAAATCCACCTGTTAATATCACTAATGCATGCCTGGATGTTGCTTGTAAAAAAACAGGGGTGTCCTTCTGTATTTCTGATGTTGACTCGAAGGACAAATAAATTTGCATATCAGCAGCATAAAAATGAAAAGGCATACCATGATGCCTGACAATATCCCCAAGAGGAGAGGTACATGTATATAGCAAATAGAGCATTGGGCCTAATACCAAACCTTGGGGTACTCCACATAGAAGATCACGACTTGAAGACATGCATCCCCTCACACACTTTAATGAACTGCTTTCTATTGGTGAGATATGAATAAAACCAAGACAGTGGTGATGCATTCAACCAATCACAAGTGAGAGAAAATATTTGATGGGTTATAAAAATTATCAGCTATTCTTGGAAAATAGCAATACAAAGTCTGAGGTCAGCATGAAAAAATTAGGTTGGATGGGTTACTGGAAACAATTTTATTTTGTTTTGGCCTTACAGTAAATATTAATCAAATCTACATAATGTAAGGTTAATTAAATTTACAACAGTACAAACTTAAAGGAAACTGAATACTACACATATCCCCACCCCCGCCCTCCTCCAACAAAACACATCATACTGGACTTAGCTTACTTCCTCAATGTAAGGTTGAGTGATACATGGCCCTTTCCTATCTTTGTTTCTAGTGGTCCTGAAATTCAAACAATATCTCAACTATGATTACATGTGTTACATGTACATGTATATACATCTGTACATGCATGGCCCCCAGGGATGTACATGTAGCTGGGGGTCCTAGGGTGCCCGTGAACCCCCTTGGGAAAATTATTGAAAGAATAGCAAGCAAACAATCCCATAGAGGTAAGCACCTCAGTCTGGCACTCGTGTCGGGATCCCCCTTGGCTGGTGCTCGTGTCGGGACCCCGCCTTGGCGAAATCCTGCCTACGCCCCCAAATGAAACATTTATTTACGGAGCAGACTGAGGTGGAATTACATACAAAGTTGAAAAGAAATTAATTGATGACATTCAACTTCACTTAATATGTAAATAACAGGTACTTATATTGACTGAGTGGGAGAGCCAAAGGCGAAAATATTTAACTCGAGTTCATGGAATACAGACAAAGCACAGCAAAGTCAGGTCCACACAAAATGACAGAGAGCCATAAATGTTTCTGTTTGGCCCAACCTACTCAGTCAATAAGTTTCTTTATCATTTGACCACTTAGTTTCTTTTAAAGGAAACCCTGGCTATTGTCCAGAACAAATTGCTGTTAAATTGTTGGCAGTACGGACAGTATAAATTGATAATTGCTACTTGAATGAAAAAATTGGATACAAGTACAAGCCATTTTGGGCTTTGAATTTTGCAGATGCTGCCATCTTGGATCTTATGACGTTATATTGTTACACAACAATAGTACCTGTACTGTAGCTACTGTTTTGATAATACCGACCGCCGAAAAACATCATAACATCCTAGATGGCGACGGCCACAAAATTTAAAGCCCAAAATGGCTCATACTGTCCAATTTTTTTAAATTTAAACAATTTTTTTTTTAAATTCCATATTTTAAACAAATTTTCTATTTAAAAAAAACGATATTCATTTGCCAACAATTTAACAGCAATTTGTTCCAACAGCCAGGTTTACTTTAATAACGGCAATTTAAAAAAACAAGCACAAAACTGAGCAGGACTGGACTGTAGGGCCCCCATCACACAACTTTTGAAAATAGTTTTGAAAGAAAAGTGTGTGCAGGGCTGTACGGGTCATATAATACAGTTTAGTATAAACCAGCTAGTGGACTATTACGAATCCTGCATTCTGATTGGCTACCCTAGTATAGGTCTATTTGTGATAGCCCATGGTAGAGAAAACCCGCACACATTTTCACGAAATAATAAAAAAAATTCAACTTCAATTTGTTTCTTTCTATTATTTTCTACTGTCCGACTAGTTAGTTTATACTAAAACAATTAGACCTCTCGCCCTCATGGGCTACGAGTTAAATAGCCCATTCGGCTGCGCCTCATGGGCTATTGACTCGTAGCCCATTCGGGCTGCGGGTCTAATTGTTAAATATACCACACCAGTGAATATCACTTTTTGCGTGCTCTGATTGGCTACTCAAACAGTGAATATGATTTCATATTCACAAAGCAGCGATCATCTCGTGCGAGTTTTTGTCCATTCGATAGAAAATAAAATAACTATTTGCTGCTGGCTATTCACCTGGAGTGTGGTTACTAAAACAAGCGGCTCGGTAAATATCCACCACTATTCACCTCCACTTCGGTGAATAATTGTTTTAAAAAGTATATCATGATGCACTAACCTTTCAGTCCAATCTTGTTTCTGTTCATAGAGTTGATGGCAGCAGGGGGAATAGTGGTACTGCCATCAGGGAGGATAATGGGGACAACACTTACTTCTTCCCACTTTATGGGAACCTGGAAATGAAGAAAGCAGGGTTGTCAGTAATTTTTGAAATTGGTGGCTACAAGGATACGAGTAGGGGGCTACAAGGGCCTAAAATATGAGAAAAAAGCTCCAAAAAATTCAAAACCATGCCGCGCATATTAACTTTTTCGAGTTACGATGCTAACGCCAAAGTCTATTTAGGTCTCTAAATTGGAAAAAGCTTGATCATCAACGTAAAGTAGATAAATCAATGTTGGTGTATAAAGCTTTGAATAATGAAACCCCAGAGTATTTGAGCTCACAATTTATTAATAGATCTGAAATAACAGAAATTCAGAAAATAATCTGGCAGTTACATTGTAACTGCTCCCGCACACTGACTATTACAAAATAAGTTTTAGTTATAGCAGAGCGGTGCTCTGGAAGTGATGTTTACCCCAAAACCTAACTAGACAGGCATCATCGTTGACAGACTGTAAGTCTCAAATAATTTGCCATGACTTTCAGGGTGATATGTCATAATTATGACCCGCGATAGACACAGCATCTTTGTAAAGCAGGATTTTTAGTTTGTTTGATCATGTAATTTAGTTTCTAGTAGTAGTATTGTATTATTTGCATATTATTAGTGTCACTAGAATTATTAGTATTCGATGGAAATCCTTATGGCTATTTTATTTTTATCATTTGACTTTATATTGTTATTATACATTACATTATTATATAATATTTATACCTGAAGGACACACCGTGTATAAATAAAGTTCTATCCTATCCTTATCCTAAATATTATAAAGGTGATGGCCAAAGTAGGCAGCAAAATTTGTCCCGATATCCAGCGGAAAATTGCTGGCTACTGCCTTGAATTGACAACACTGAGAAAGGTTTCATTAGAAAGGAAGTGCACATCATTATTGGTAAATACATGTAGGGAGCCAAGAACTATCATGACAAGACTGAAGATATTCAAGATAATTATGCTTTACACTGTATGCTACCAAGTAAAACATTATTTTAAGGATAAAGAAAGACTGTCAGTGGCGAGAGTGGAGTCATCCCAGGTGAAAATCTTATTAGGATCTTATAAGATCTTGTAAGATCTTATAAGATTCTTGATAAGACCAATAATTTATTAAGATCTTAATAAGATTGAGATCTTAATAAGATTTTACCAAGTTCTTAATAGGATCTTACATTAGATTCGTATAAGAATCTTAATAAGATCTTGACATGTACATTGTGTATTCTTAGCAAGATCTTACCAAGTTCTTAACAAAATCTTACAAGATTTGTATAAGAATCTTAATAAGATCTTGACATGTATTCTTTGTAAGATCTTACCAAGTTCTTAACAAGATCTTACAAGATTTGTATAAGAATCTTAATAAGATCTTGACATGTATTCTTTGTAAGATCTTACCAAGTTCTTAATAAGATCTCACAAGATTTGGCTTATAATCTTAACAAGACCTTGACAGTTAGGCCTGTAAGATAGGAGGCCCCCGAGTCAGAACTGACCATCCGCCATTATGCTTGCCAGAACATATTTTCTTTCACTTAATTTTATGTTCAATGGGGTACTGGGATCATGTCCTCAATTTCTGCAATTTTAGAGAAATTCCATGCTATTATAAGGCTTTACTTATACACATGTACATGTATGCAAATATGGACTAGATTGTGGGGGGCTGAGTATTAGTATATAGCACCATCATAATATTATAGTAAATGAGTATGGTGCTTCACATTGACCACCTCTGTGGCATAGTGGTTAAGGCTCTGACTAACAGATCCAATGGTTGCTGGTTCAATTAGTACCAGCGAGGACAGTAAAGTTAAAATAAATATGTAATTAACTAGTACAGACTGTTGATTATATGGCTGGGTAGGGGAAGGAGGTAAGAAAACTCCCTGGTAAGAAAACTCCCTGGTTAGAAAAAAAATTCCTGGACCCAGATTCAGTGATACCTACATGTACAATCAGTTCAACAAATTAAGTTTGCCATCTAAATCAACCATCAAATGTTGAACTTGGTGGTACAAATGTACATGTATGTACAGCTAGTGTGCATGCATTGAGATTGGCACTGAAGCAGGCGCCCTTAGTCTGTCAAAAAGACATACCATCAGATGTAAACATAAATCTTAAACTTTCCAATCCCTGCAGCCCTAAATATCCTAATGGCCCATCCCTAATCCAAAGTGAATGGCTACCAGTAACCTTCCATTTTTTTTCTCTGTTATTCAATATTGGTGTTTTTTTGGAAAACAGGTGAGCTTACCTTTGCAGCTGTAAAAACCTCTTTGACAGAATCTGATATCTCAGGTCCAATTCCATCTCCAGGAATCAGGGTGACAGTCGATACCTTTGAATTGACAACAACAACACTAAATTCCAATTCAATCTGTGGATTAATTAGCCCAGTGTCGCAGGGATCCCCCCCCCCCGTTCTTTACACAATATTCTGACCCAATATTGTTCGAAAAGTAACAGCTAGTGATAATCTTGGAACATCATATGAAGCCAGAAGGGCTGCCACAAGGGACCAAGTGTCCTTTTCAGGACGTTTTCTTTCTTCAAAATTTTGATTAAAAGTACAAAAAGTGATAGCTTAAAAAAAACGTCCTGAAAGGGGCACTTGGTCCCTTATGGCGCACAGCCTTCATATAAAGAACATTTGAATCTGGTCAATGCCAGGAGCCCATGGTAATGGGCTCCTGTCAATGCTCAATCTTCTAAAAAAGCATTGAATGACTTTGGAAAGACTTTGAGTAGCAAGTTTTAAAACAAACAGTGTGTGGCTTTTCAGATGTTTCAAATTGCCATTTTTTCAACAAATATTGTTTCCAACCATTTTGGAAAATCATTTATTGGGGGGGGGGGGGTGGGAAGATCCCTCCTGAAGGGGGATGAAAACCCTAGGGATCTCACACCAGGGTGGGCAAAATCACCAGGGACACTAGTCCTGACTTTGATCAGCCCCTATGCCTTAGGGCTGATCAAAGGTACCGTTAGAAATTCAGTTTTTTTTATTGTAACGAATTTCGTTATATATTTTGTCATAAGACATAACTCCATAAGTTCAGGACTGCTTTCCTAAAGTGACATTTTGCAAGGTGCAATTAATGCAATGCTTGCAGTTGCTGTAAAACTTGCATGCATTGATTTAATAACTCATTAACTAAATAACTGACTGATTCACTCATTCAGTGATCAAAATTGAAATGAAGATGTAGATTTCCTTCGGCTTCGTTGACCTTGTCCATGTTATTTAACATCCATGTATGCTGAACTCAATATATTGCGTTACAGACAACAAACTGTTACTTTTATCACAACATACTGTACCTCAGATGAATATGACCGGTTTCCTAGTCTCTGAGTCCCACTTAACTGCAACAGAATTAGAAATATTTATAATGTGACTGAGTAAGTGAGTTCCCAGTTCAAACATCTCGCGCCATCTGTCACACACAAGTATAGTATATTTCCCGCAAATTTACGAAGTTTTATTGACTGATAAAAATATACTAACCAGTTTTAAGCAGCAGGACGAGCCTGTATAACTTCTCGTGATGTTTCGCATCCCAGTTTGAGGAAAAAGTTGACCGAAAGAGCAAAACACCCTCCTCGCCGCCATGACTTGTTCAGTTGTTGACGAAAAGATGGAGGGAGACTGGTAACGAAGTATCGAAAAAAGACCGACGTCGACCGGGGGCAGAGGACCGGAGGTATAAAGGGACAATCGCAAGCGCATTTTCTGAAGTAAAAAGATGCGCCGAGCGTGATACTTGCCGGTTATATCCAATTGAAAAACTCGTTAACATCCTCGTCCCCAGGGTCTTCTGTAGTGTTTAAATACAAAATACAGTAGTCTGATTACCGTCGTTTGCATCTAAGCGTGAAGTTTGAAGGTGAGGATATTTACGATAAACACAGTAAACAAATACAGCCGTATTAAAATTCAAACCAGGTGTGCCTTTGTTTCGGGACTTCAGAGCTGGTTGGAATTTTTATAGCCTGAGTTTCAGCCATCTGTCATTAATGACTTTAATTTATGCACCAACTTATTTGATTTTCACATATTTGCAGATGATACTAATTTGTTCTATTCTAACAAAAACTTGAATGAACTAGAATTAGCTGTTAATGAAAATTTAGAAAAAAATCCACAACTGGCTCTCTGCCAATAAGCTTTCTCTAAATATAGATAAAACTAACTTTGTAATTTTTCAACCCCCACAAAAAATATTACATTACCAGATTACTCTGCAAATAAAAAATACACAGATACGACAAGAAAAATGCATTAAATACCTTGGATTTTTTATAGATTCACAGTTAAATTGGAAATCTCACATTTTACATGTTTCAAAAAAAATTAAAAGATGCATAGGTATAATCTCTAAAATTCGTTATTTTGTTAGTACAAAAATCCTAATGCAACTCTATTATACTTTGATTTACCCTTTTCTAACATATGTTTTAACCGCATGGGGTAACACTCTTGTCATTTTACAGAAAAAATCCATTAGAATTATAACTTTTTCCAGTTATACTGAACATTAAAGATCTTGTATTTCTCTATGATGCATTGTTTATGTATGATTTTTCCTCTGGAAAACTTCCTCCAGTGTTTAGGATTTGTTTTTTTAAATGTCAATACTGTTCATCAATATAATACCAGGCTAGCTTCAAGAAAATCATTTTATCTTCCTCGAGCAAGAACAAATTATGGCAAGTTCAATATTCGCTTTCAAGGTACCATCGGTGGAATTCTATTGACGAAAACATAAAAAATCATCATGCTCGAAATAGTTTCAAACGACTACTTAATTAAAGAATCTCTCTCAGCCTTACTAGACTATGGCCGTGGTCACACTTGCGCTACGCAAAGTAATACGTTCGTTGTTACTATTGAAATAGCGTACTCTGCCCGCGCTAGCGTGTGTGACCTTCAAAATGAAGAAAACGTACGCTTTCTGTAACTCGACGCTACTTAATACAAAACTTCTAATGCGCCGACGTGCGCTAGCAACTCCAGTACAACCACTCTAGAAGCGAGCTATGCAAACAAAATTTGAAGAGCTGTCATAGGCCGTGGTCACACTTGCGCTAGGCATACGTACATGTACCTAGCCTTTTTTTTGCTCTGACGAAGGGCTAGCGCTCGAAACGTCAGCTGCTACTCGCTTTCCACGGCGATTAGCATACCTCAATCGACTTTAGTTGATTACATACCCGTGTTTATTTAGCCTCGCGCTTGAGTGAACAGGGGTGAAGCACATTTGTGTTAATTAATTATCGTCATTTCATGTGTGTTTGTTGTCAAAAGAAAAATATACTATAAAATCGAGGTCGCGACCGTGTTGGGTTGAGAGCCAATTGTTGGGTTGAGAGCCAATACACAACAATGTTTTATTTATTTTAGCGTAGAAGGCGCCTCTAATAGCTTAAAATAGAGGAAAAGGATAAAAATAAAACTGAGAAAGGAGAAAAAGAATTAAAAAAATTTTTTTTAGTGCCCGGCGTAGACTCGAACTCCGGTCGTTGGATCAAAAGCCCAAAATGTAAACCACTACACCATAGAACCGTTTGTTGAAACAACACTTTCAAAATAAGGTATATATATGTATTAGGTCTGAGCCCGTGAACTTTTGGGTAACAAACCGTTTTTTTACATCGATTCCGATTGGTAGATGAAACAATGGCACAACGGAGTGTCAAATTCACTGGGTAGGGACGGTCTACTTTTTGTCGCCTCGTTGCTAGCAAGATCGAATTGACGTGGTAGGGGACGGTCTACTGTTTGTCGCCTCGTTGTCGGTCAGATGGACAAGAACATCCGCGAAACCCGAAAACTGCAAACTACGTGGCACTTTTCTCCCGTTAAAGTAAACCAGTGAAAGTGAAGCTGAGTGTGGTGAAGGACCTGTGTTTGGGCAACCGTTATTTGAAGGAATTTTGGCGATGTACGGGATTTTTGTGGGAATTCGAGGCGATTTTCTGCAGCTGATCGGCGGCTGATCGGCCTCGAGTTTGCTACCTTCCCAATAATTATACTAAGGGAAGGAAAATTCCTGTAACTCACTCAATATTGAACGGAATGGCTTGAAACTTCACAGAAACTGAAAGGAACACACAAGAGACAGGTAAGACTTTTTTGACGATTTACTGAATTTTATTTTAGAGCAAACGGGCGTTCGAACTAAAGGCTCCATACATTTACTGTAATTTCAAATATCCGGGAAATAACGGTTTTACGCATAATGAGCCTGGGGTACCTGTGAACAAACCCACTGCTCTCGACTGATTGCCCCTGACACATGAAATGACGATAATTAATTAACACAAATGTGCTTCACCCCTGTTCACTCAAGCGCGAGGCTAAATAAACACGGCTAATTGCATGCTAGGTACGTATGCCTAGCGCAAGTGTGACCACGGCCTATTATATCTCCCTACTGTATTCACAAGCTGTTTTTCTATCACTCATTACTTGATTGCCCGGTCATTGTCTTGCAAACACTTGTTTGTTTCCGGCTTCATTGTCTATAATTCTCTATAATCCGTTTTTGTCCTTATAGTAAATGAGTAACTTCAATGTTCCTTATTTTCGTGTCTTTTCTTTTTTTGGTTCACGGCCCAACCAATTAACACATTTAAAACATTATACGTGCTACCTAGCTCGATTAACCTGCAGGTTATTCTAGGTTAGCTCATACTTAAAACTTATTTTAATTGGTTTTGACGCATTACGGCAAAAAAAAAACACTGATCATTGAGATAACTTAGAAAATCACAGAATCCCATAAACGGAGGATTGAATGTAAAGGACAGGACGCCGTTATGCACTATTGTCAATTGAAACTCCGGCACCCCGACCCTCGGGACATAGTGTTACATTTTGACCTTTTCCCCGCCCATCAGGGGACAGTTGGCTGTTACAACACCCGCCCCTATGGCCCGGGCATGTGCTTCAGAATTTTCAATTGGGAGGAGGCATTGATAAATTGAACTACATAAGCTTCAATCTGTTGTTCCATTATTTGAAAAAATTACATTTTCTGAAGCACATTTTCTATTACTTTACATGCTTTCCGCACTTTTACAGTCTCCACCATTGTCTTCTTTCAGTTAGAAACCGTTGTCTGTCAACAAAAAAGCAATGCGACAAAGGAATATAAAGGAAATGTCATGTAGCTGCGTTTAAATATATTCAATCTGATATTTTGCCGTAACGCAAACTTTAACAAAACCGGCTTGTTGCAAATAAGCACTTCCTGATTCATATCACTGCATCTCAGTACTACTCGTGACTTGACACAGTATAAACACTGCCTCTGATGCATGGAAACACCCAGGACTTGTTTAAATTAACTACGATTTTTTCTCGTTGTGGTCCTTTCTTTAATATCTATGACACAATGATAAAGAAAACAAGAGGTAATATAAGAAAAAAAGACAAAACGAAAAGTGGCTTCGTGATATGAGTACTTCAGTAAGCAATATCGTGAGGTTTGGCGTCATTGGCCTTGATGCATTTTTGTATGTATCATTGCAACTGATTGTAATGTATGTATGGTAGTTGCATCAAAGGATGCAACTTGCCTTTTCCAGCGACTGTGTCCCTTCCACCATGTTTCATACACGTTGTTGATGTGCGGGCCCAGTCCCGCTCTGTCGTGGCTGGCGTTACAACCACCGCTAAAATCCCCGCAAATTTTGCAAATCGTTGCTTTCCCCGTTCCACCGGAGAAATGCAGCGTTAAATGTGCGTTATTCCACGGCCATGTCCCCGTTAATGCCCCACTATGTCCCGTGGGTCGGGAGGCCGGGGTTTCAATTGACTAGTGCATTAAAAGCCATACAAAATCGATCGAGCTCAAATACCTTACGTGTTCCGCGCGCTCGCTGGAGCTTCGCTAGCAAAGCTTGTGGGGTCGTGCGTAACAAAAATTATGAAAGAAATTAAAATTAAAGAAATATAAAAAAATTAAAGAACAATTAAAATAATGACAAAGATTGCAGCTAAAACATATTTACAATATTTACATTATATTCCTAGTGACTGATAACTAGTCATGCTAGTTAAATAAATAATGTGAATGCAACATTTCAGGTGTAAAATGGTGACGTCATGTGCAGGGTATAAAGTTCACCACACAATTTCGCGCCTTCTCATTGGCTAAAAGCGACAACGTGACGTGATAGAAAAGAAAAGGAGACCTCGGTTAACGAAACTTCACTACCAACTGACAAACTACAGTCTATCTTTCTACAGTTTGGATGTTTAGTTGTAAACAAAGAGCCAACCAGAGCGACTGATACGTCGGCTACATTAATTGATCTTGTGGTTACCAATATGCCGAGATGGGTTAAGAAGAACAGTGTACTAGATCTAGGGATTAGTGATCATAAACTTGTCTCGACCACTCTAAACCTTAAAGCCACAAGACCGCCACCAAGAATCGTCAAAACTAGAAATTACAAAATACTAAATATAGACCATTTCCAGAAGGATCTGAAAAACGCTCCATGGTCTGTCTGTCGTCAGGCGTTCGACAATGCAGACGATGCGTACTGGGCGTGGACAACGCTGTTCACCCAAATTTGCGATGATAATGTCCCTCGGCTTCAAATTAAAGTTAGAAGCCAGTTACTACCATGGATTACTGGAAAACTCAGGCATAAGATGAATCTGCGTTACAAATTACTAAATGAATCGAAAAGATCAAATGATGATAACATAAGACAGAGATACAAGACCATTAGAAACGAAGTAACATATGAACTAAGAAAAGCCAAAGCAAACTATTATGCTGATCAATTTGGAAAGGTTCGAGACTGCAAGACCTTCTGGAAGTTAATAAACAAAGTTGCACACCCTTGTAATGATCCTCCTCCTCCGGCAATAAGAAGAGACGACGGGACTTTGGCTACCAACGATACAGAAAAAGCAGAGCTCTTGAATCGGTATTTTGCTGCAATTGGAGAAAAACAAGCTCTAAGCCTCCCACCATCGACTATCCCTCTCCAATCACTACAAACAAGAGTTACACAACCTTGGAATCCCTAACGATCACACAGGAAACAGTGCGGAAATACCTAGCCGGAAACACTGTATCCCCACAAGGCCACTGGACCAGATGGAATCTCACCAAAACTCCTAAAACTAGCTGGAGCTTCGATTACACCCCTAATGACTGAGATTTATAACCATAGTTTGGTGGAGACCAAGGTCCCAGCGACTTGGAAATGTGCTCGCCTAAGGAAAACCCACAAAAAAAGGCGATATCACCGAGAGAGAGAATTACCGTCCTCTCTCCATACTCTCCATCCCAAGCAAAATAATGGAACGTTGTGTCTCAGATAAGATTATATAGCGCACAGTACATAATTAACCATAATCACCAGTCCACATCAATCGGCATATAGGGAAGGGCACTCAACTGAACTTTTGCTTGCACATATGACTGAGAAATGGCGATCTGCTCTGGACCATCAAAAAGTCGTGTGTGCGGTATTCATTGATTTTCGTAAAGCATTTGACTCAATTCTCCCACACCATTTTACCATATAAGTTGCAGAGTTTTGGAATTATGGGCGGTCTATGGGAATGGCTGTCTGGTTACATAACTGAAAGGGTCCAGTTTGCTATAGTTGGTGAAGGCAAATCCCAATCCGCCAATGTCACATGTTCTGTCTTAGGCCCTATTCTCTTTAGTTTGTATACGAATGATCTACCAGACACTATTGCCCAAATTGAAAATGCATATATTGAGATGTATGCAGATGACACCACCCTATTCTGCCAATGATGTCGATTCTGCTGTTCTGAAACCAATAGAGCATTAGGACTTATAGCAAAATGGTGCATCAACAATGCCATGACATTACACCCTAAAAGATGTGAAGCAATGCTTATATCAAGAAAGCGATTCGTTGGCCCCATTCCAACATTAACAATTAACAACAATAACATCAAGATAGTCAACTCAACTAGATGCATCGGAATTAACATAGATAATAAGCTGAACTGGACCATGCATCTTCAAGAGACAATAAAATCATTTGCCAAGAACTTAATCTACTTAAATCACTACGATTTCTCCCATTGAGCAATCTTGAGATATTTTACTTTAAAGTCATCCTGCCTTCCATCACCTATGGACTGATTATCTGGGTCAGTTGCAACACGACCCTCTTTCAAGATCTTGAGAGGATGCGGCATGTTCGAGCTACCAAGATCATCCACAGATGTGACTGGACCACTCCCAGTGCAGACGCATCAACAAGGCACACTGGAATCCGCTGTTCTGGAATTACAAATATAAGCTAGCAACGTTTGTTCACAAATCGCTCAACTCAGAGAAACTCCCAAATAAACTCTTCACCCTAAGAAACAATACACACTCTCTAAGAGGCGTTCATATATATGCTAGTCATCCCACATCCACGTTAATACAGATGCTATACGCAAGTCAATCACATACAGAGCATCCGTACTGTGGAACTACCTAGACGACCTCCTTAAAGATAAAAACAACTCTCGACCTTTAAAAAACTTGTCAAAAAGTATATTAACTCCATACCACTGCAACCAAATGTTACGATTAACACTGATAAGTTCTCATACCACTAATACGTTTTACTTATGTTTCATGCATGCTTAACTTATTCATGTTTACTCGTCCAGGTGTTTACTTATTTATTAGACACCGCCTATCCATTTACACAACTACTCGCTTATTCATCTAGTAAGTTATTAGTCAATTAGTTAGTCACTCGACTAGTTAGTCAGTTAGTATCATTTCAATATCTTATAATGCAATAGTCTTTCATCAACATCTTGTAATTTACATAATCAATGAGGTTAGCTAGATTTCTTTGTCGTTCCTGTTGTATTACCACGGCCACATGCAGTATCGCCAATACCGTGTTTAAATAAATGCTATTATTATTATTAGTTGTCTATTGGGAATTTGAAGTTCTTAAAACTAGCATATGAGCCCTCGAACTTAAAATTTCCGCGGGCGACTATCAGCCGATTTCCGAGACAGACACTTTGTCGTTATTGTTCATAACAATACATGCTCTTTATGTATGATTATCACACATCTAGATGTCCCCATGTGTTTGCAGAGTTTTTCACCAAAGTCAACAAAATCATAACTATAACACTCAGCTGGCCTCAAAAAACACATTCCGGCTATCTTCCTTCTATTAGAACAATTTTTGGAAAATTTAGTTTACGTTTTACAGGAGCTAAACTAGAAGTAATCATAGATTATCAAAGTGCGTTCGTCATATTTTTGTATGAGAAATCCCTTCCTGTGGTGACAAATTAAAATACACACCCCTTATTGCTAGTGGTGTGGACTGTGTGTGTGTAAACAATTAATATATTGAGTTATTCAAGGGGATGGACCTGTTTTGTAAAATAGGTAATCAAATGACAAAATCAATGTGGATCTTGAAGAAAGTTTTAACAAATTATAATAATGTACATTGATAGTTTAACCATGTGGTGTATAGCAAATGACCAAGGCTGGCTCCACAATACCGACTAATCGGTTGGTGATTACACTTCAGTGTAGAACTTGAATTATGTACCCATGTGTATAAACTACACTCCAGTTCCTTCAGAGCATTCAAATTATTCTTCAAGTGAGGTATATACTTCATGTCTACAGAATATTGAGTGTCCATTGTTATTGCAGAATAATTTCTGACCAATGTTGGTTTATGGAATGGTGTATAGAGGAATACCGTGAAACTCTTAAAAAAATCCTCTTTCAAGCGAAACATGAAACTAGATATCGTAAATTTCTACTAGAATCTTTACTAATTATATTATTACCATGTATATGATAATAGCTGGTTGCCTTTGTTATTACTTTACCTTATCATCAACATCCTTTATTTATTACCTTTCTTTTTTCCAGTTCTTCTTTTTTGTTACCTTTATTGCTATTTACTACTTCTATAATTGTTACTTGTAGCTTTTCATTTTCTTGACCAACACATTGTAATTTACACTTGCCGGCAATCTGACTCGAGTAGCACCTACAGCTATTTCAGATTGCCGGTGTCAGTAAAAAGTACAGTAAAGTTCTATATTTAACATCTGTAGCCCCTTCAGTCTAATCGACTGCTCTTCCAGGAGGCCGACGGTGTACAACTTTACCTCATTCTCTGACAGAGCTCTCAATTAAGGGATTCAAAGCTATACAAGCTACTCGGATCAGAGAAGAGTCGGTACGGATGTGGTGGTCAGCGGTAGGAACTCTGGACCACATGCTCAATGTGCCGTGTACTGGTATATACTTCATGGTAGTGTTTCGTTCCATATAGTCTCCATGATTATGCATGGGAGACTATATGGAACGACACACTACCACAAACTATATACCCGTGTACTAACCATTGAACTACACACACACCTGCACTCAGTATTTATAATTATTTATTTCATTTTTGACACATTTTCTATTGTTGACAATGACCTTTATTTCACTAGATCCCAGCCGAGTGAATTTCAATATATTGCTCATTAGATATTCAAGGATTTTTATATATGGAGGTATTTATGATGTAAATAACTTGAATACCTAATGAGCTATATAAAAGCTCTTGAACACCTAATCAGGTTTTTATATCGAAATCAACTGGAATGTTAGTGAAATAAAGGTTTTCGAATAACAATGAAATGTCAGTTAAATACCTCGGTTCTCGGTATTTTTAAAAATTTTTAAAAAAAAATTAATTTTTTTTTAAAACTCTTACGTAATGTGTGAAATTTAACTAAAGACAAAAATAAATTGTTGTTGTTCCGCGATATGCTTCACTTGTCACGCACAAAGGTTTCAATACGAGGCTCCGTGCTAAATTAAATTTATTCTTTTCTGTGAAAAGAATGAATTTAATTTAGCACAGAGCCTCGTATTGAAACCTTTGTGCGTGACAAGTAAAGCATATCGCGGAAGTGGGCTGTTTTCAGCGGGCACAACTATCACGTCACGTGATCGCTTTTGGCCAATGAGCGCGCACCAAAATTTGGTGGTGAACTGTGGTAAACCTGATAGTGCCAAGTGGTGGACCCGCAATGACGCGCGAAAATTGTTGGAAATTTGATGTTCATTAATACTGAAAACGAGCATAGAAGCCCTCGAACTTTTTTTTCGGGCTCATATATTAGTTTTAAGTACATCAAATTTCCACGGGCAATTAACACCTGATAGTTCCTCGATTTGTATAATGGTGGGAATAGAACATTCGCATGATGACGTCACATACTACAACTACCAGAACTCTTTGCACTATAAACCTTCGGTTCCTTTAATTTGGACCATTGTCTTGGAATTCTCAAGAGTTTTAAAATCTGAACGAGAAAGAGAATTTGAAAAGATTCTGGTAGTTGTAGTAAAATGACGCTATAATGAAAAAGTCCTATTGGCGGACCAAGGAGAGCGTGCTGAGTTTCCTTATTCAATATTTTACTATAACGGCCGAGTTTCCTTATTCAATATTTTACTCAGCAGTCTCCTATTTACAACCACACTGCGAAGAATAAACAGTAAAGGAAAAATCTTTCTAATTCGAACCCAGAGAAGCTAAACAGAGTATACTCGTGCTAACAATTGCAATGTTCATTGCCACATCATACATTGTCATTATGTACCAACCAGAAATCCATTGGTTCCTGGCACAAAGCAGCCTTTTGAAATTTAGTTGTACATACATTAGCATAACAATGGTAATGTTTATCAACACGAAGCATCGCTATAGCTTCAAAATTTCAATTTTCCCTGACCAATGGCATTTTTCCCCTGCCTTCTAATAAAAATACCAGTTTTTCCTAACCAAGATCAAAATTCCCTGACTTTTTCCTGACCTAGAAATATTTTTTTCCTGCCTTTTCCCTGACCTGTGGCAACCCTGCTAGTTGTGAAAGAGAGACAGGAAAACAACGCTATGATTCTGTAAACAGTATTTATTGAAGACTGCAAAACAGTAAAATATTATTCAATCTGTAGGTGAGCTAGAAAAGACGTTAGTATTACAAAGTTCCTACAAACATTATCAAGAAATATACTCCAAAACTGTGCCTTATTGCATTTAAATACTATCCCCATGTTTCCAAAGATGTGCAGAAGATATCTGTAAAAAGCCATTTATGAGAAAAGTGCATTTAAAGTGCTAGTAATAAAACAGCTCATTTCTATATATTTGTTCTTTTCAGAAAGTAGAACTACTCGAGAATAAACAAGTTTGTCCATTAACATTGCTTGAAAATTATACCTCAAAATACTGTTTAAACTTGTATGTATATATACCCTTCAAGAAAACTGTAAGTGCAGGTACACAGATATTACATGAACCAACAACAAACCTACTAGAACACAACCTATTATTTTCATTACATAGGTTGCACTAAATCTAGAAACGGCTCAAGAAACTCAGTGAAATAATGATCACGCTTATTGCAGATCATGGGGATTAGGTTTTCAAACTACCTAGAAAGATGGATCTTTTGAAAAAATGAAAGTTATATAAAGTGCAAAAACTTCCAACTTCTCTAGAACAAGCGAAGTAAACAAAACAGTAAAGTGGCATCCAATTGCTTCCCTCAATTCTAATAAATGCTTACTTATGTTTCATTAGTATTATAAAATAATATTAAGTGTTGGCTTGCTCATTAATTAACACACCCATATGCACACCTAAATACAAATGTCATGTGGTTACTTAAGGATGAAAGCTAGATAATATTATTATACTGAAACCTTTATATCTAAATCGGGCACTGGAAGAGTGCACTTAGACTTCTGAGATTAACTTCTAAGTTATTGCATGGCATTTCCCTTGGCTCTTTGTTAGCTCAACAAGGAAATGCCTATAAATTTAGAAGTTATACTCGGTATCAAGTAATTCTTGGCATATTGATTATGGACTATTGGGACTTATCAACCCTATTATTGTATCTGACCTTTTAGGAATAAGCTAAAAGTTAATGATTATTTTCAAAAGCAAAAAATAATGAACTAAATTGTATCTTCAGCCAGACAATCACTTCATTTATCTGGGTAAGAAAGTCAATATTCCAACTTTGTGCACAGTGCAAAATCCAAGCAGGTGATTGGCTAATGACAGTGCTTTATTGGAACTACAGCATGCTATGTGCTCAGTTGGAATATTAAAAGCTTACTAGAGACTGTGTTTTTGCTTTATTAACAAATACAGGCACTTGCTGACTGTATGATGAACTACAAAATTAATGTCTTCATACCACATTCAGCCTTCAGCCTTCAGCCTTCAGCCTCATGCAGTATTCATTATTTTTCGTTCATCGTACAGTCAGCGCATGCCTGTATCTGCCAATAAAACACACACATCAGTCTCCAACCCTTAAAATCAACCAGCATTATGCAATACAGGGATAACAGCAGTGATCAGCATAACTTCCCAAAGAACACATCACTATCTCATATGACAATTTCTACTCAATGACATTATACTAAACAGCATAATTTCTTAACTGCTTCAAAATACCGTTTTTCCTGTAATGTAGCCTTAGTACATGTGTATGTTCAAATGGATGTAACACTTTTGCAATTTCTAGAAACTCATTTCTTTTTTTTTTCCTTTCTGACTGCTTTCTGACCCTTAATGAGACATGATGGCTGTCTCATTAACAACTTTTTCATGCAGTTTCCAGCCGGGCAAACCTCCCTAGTGTTCTTTCTTGTCTTCAGTGGCAGATCGGATGGCAGCTTCAGTTGCAGCATCTTTGGCTGTTGAAAGAGACAAATCATTCGTTAATGCTTTTAAAAATGTCTAACTTAGAGATCAAATAACTGCTTGATTGGCCACTGAACACAGGCCAGTTAAGCATTTCTAATTAACTTTTGGAGTAGTAATATAGGGGATTCAATCCAAATCATAGGCAATGTGAAGGGGCTATGATATTTTCTTAAGTTTGTGCAGCTTTACAACCTAAGTTGAAGGCAAACTTAGCAAGTAGCAGGCAAACTTAGCAAGTAGCAGGCAAACTTAGCAAGTAGCAGGCAAACTTAGCAAGTACATGTAGCAGGCAAACTTAGCAAGTAGCAGGCAAACTTAGCAAGTAGCAGGCAAACTTAGCAAGTAGCAGGCAAACTTAGCAAGTAGCAGGCAAACTTAGCAAGTAGCAGGCAAACTTAGCAAGTAGCAGGCAAACTTAGCAAGTAGCAGGCAAACTTAGCAAGTAGCAGGCAAACTTAGCAAGTAGCAGGCAAACTTAGCAAGTAGCACTGAGGCAAACTTAGCAAGTAGCACTGAGGCAAACTTAGCAAGTAGCAGGCAAACTTTGCCAGCTACTGGCTGTTATTGAAAACCCTGTTTCTATGCTAGAACATGAATAAAACAGCAAATACAAAATAACAGAGCAGTTTTTGAATGAGTGTCGAAAATAATAAGTTATTGCTTTGGTTTTGCATCTGCTTAGCTTTTCTATTGGCTGTGAAAAATGTTTTGTAATTATCAGGCAATCAAGTGCTAAACTAAAACCAAACATCGTACCGATAAAGACGTTGGCTGTACATTTCATTTTAGTGAGAGTTATCCACAATCCACCGTACCGATAAAGATGTTGGCTGTACATTTTCATTTTAGTGAGAGTTATCCACAATCCACCGTACCGATAAAGACGTTGGCTGTACATTTTCATTTTAGTGAGAGTTATCCACAATCCACCGTACCGATAAAGACGTTGGCTGTACATTTTCATTTTAGTGAGAGTTATCCACAATCCACCGTACCGATAAAGACGTTGGCTGTACATTTTCATTTTAGTGAGAGTTATCCACAATCCACCGTACCGATAAAGACGTTGGCTGTACATTTTCATTTTAGTGAGAGTTATCCACAATCCACCGTACCGATAAAGACGTTGGCTATACATTTCATTTTAGTGAGAGTTATCCACAATCCACCGTACCGATAAAGACGTTGGCTGTACATTTTCATTTTAGTGAGAGTTATCCACAATCCACCGTACCGATAAAGACGTTGGCTATACATTTCATTTTAGTGAGAGTTATCCACAATCCACCGTACCGATAAAGACGTTGGCTGTACATTTCATTTTAGTGAGAGTTATCCACAATCCACCGTACCGATAAAGACGTTGGCTGTACATTTCATTTTAGTGAGAGTTATCCACAATCCACCGTACCGATAAAGACGTTGGCTGTACATTTTCATTTTAGTGAGAGTTATCCACAATCCACCGTACCGATAAAGACGTTGGCTGTACATTTTCATTTTAGTGAGAGTTATCCACAATCCACCGTACCGATAAAGACATTGGCTGTACATTTTCATTTTAGTGAGAGTTATCCACAATCCACCGTACCGATAAAGACGTTGGCTGTACATTTTCATTTTAGTGAGAGTTATCCACAATCCACCGTACCGATAAAGACATTGGCTGTACATTTTCATTTTAGTGAGAGTTATCCACAATCCACCGTACCGATAAAGACGTTGGCTGTACATTTTCATTTTAGTGAGAGTTATCCACAATCCACCGTACCGATAAAGACGTTGGCTGTACATTTTCATTTTAGTGAGAGTTATCCACAATCCACCGTGCCGATAAAGACATTGGCTGTACATTTTCATTTTAGTGAGAGTTATCCACAATCCACCGTACCGATAAAGACGTTGGCTGTACATTTTCATTTTAGTGAGAGTTATCCACAATCCACCGTACCGATAAAGACGTTGGCTGTACATTTTCATCTTAGTGAGAGTTATCCACAATCCACCGTACCGATAAAGACGTTGGCTGTACATTTTCATTTTAGTGAGAGTTATCCACAATCCACCGTACCGATAAAGACATTGGCTGTACATTTTCATTTTAGTGAGAGTTATCCACAATCCACCGTACCGATAAAGACGTTGGCTGTACATTTTCATTTTAGTGAGAGTTATCCACAATCCACCGTACCGATAAAGACATTGGCTGTACATTGTACATTTTCATTTTAGTGAGAGTTATCCACAATCCACCGTACCGATAAAGACATTGGCTGTACATTTTCATTTTAGTGAGAGTTATCCACAATCCACCATACCGATAAAGACGTTGGCTGTACATTTTCATTTTAGTGAGAGTTATCCACAATCCACCGTACCGATAAAGACGTTGGCTGTACATTTTCATTTTAGTGAGAGTTATCCACAATCCACCGTACCGATAAAGACGTTGGCTGTACATTTTCATTTTAGTGAGAGTTATCCACAATCCACCGTACCGATAAAGACGTTGGCTGTACATTTTCATTTTAGTGAGAGTTATCCACAATCCACCGTACCGATAAAGACATTGGCTGTACATTGTACATTTTCATTTTAGTGAGAGTTATCCACAATCCACCGTACCGATAAAGACATTGGCTGTACATTTTCATTTTAGTGAGAGTTATCCACAATCCACCATACCGATAAAGACGTTGGCTGTACATTTTCATTTTAGTGAGAGTTATCCACAATCCACCATACCGATAAAGACGTTGGCTGTACATTTTCATTTTAGTGAGAGTTATCCACAATCCACCGTACCGATAAAGACGTTGGCTATACATTTCATTTTAGTGAGAGTTATCCACAATCCACCGTACCGATAAAGACATTGGCTGTACATTGTACATTTTCATTTTAGTGAGAGTTATCCACAATCCACCGTACCGATAAAGACATTGGCTGTACATTTTCATTTTAGTGAGAGTTATCCACAATCCACCATACCGATAAAGACGTTGGCTGTACATTTTCATTTTAGTAAGAGTTATCCACAATCCACCGTACCGATAAAGACGTTGGCTGTACATTTTCATTTTAGTGAGAGTTATCCACAATCCACCGTACCGATAAAGACATTGGCTGTACATTTTCATTTTAGTGAGAGTTATCCACAATCCACTGTACCGATAAAGACGTTATCCACAATCCACCGTACCGATAAAGACGTTGGCTCTACATTTGACCACAATTCCTTGCAAACCTAACACGGTCAAAATAATATGTAGAAATCATCTGTTCTCTTCAATAACAGTGGATTGGCAACAGCATTAATTTTTGTACTTGCTTGTTTTAAGATTGAAAACCTCTACCACGATTTTATTATGGATTTAAAGTTTTTCGCATGTAAATGATTGTGGGTAAAAGTACAAGCCACCATCTGTTTTGGTGCATGGTGGATTGTGTTTACTTTTCCTCATGATTGCATGGTAGGCATAAATGACTCCAAAAATCGCCAGGGTTAATATTTTTGTCTATATCTTCAAAACTTTCAACAGTACAATAATATTTTCTTTAGGAGAGGTTTAGATGGGTAAACAAAATAAAATTTGGTGTTTTAAAATAGTGTTCAAAAACTCATGAATAATTAATGAGTATGTTGTCCAATCAGATGAAGCAAATCATGTGCATGCTAGCTCCTTTATACCTGATAAAATATTGTCATTCTAAAAAGCCTGTGGAGGGATTTGAATTCTGTCCCAGGGGAAAACAGGGTTAATGATTGAGACAATGGATAAGCACCTTGCAACTCTTGAAATTTCTATTGATGTTTCAGCTTTCTCATTGAATTGCTAATTAGGATGAATGTTTTATATAAAGAATACTAATGAACATGATATTTTTTATAAAGTTCATCCTAATTAAGAATTCACTGATAAAGACCCAAAGATAGCAAAAAGTACACGGAACATAAGGTAACTAGATAATAATTTTTGCACTAAATTTACTAATATCAGCAGACTACCGAGATACACAGATATTTTTTTTAAATGAAGTTACCAACGTTAACTACCATTACTTGTTTACTGAGCCACTGTTTAGTTCCAATTATTAAATCAAACTCAAAAGCTGTAAAATAATAAAAATGTGCATTAAACATACAAACATCCTCTTCATATTTTGTACCGGAGTCAAAAATTTAGAGTCTGCTGTCATGTCAGTCACATTACTTTCCAAGTCTTGAACTTTAACGATGTCAACCACAACACCAAATCCTTCAAGTGCAGCTTCTTGCCCTAGCTTGTTCTTTTCCACACAATGCTTTCAGCATTGCAAAACGCCGCTTCAAACAGTAGTATGGTAATTTCTTCATGTCATTCCCTTGAGATGTTCGTAATCGCAGGCGGTGATTACTTGAATATTTTGCATGGTGTTGTGAATACAAAGGTTCAATGGTTCATTAAGTAACCATTATAAGTTTTTGAAGCTGTTTAATAAACTCGCAGCACCTGTTTTATCAGGTCTAAAACTCTCTGGCTGCACCCTTGAGTTTTAACCGATAAAACACTACTGCTCGTTTATTAAACAATACCTAATGCAAACATCTTAATGACGTCATTTATAATAGGTTTTTCCATATTTTCAAATACCTGTAAAATACTAAAAAATTATATTTTTGAATTCTCCTCTTGTTGGGAACAACCCAATTTCGATTGGTTAAGGTTACCGGATACCTTCAGGGTGCATTTCCAGTCTAAATTATGTAGCGCCTCGAGGAAACATCGTAGATAAATCATCCATGTATCATTTTAAAGCTTATAAAATTGGCTACAAGAATACATAAAAAGTTTTGAGTTCTTTGAAAATCTCGAATTTTCCGCCATCCCGTTTCTCCGATCTAGTGAGATGGCTTTCAGAAGCTCCGACTCCGAAAATATTTTAAAGTTTAAAAATCTGTTTGCTTTGTGGAATCGTATTACAAAACAGTGTCAGGGAATTTCAAAATTCGATTTAGTTCAAAAGTTATCATGCTTTCCGTAAAAAGACGAAAAATAATCCGAGTAGATATGCGGGAAACGTCGTCAAGAGCTCTCTTTTAAGAATTTCCCAATTCCCCAACACCCTTTTGCAGCTGAGATATCAATTGACATTTTGTGAAAATTTCGCACAAATCGAATAAATTCCTCTTGAGTGGGAGCTTTTTTAAAACTCTATTTTGATTGAAAATCGAAAGCGAGAAAATAGCACTTCAAAAAATATACCCGTCTGGCGTGCGTGAATCTGAAGCCCTGCCTCTCCAACAATTAGCAAGCTCTTGGCCAATCATTTCTCATCACAGTTCAACTTTCTGTCAAGATTTCCCGCCAATGTTGATTTCCGATCAAAGCAACGCGCCGATATTTGTTCCTTTTTGTGTGACTTGAAAAATGGTAGCGGTAAGAGTCAGCTGGTTTCCCAGGCTAGAAAGGGCAAAGCCAAGGTGAACACCTATAGAGACGCCTTGAATGCCAGCATAGTTAGTAGAGGAGACAGCGATTTGCAGGCGTCTGAAACAGCACGGCAATAGCGAGATCGTGGTTCAACCGATTCAGGGTCACCGCCAAACTACGTTTCCATCTAGCTAAGCTTTCTTGGAAACAAATATTCTCTCGGCTGGCTCTTATCAATTCTACTTTATGTTCAGATGTGGACCAATCGGCACTGTCTGAAAGTGAAAATACGAACGCTTGTCAGGTTTTGCGAGGACTCTTATTTGGCTTTGTAATTGTAGTCATATGCATTGTTTGGCCTCGTTTTGTTTTTCTTTTTTCTTTGTTTTTCAAGCTAAGGGTTTAGGGTTAGGGCATCCTGCTTGCTTTTTGTAAGATATAAGGCCAACATCCGATGGAATTGTGGAAAAACTTTTCTCAATAAACGTAAACATTGGTATATGAAATGATTTCCCACACTGTCGTTACGGGCGAGTGAGCACTTGTCATGTGTTTATTGATCTGCTGTCAACCAAAAAGAACCTTTTACTTCCGGTTAAAAACTTTCTTTTGGTATTTTTCCGTCAATAATTTTTATTTTTAACAGAGTTTTTGGTATATGAGACACTACTACTAAAACTACGTTTCTGTGTGAAAAAAATAATTTTCCATCTTTTTCGTTTTGAAGGTATCCGGTAACCTTACGGAAAATCGGAAAATATTTTTTACGCACAGAAATGTAGTTTTAGTAGTAGTGTCTCATATACCAAAAACTCCGTTCAAAAAAAAATATATTGACGGAGAAATACCAAAATAAGTTTTTAACCGGAAGTGAAAGGTTCTTTTTGATTGACAGCAGATCAATAAACACATGACAAGTGCTCACTCGCCCGTAAATTCATTTCATATACCAATGTTTACGTTTATTGAGAAACGTTTTTCCACACACGATTCCACAATTCCATCGGTTGTTGGCCGTATATCTTACAAAAAGCAAGCAGGATGCCCTTAGCTTGAAAAACAAAGAAAAAAGAAAAGCAAAACGAGGCCAAACAATGCATACGACTACAAAGCCAAATAGGAGTCCTCGCAAAACCCGACAAGCGTTCGTATTTTCACTTTCAGATGGAGTGCGGAGTAGTCCACATCTGAACATAAAGAAGAATTGACAAGAGCCAGCCGAGAGAATATTTGTTTCCAAGAAAACTTAGATGGAAACGTAGTCTGACGGTGACCCTGAATCGGTTGAACCACGATCTCGCCGTGGTGTTTCAGACGCCTGCAAATCGCTGTCTCATCTACTAACTATGCTGGCATTCAAGGCGTCTCTATAGGTGTTCACCTTGGCTTTGCCCCTCGAGATCTTTTTGTTTTTCCCATTTTTCTAGCCTGGGAAACCAGCTGACTCTTCCGCTACGATTTTTCAAGTCACACAAAAAAGAACAAACATCTTCTCGATGCGGCGCGTAGCTTTGATCGGAAATCAACATTGGCGGGAAATCTTGACAGATAGTTGAACTGTGATGAGAAATGATTGGCCAAGAGCTTGCTAATTGTTGGAGAGGCGGGGCTTTAGATTCCCGCACGCCAGACGGGTATATTTTTTGAAGTGCTATTTTCTCGCTTTCGATTTTCAATCAAAATAGAGTTTTAAAAAAGTTCCCACTCAAGAGGAATTTATTCGATTTGTGCGAAATTTTCACAAAATGTCAATTAATATCTCAGCTGCAAAACCGTGTCGGGGAATTGGGAAATTCTAAAAATAGAGCTCTTGACGACGTTTCCCTCATATCTACTCGGATTATTTTTCGCCTTTTCACGGAAAGCATGATAACTTTTGAACTAAATCGAATTTTGAAATTCCCCGACACGGTTTTGTAATACGATTCCTCTGAAATACGACTAAGCAAACAGATTTTTAAACTTTAAAATATTTTCTGAGTCGGAGCTTCTGAAAGCCATCTCACTAGATCGGAGAAACGGGATGGCGGAAAATTCGAGATTTTCAAAGAACTCAAAACTTTTTAGGTATTCTTGTCGCCAATTTTATAAGCTTTAAAATGATATATGAATGATTTATCTACGATGTTTCCTCGAGACGCTACATAATTTAGACTGGAAACGCACCCTGAAGGTATCCGGTAACCTTAAAGGGATACCCGAGTGAAAAACACATTGGGGCTCAAAAGAATCTTCAACATGTTCTTTGTTCAGAAAATGTATTAAAATTTGATCAAACGTTTTTAGTATTAAGAACGAGCACCTCAAAGTTGGCCCCGCGAAGACATGGGCGCCGCCATCTTTGTTTGCATTTACGGAAGTGACGTCACTTCGTCCCACCAGCGTATCGCGGCTACTTGTCTTTGTATGATTTTCACACGCTCGGAATTAAAGTGGATATATTTTCATCGAGATTGCAGAGGAATTCTTACAGAAACCGGAATTATGATGAAGACGACATTATGAGAAAAGTTCAGAAGACTGGGAGGAGGAAGAAAAGCATTGGGAAGGCGAGAAATTATCAGACGAACAACAAGGTCTCGTAACTGCCATTTAATAACAGCAAAACAACATGGCTTAAAAGACTCGAGTGACTTCTGAATAAGTATAAGAACTACAATGTATGTGAGGTACAGTTAAGGCGTTTATCATCCTAAAAACACCTAATAAGTGAGAGAGTGAGAACGCTGGTGGGACGAAGTGACGTCACTTCCGTAAATGCAAACAAAGATGGCGGCGCCCATGTCTTCGTGGGGTCAACTTTGAGGTGCTCGTTCTTAATACTAAAAACGTTTGATCAAATTTTAATACATTTTCTGAACAAAGAACATGTTGAAGATTCTTTTGAGCCCCAATGTGTTTTTCACTCGGGTATCCCTTTAAGAGTAGGAAAAGTTATTGAATTTGTGTTTTAACTTTTAGAGTTTGAAATACATGTACTAGTACATCATCTTTTGCACAATAAGCTCTTTTGTAATACAATGTATTCTTCTTAAAACTGATTTTTTTAGTATAACAGCTTAGAATTTAAGCCCTGTTTTTTGTATAAGTCATAATAATAATAATAATAATAATGACAACAACCTTATTTACCGAGGGTAAACACTTAATTGCAGTCAATGACTGATAAACTTGTGGTCCTCACATGATTTTTAGTGCATGTGTTAAGACACATCTGGTACGTGTCGTTCTAAGAAATATAAGAGAGCTAAACTATATTTGTATTGTATAAACTTTAATTTTTCATAGTTCATAGGATTTAATTATATAGTTGTATATATATATTCACCAAGTTACAAGTAAATTGAAGGGCTGTGCACGGCGGGCATAAAGTATGTCAAAAACAGCATCATTAAACATGACCAAATAATTGAAATTAACACAATTTCTTTACTTATAGTCTGAATTTGAAGAAATGTTGGTGAGTTGGTAACAAAATGAAACTAAATATTTTAGGTGTTCTACAATGTATGTTAGTATGATGACGTCGTTGTGACATAATAAGCGATGCCTCCTTTTTGGGTGAAATTCCCCCTTTAATAAACGTTAGAAACAGACTACTCCATCAAAGGGCCTTCATGACACACATTCTTTTGGTGAAAATTTGAACATTCTACGACGATTACAGCCAAAGTTATAGAGGAATGACTGTTGCTATGACGTCATATTTAGTGACGTCAGGAGTCGTGCATGTACCTAATTAAGGCTGCATATTGTTAAAAAATCAAGAAAATAAAATAATGTGACTTTTGAGTGCCAGACTAGTGTATTTCACCAATAAAACTCGAAAATCACTCAAAGGCTTTTTTCTAAGGGCATGTATAAAAAAATATGACGTCATAATGACGTTGCCGAAAATATGGCTTAAATTTTAAGCCGGTTATGGACAAAACAATTAAATTCTAAAAACATACGATTTTAGCCACCAACGTGTTTTATGACTGGATAAAATGTCATGCAACAGTATTTAAAACTCTAAAAGATGAATGAAGCAATGTTTTCATAAATGCTTTTGTGTTGTTTATTTCCCGCCAAATTTTGGCGGGAAAATTGACAAAATTCAAACTTTCACAACTTTTGATTTCCTTATCCAATCGACATGGGGTTTTCGATTCCTTCATTCCCATTACGAGGAGATTTTAACAATATACGACATTCCGTTTTTAGAGGTAATGAAAATTTATTACAAATGGGTAAATGACCTCATTGTGACGTCATAATGGTATTAACATAGCTTAAATTATCAGGTTAATTATCCCTTTTACTATCCTACACCCACCTACCAAAATGCAATCGTCTGCGTTGAAAACTTTTTAAGATATAGAACTCATGCCGTTTGTAGTTGTTTGTGCCCACCGTGGTGTGCAAAATGGGCATGACTCTTGATCACATTCTAAATTCTCCTTCAATTTCTTTGTTTTCTAAAGGAGAATTTAGAACATGATCAATATTAAATCACTTATGCCCTTTTTGCACACAGCCCTTCAATTAGAATTCCATGATGTCATAAGTATATTCACGTACCCTCAGAAAATAGCCTGTTCAGAAAATTTAGAATTTAATCTTTGAAAATATGCATTTGGCTAACACTCAAAAGTCACAGTATTCTCTTTACAATATTTTTATAGTTGGCAATCTGATTTATGCTTGAAGCATGGCATCACTAATAACAACATCATGAAAATAGTGAATCGTCCATACCAATATATTTATTGTAGAAAGTTCAAATTTTCGCAAAATTAATACATTTCATGCATGTATGTTTCAAACATGTTTTAAAGGTTAATTTTCACCAAAAAAGGAGGTATCCATTACAATGTCATAACAATGTCATGTAAACAATAACTATTGTCCCAAAATATATATTTCGTCAAATTTAGCATAGAAGTAAAGAAATGGTGTTAATTTCACTTTTTCTGTCATGCTCAACTCTGGCAAATTTCAGAGTCATTTACATTGTATGCCCACCTTGTTGGCAGGTTCAAGTAAAACCAATCACGAATTACTTCAGTTCCTAATTGGCTCAGTGTTCTTACTGTATAATTACTTTGGTTTTGGTTTTACGACATTCGATCAAAAACCGCTCTAACATCAAAGTCAACATGGTGGTGAAATTTGGGACATTTTAGCATAGTAATGTTAATTATGCTGTCCCACTGTGGCACACTGCCAAGTATTTTATAAAATTATAAAATCAGTCTTACATGTAAGAAACGTTTGGCTGTTCTTACCTTCCTTGGCAAATTGATCCACTTTTTCACCCACTTCATTCAACGTTTCATCAATCTTGCTCTGGTATTTCAGCACAAATGGCTTGATAATCTTCTGGTAGAGGGTATCAGAGCCATTCCAAGACACAGGAGCCATGCACCAGCTTAGGAATATCAACTAGCAAAACAAAATTGCTTTATCTATATCATATTGGTATTTGCTTATGGGAAAAATGGAAAGTCAGTATAGTGCTCGACCTTAACTTTTTTAATCACTGTTCCTGCATGGGACTACTGTAGTAGAGCTGAAAATTTACTAGTCCAGAGAAAATTTCTGGTAGTCCCGACTATGGCAGGGCTCGAAATTGCGCCCGATACGGGCGTAAATACGCCTAGATTTTTTCGTTTTACACCTAACGTTTTCCACTTAGGCGTTAGATCCTCTTACAAAGGTAAAAATTATTGGAAGACAAGTCTTATTTCCAAATCTCTAAAACGATTTGAAACTTTTTTGTCTGTTGTTTCAAGTTTGAAATGCATAGTTTACTAATTAAGCGGCGACGTTTGGCGTGTGAAGTCTTAACTTTTAACTGCAAAATGTCAAAGTTTGACAGCTCCTGTAATGTAAACTATTTTCCTGTGCGAAACAAGTTGTTTTGCATGACAAAACTGACCTAAATATAGCCAGAGCTGTCAAACTTTGACATTTACGCCTAATTTTTTTAAGCTGGGCGTAAAATTACGCCTCCTTTTTCCCCTTAATTTCGAGCCCTGTACGGCATCGTTGCCAATATTTGCTGATCTCTAAGCCTTTCATGCTACACGCACGAGTGAACAAGTCAAAACAAAGATGGCGGCAATAGCGGCCTTCACAGGAGCTCCTGGGGCTGACTAAGTGCCAAGTTCTCGTCTCAGCCTTGTTCAGTCTTCTCGGCCTTTTCGCGATTGTTTTCGTAACGTTTGCAAAGAAACGTGTTCAAAATACAATCACAGGACAACATGTTTTTGTTTTTATCTTTCATTAAACATTATAAATTATAGAATAGTTACTAGTCCTGTGACTAGTGGCTCTATTTTTTTACTAGTCCAGAAGCATTTCTTACTAGTCCAGGACTAGTGGACTACCGCTAAGGTCGAGCACTGCAGTGGTTAATTTCTGTTGGTTGGAATAAAAGATATTACTGTGAAAAGAAGCCCTGACTTTTGAAGATTGTGACACCAACAGCGCTGAATAACTAGGGTACATGTACATGTACGAGCCGACACGTAACTCGGCAGGAATTTTGTCATTAACACTATCTTGTGGTGGTCAATGTCTCGTGTTTGTAGTAAATTTTATCCCAGACTGTGTTCAAAACTTAAACTACACTGTTCAAAACAGTTTTTCTTAGTTTCTAAATGAAGTGGACTGAGTATTTGAAGCTTATCCTTGCCATAAAACTCTCATTCTTCAAAGAAAAAAAATTATTCACAGAAAAACATGAAGGTACTTGCAAAATTTGAAAATGTTCCGCCATTTTTGTATGTACACTGCTGTTCAGCTCTGTCAGTGACACCCACAATGTGTATGAGGTTGTGCATTTTCAATTAGGAGAATTAGTCTACAAACATTAGTCTTTATCTTCTGCTATCTTTGACATAAAATCTTTTTTTTTCCATTCTTTTTTACATAGGGGTGCAAGGGGCATTTGTTAACCGCTTTAGAGGTTGTTAGCCCTTGCATCCACCACCTATTTAAATTAATGTATTGTATTATTATTGTGCTGTCTGTGTGTGGAAAAAATAAAACCTTTGAAACCTTAAAACCTCAAAGCTCCAAATGGCTCTACTCTGACAGGATGCTTCAAAATCTTTTTTTTAAACTTATTTTCAAGAAAAGAATCCAGTGTGTATTTGTACATTATTACCAACATTTTCAGAGGCAATTTGTTTCAACAGTAGGTTCCCTTTAAATATATTCAATAATAAAACTATTGACAAGGACACTGACAATCGATCAAATTGAACCTCCAAAGTTTCTTAAAAACAACAAAAATAACACCCTGAGAAAGAAGAGAAAAACCATATATGTATGTTCTGATATGCTTGTCAAACTTTTTCGATAGAGGATGGCAAAGATTAAAGTGGATTCCAAAAGCTTATTCCTAAAACCTGATTTTGGTTACAGTGAAATGATTTCAAGTTGCTCTAACTTTTTCTAAAAGCAGTATAATCTTTGCCATCCTTCAAAAAAATTGTCCCAAATTTTCTCCAGTATACCTCAGAATTAAGCACACATACTGTTACATGAGTACCCAGTAGGTATCATTCTCTTTTGTCAGGCAAAAGTTTATCATTTGGGGGTTAACAGTCCCTATTTAACAGCACGGTTTTCTATGATGAACAATATGCAAACAATACAGACAGGTGGACATTACTGACAACATAAACACACTGGAAGCTTGAGTGGTTTGTGGCATGTGAACAGTAGCCTATTGAATTGAGCGCAACATGTACCAATCTTCAAAGCACTGTTACGCTGCCTCGGAGGCAAACAAAACATTTTCAGGTGCCAAAGTGATGGCTTTGTCAATTCTCACCTATTCTTTTTGCAAGCTTGTCTCAATTAAGTCAAATTTGATCTCAAACTTTGCACATAAAATCCTCATTTTCACTGATGTTTGTGGTTAAATTATAATAGTTTGCATAATTTCTGGTGACAAGAGCTGTATGAAATCTTTGCAGAGCCAAATAAAGTCCTAAGCCAATACTTAAACAGGCAAAACCCTCAACCATCTAAGCTTCTCTTTTCTCATAAAGGACAGGTGTTTTTTCATACTTGGGGAAGACATGATTACAAATTGTTACCCACAGAGAGCATCCTTAACCAAGGCACACACATTCAATAACAAGTTAATAATGGATATCAATAACAAGATACACAATCTTGATGGTCCTCATACAGTGTTACAACAACTATTGGAATTTGACATCAGGGATAATAGTTTATAATTATGTTAAACTCCAAAGGAAAATATTTTATATTTAGAATTATGACTTTGTATCTTAGTTCTAGCATTCAGCATTAAACACAAAATTAACAAAATAAACACTACAAGAATCCTGAATATACCCATCCTGTGGGTGAAGGGTGTTCACTGAGGGATCTGATATGTGTGATCTAATATGGCCTGTCATGCTAATGTGCCTAAATAAGTATGACAGTTGTGCATGTTATGTTATGGAGAACACAATCCTTGTGAGAAGAGAGACAGATATTCTTACTTGAAATTACTCATTAAAATTTTGAGGGCAGAAGGGACTAACCTTGCCCCAAAATAAGCAAAAGAGAAAGAAAACAGCTTGCATTTTGTTCTAGGCATATCTGTTGTTAAAAGAAACAGGCAAAGACTAAGAAATTAAGGAAGGAAATCTATAATATCCTGAGAAAACTTCATAGCCATTTCAACTGGTATATGTAATGTTGCCAGTCTTTAACTTTTTTGTTTATTGGCTAAAGCCTTGTTCTGATTAGGTTTGAGGATGAATAAAATTTGGTTGAGCCTATATTTCCAAAAATTAGTTTGTTCTTATGAAAGTGAATATAGAATGCCTTTTAATCTATATTTGCTCTTGCTGTTTAATTGTATACCATAATGATACTCAAATTATTATGACCCAAATAAAAATAAAAAAACTTGAAATCAACAACACTATTCTCTCCCAAATCATTACGTAGATAGATGGTGTACGTTAAATTGAGACTTTTTTGGTGAAGAAAATTATTTGCCGTCTACTGCCTACTGGGGCTGTTGTAAACTTTGAATTTTGAAATGGACAAATTTGTTTGAAATTTGATTAATCGATATGTTACCCAGTCTAAATTAAATTAATTGAAGTAGTACGGTACTTCGAAAGGATTATGTTACCCACCTATATAAACAATGTTATCAGGCATGAATTCAAAGAACTGGTTTACGCGACGGCACGAATATTTAAAATTACCATCCCAGTCTTTTAATTACCACCCACACGGAAATTAAGAATTGTAAAAATACGAATGATACACGTTTTGTACGTTTAAAGGACTCGACGCAACTGTGACAATACCTTTACGAGGAAATACAGCGGGAACCAAGATAGCAAGATATCGGAGAAGAACTCCACAATGTTAAAACACCCGAACACAACCCAGTAGATTAGCCATTGAGTATCGTCGTCTTTCTGTGGACTTTCAACCGCTTTTACTCTACAAAAGAATACCAGAAACATTTATTAGAAAAACGTATTATAAATATGAAATAAATCGAATCAAGATATTAATCTTATCCATTCTCTGTTGTTTGGGCAAATGGCTTGATAATAGTAATGATTAAATTTTTCATGACAAACATGGGTCGATTAGCTTGGTTAAAACTGTCTTTTTAGTAGCATACTTACGATTGATAGGCCGGATAAGCGAAGCCCAGGGTGGTCACAATCAAGTCTACTCCGTAGCCGAAAATCAGATACAAGGAGAAGACTGCACCGAGAGCTGCAAGAAATAAAATATTCCATTGATTAAGTCCTGCTTTTGCCTTTTGGCGGGCAACTCAACAAGGTACTGGGTGGGACAAAGCCTCACTTCCTTCCCAATAAACTTTCTAATTTACCCAAGATAATGTACAGCTTTTTCACTTTTGTCTTCTCCTCGACTTTTCCGAGTAAATCGGTGAAGAAGTTTTTTTCTTCGAGCCACTTTTCGAGCTTTTCTTTGCCCGATTTCATTGCATTCTGTACGGCGGCCATTTTGCAAAAAAACTGTTTAAGATGACGTCACACCTCGAGCAAATCCTATAAATAGTTTACGGTCACGTGATAATTAAAATGTTTTTGTCCTTCACTCCACGGGTGAATATTCAAAGTACAAACATAAAAATTGTGGGATATTTCTCGTATAGATTGACATAAAACCAGTATTCCCTTTCTACAACGATGTTAGACGCTGCAAGCAGCATAATTAACTACTAAATGACGACTGAAATTTTCTAGACAAGTTCAAAGTCCACTCAAGGCACGTGCCGAGCACAATGCTATAGATGTTGCACATGACGTCACGGCGGCCACCAACATGGCCGCCATGCCCTTTGTCATTTTGAATCTCTGGGGATTGACTGCAACCATCTATACCTGCTCCAGTCCTCCAATGGTGATGAAATGCAGAAAAGGCCCGCGCTCAAGCATGGATCCATAGCTCACGTCGAGCTTGGCTAAAGGGGGAACTGATGCAAGACATGGAAAATTATGTTACCCTCGGGGCTTATTAGGCCTCTGGCAGCCGAGCATTCTCCACGCACGCTTTTCGCTACTGTTATTATTTACAACTCACAAACTCGATTTTTACGGAGGGAGTAGCCTGCTTGCAGGCGGTGGAGAGTGTTTTTTCGCGCAGCAAACGGATCATTGCCGCCATATTGGCCGAGCGTGATTGAGACCTGGGATCGAATGACAAATGGAGGGGGTTGGGGGTTGGGGGAGAAGAAGCAGATCTGCCCCCCTCCCCCCTCCATTTGTCATTCGATCCCAGGTCTCAATCACGCTCGGCCAATATGGCGGCGATGATCCGTTTGCTGCGCGAAAAAAACACCCTACACCGCCTGCAAGCAGGCTACGGAGGGAGGGAAGCCGGAGAACCCGAAGAAAAACCCTCGGAGCATGAGAATCGACATCAAACATCGATCACACTCGACTCGCATTTGACGCAGCGCCCGAAGCCAGTCGAACCCGGGCCACAACTTTGTTCTCGGACATTGAAGTTGCAACCACTCGCCAAACTGATTCAAATAACAAAGAAAACTGGAAAGAATACAAAATCTGAAAACATATTGAAGAGAAAGGCAAACAATTAAGGAAATTTAAAATGTGTTAATTACACACTTCGAATGTGAAATCCTTTTTTTTTTGTTCTGTTGATTATCGGGGGAATGGGGTAAATACTTCCTGTAAAGAAATTAAAATACGCCAGTATCAACCGGCGTTTCTTTCTATTTATTCCCTTTGACAGAGTTTTTGACTATATTGTGTTGGCTCGGGTTTGGAAACTTTGTTAGCATTTTTCGTATCGTCCTCGATTGCCTGGTAACACGTTGATCAGTCGTAGTCATGACAACAGCGCTCCATCTCCTTGGCCTTCGAAAATCGAAATTCGTCGTGGTGAGCAAGGAAATGCATGATTTATCAGCGGCATTAAATTTCCAGTAATTAGAAATCAATGTTGGTAAAACCTCCGTAAAGTACCTTAAATTGCAATTGCTTTAGTTAATATATTGTCTAACCGGTAGTAATTACGATCCAAAAGGGAAAATGCAGGCATGTACTAAAACCGGGAACATCAGAACAGAACCACCGGAACGACTGGAACGACCGAAACCACCGGAACTGTTATTAAAACTGTCGAAACCAACTATTAAGAGGCAAAGGCCAATAGGACGTAGAATTTTAATGTCTTTTTAAGATACAATATTTTAGCTGGCCAAACCAGCCTTCTTCAGGTCAGGAGTAGCCTGCTATGCAGACGTATTTTTTCACTCATAAATTCGTTACTTTTTTCTTCGAATTTATGAGAGTGAAATAATACGTCTGCATAGCTCTCCTAGGTCAGGAGCCCTGTTCAGGTATAATAAGATTTACAATGGCGTGTAATTTTGAACGTAACCCCCCACCCCCGTAAAACGTCCACCTCTTGAGGAGATCTTAAGACCGCACCTGACGTCTCGTGAGCAGTAAAACAGATTGTACCAGATCGTATCAAATCTCGCCTAATATAGAAAAAAATCCTCAACCAATCAGGCGCCACGTTACATGTATCATTTGACTCTAACGTCATCAGAGGCAAAGATTCAAGATGGCGGACGTTTTGAATGTGAGAGGGGAAAACCGAAGAAAAACTTCTTTACTTGGACGTTTTCAACACAAAAATAGGATCGCTTACTCATGTGGAATACGGAAATCGATAGTTTACGGTTTACATCTCGTCTTTATCACCTAAGAACGCTCATTTTTGGCCAACAAAAGAGCTACATAGAACTGAATGAACGATTTGTTAATAAAATACTGTGTAGATTTCTAGATATTTCACCCTATAGAATACATATTCCAGAGGTGGGAGAGGAGAATTCATGTTCTTTTTTTGCCAGGGAGGGGAGGGAAGAAGGAATTATCTCTGTTTTCTCGAACTGTAAATATATCACAATGTGGACTGTCGCGCTCAAAACTAATTTTAGCGTAATTATTGCTCTGGTCAGCTCAAATAACTGTTTGCGTGAATTAGTTTATTACTGTTTCTACAATAACCTTAGCGTCTTTCAAAATTTACCAAGGCAGAGAATGTCAAATATTGTAGTCTGTGGTTGCTGTACTGAAGGTCGGCTATCTCTAACAAATAGATACGTTAGATACGTTGGTTTCGACAGTTTTAATAACGGTTCCGGTGGTTTCGGTCGTTCCGGTTGTTCTGTTCCGGTGGTTTCGGTCGTTCCGGTGGTTCGGTTCCGGTGTTCCTGGTTTTAGTACATGCCCAAAATGCAGTGTGCTGTGCTTAATATTAAATCGCCTATTTCAAATTATATTTCCCAATCTCTTAGCCTTGGAAAATGTTTTCCTCTGAAGAGTCGACCGGCAATGATGGCCTGTATTCCTTCATAAATGAGGAGTTAAGTGCAGGGATCTAGGGAATCCATAACCGATAAAACCGTGTACACTTACCTAAGGGAATGGGATTTTTCATTGCCATCTCCTTCATTTTTGCCACGTTTAAATCTTGGATATTAATAGGCAATGCTGCCGAATCTTTTGTATCTGTCTCGACTGGACCCGTGCCAGGCGTATTTTCGGGTGTTGTATTTGCCATTGTAGAATATCCTTCTGCTTCTGTAGCTGTCGGTCGAAATCCCTTCTTTCAGCTGAGTTTTATAATTTTCTTGGAACTGGTTTAAATGTGGAACCAAGCCTGTGCAAATACTCAGCTTCAGACAGTTCGTCAGTCAGCCAATCAGAAGCAATCAAAATGACCTCGTTTATGAATAGGAAATTTTATCGCGTCTGTTCATTGTTCGTTCAATGCCCGGGGGGAATGGGGTACGCCGTCTTCGTAAAGGCATCAAAGCGAGGCAGTTGACTCAGCTTGTCACAGGCAGAGAAAACTCCACAATCGACATTGAATCGATGGCGGAAAATAACGTTAATAACCTTATGACTGAAAAGAACAGTGCGGTACGACAGAAACTGGGGCGGCCTTCACCTCCTCGGAACCTGGAATAGTACTGGCTATCCAAACAATGCCTAACCCTGAAACAATACAAACCCTAACCCTAAAACAATGGAATTCTTTGTCAGTGCAGCCCAATGTCTGTCTGGCTCTAATTTTGCGATCTTTGGGACAACTGGCCTCGTTCTGGTACCATTGTTAACAGATCTAGACTTCTTCCCGCACGGGCATGAGATATTAATAAGGCGAATTAGCGTATGGGGAAATCAATTACAAAACCGTGCGGCTCGTATACTAACAGGTTTACGGCCATACGATACAAGATCTCGACGTCGAGCTCCTAAGTACACTATAATATGGCCGGTTAGGACAGGTTACACATTCAAAGGACTAAACAAAAAGCTGTAATGATCTATAAAGCTTTACATGGCTTTGCCCCGGTGTACCTTTCTACCATGTTTTATAATATAATTATAATTATAATTATAATAATAATGGCCGTATCTAACCCCGCCAAAATTCGAACACGTTCTTTGATTCAAACCTTCAATTCAAACATTCTATCTTGCAATTTAAACATGCAGTTCGCAATTAAAACATTCAATTCTTCCATTCAAACATGCGGTCTTTTAACTTTAACTTCCAAAGTAAGAGTGAGTCAGAGTAAGTGAGTCAGGACACGAGTGAACACGAGTGCACAGCGGTTCATAATTTAATTAACAAAAAATATTGTAATAAAAAATAACACGAGTATAATACACAGGAGTGTTCCTGTGTCCTTGTGTTGGCCCCTAACACAGTAGATGGTGTGTCTATTTATAGCCGTGAAGTTCTGGTATGCAATTACGTTGTCTTTTGTTCTCTTGCGCTTTAGTATTTTTTAGCAGTTTGAACCGTGTTAATTACAATTGTTCAGTGCATCCTGATTGCTTGAAAGTGACGGCCTTTGTTCCTTCTCGCCGGAAACGCTATGCTAAAAATAACTCTTCCGTCTACAGTGTTGTGTGACAATATAATGTCGGAAGAGGATAACACAATTATTATTATTACAGATGAGTGATCGTCTTAGTTGTTTCGGGTTACCTGTGTATCAGTGCGGTACCAGCCCAAAACAAATTGCATCCAAATACTATGAGGATCTGTTCTAGAACACCACACTAGTGAACACGAGTACACTAGCTAGCGTTTCATCATTTAATTAACCAACATTTACAATTAAAAACTAATTCTGTTATCGTCTTAGTTGTTTCGGGTTACCTGTGTAAATGCCGCGTGAAGCTGCAAAAGCAGCCCATTGCGTTATTACCTGTCACCCCGTGTGCACCCATGAATCGTTGCAGGTGAGCAATGTTTTGAGTAGTCTGATATTGTGATCATTAAAAATATTTGTTTGCAGAAGTACACAGTTTCGAGTTGACTGCCGTAAATGGTTGGATAGCAAGTAGATTTGGTTACATACACGTATAGAACTTACGAACAATAGAGCCTGATTTCTACGAAATCTATTAGAACAAAAACAGTATGTAGACTTATGATTACAGAGTTACAAAGTGAATATACAAGAAAAGAAAAAGACTTACTTATTACATGTTATTCCAATAATTTTAATTAAGTCTTTTTCTTTAAATATATACATATAAATCAGGAGCCCATGGGCTCCTGTATAAATATATTAACACATAGTACACATACAGTGAATATACAAGTCATATAATAATATTAAATAGATAAATGATGAAGGCTTAAAGTAAGTAACAATAAGTGCAAAATATATGCCCTCTGTTTTTTTCGGGCTAACTGCGGTGTTACCCTTGTGCAAACAAAACAACTATGAAACTGTTGATTGCTGAAGAGATCGAGTACCACTACATGGCAATTAAAATCAGCAAATTGCCAGTTGAGCAAACCTTATGAGTTTGCTTAACCGTTATGAGTTTCTTTATCAACGGCCGCATAAATAAAAGCTAATATATAATAATAATAATCTATTTATGTAGCGCTATTTCCTAAAGTCCTATAGCGCTTTACAATACAACAAGTATTAAAAACTAACTTACTAAAAATGTTACGCAATAATACAGATACTGTAACGTATCGTTTTACAAGTAATTCCCTATTTTATACCAAAAAGAAAATTGAATAATAATAACAATAATAATAATGGCTTAAATACTTGGCAACATATAATATACCAAAAGCTTTGAATTAAAAGGTCTTGTCAGTTTAACACTAGAATTAAAAGAACTAAGACAATCAATCCCGGGGAATCAATAGACCTCATTAAAATGAGTTCCATAAAATAGGAGCAGATACCGAAAAAGCCCGGAGTCCATGATTTCAACTGATACTTCGGGGACCTTGAGTAGTAAATGTTGACTTGCCGAGCGTAGCTTCTGGACTTGTCGAACTAGTAGCTTGTCGAAGTAAAATGCTCTCGTTGTTTATTTGTTTCATGAAAGAAGTAGACATGCGCTTTGGGTAACGAATTTCATTATTTCTAGCGGATTAAAAACACAATCGAACCCATGAATTTTCCCCGGATGCTTCGAATATGATTTGACCTCGGCAGGAAGCCAGTGTATTCCTGTACGAGTGGGACTTTTCACAACCACGCTTGGTAGTTTGAAATGTACTCGACATCACAGACACATAGGCTTTAAAACAGAGCGATAATTAAAATAAAAGAACGAAAAGCACATGCATTAACAGACTATAGAATCCTCGTAAGTCTTGCAACGATACCGAAACGCGATCCCGTAAATGTTGAATGAGTAAGTCTATTGAGTCTTGACAACACAGTGAAAAGTCTTGAATAAAATCCCGTTCGTTAAGTCTAGAGTTTTAACTTAATTGAAGTCTGGCACACAATCTTGGCCCGTAGATAATTCCGATTTGTATCCTTTGTCGTGAAACTGTCGGCAGAGTCCGCTGCAAGTGGGTGGACAATCTTTAGAGAATTCTGTGTGCACCGGGCCGACGCACGACTGCATAAACTAAATTATGCAAAGGTCTGCGGGTCGATCTGATACCCTTGAAGCCTTGAAGAAACATACTTGTCATCTAGAATCCAGAACAACACTTCTATTGAACTTGCAATGAAACGAAGTCTAGAGTCTTGACAAAACACAGTGAAAAGTCTAAAACGGAAGCCTTCGTTATTAAAGTCTGGAGTCTGGACTTAATAAGCCTGGCACACAATCTTGGCCCGTAGCTCGTAGATAGGATCAAAGTATGGTAACGAGAGTCACTGGTATTACATCTCACTGTGTATACACACTGGAACAAGATATGACAGACCATAGCGGCACGTAACGCACCGTCGAATCAAATATTATAATATTAGCGCTGCCCAAAATAAACCAATTGTTATCTGTGGATAGATCACGTTTAGTCTAATTGCTTGATCCTGCTATCAATACCTAAGTGTTTCAAGTTTATCAATTACTTATGCGGTCGTAGACTGGAAGGCGCCGTAGTTTCGCCTGAGTCAACAATACTTTATCCATATTAATAACTCGGTTAGAGAGACGATTGAGGCAAATTGAGTACTTCATGACGTGACGGTAGCCTTAAACCCTCTAAAGCTCTCTACCGAACATTTATCTTTGAACTAATGCGCATGCCTCCTGCTTTATCGCTCGATCACAGCGTCTCCGACCCACATTGTTAGCGGCAAAGGTCAGAACTGATCAAACGTTTTACAGGACTGAACATTAATAATAATAATAATAATAATAACAAGAAGCTGCACGCAGCTTGAACTCCGGCGTAATTTTTGTAACGCGGACTATCTCAGATACTGCGTGTTTGCCAATTCAACGCACAATCAGATGCGAAAGTACGCACACACAGTTGATCTCATCTGAAATGAGTCAGAACACGAGTGAACAAAAGTAGAACACGAGCGACTTAAAGTAAGCCAGGGTACCCTAGGATAACACAGGTAGCCCAAAAATACTAGGATCCAAATACTAAGATGATTTGTTCTAAAACTCCACATGAGTCAGGGCATGAGTGAAAACGAGTGCACAGCGATTCATAATAGCCTACTTCCGCGATATGCTTTACTTGTCACGCACAAAGGTTTCAATACGAGGCTCCGTGCTAAATTAAATTCATTCTTTTCACAGAGAACATAATAAATTTAATAGGCCCTTTGCAGCTAACAGTCACGTGCTGATATAATACTTAATTAACGAATGAATTGAGCTCATGATCCCCATGGGAAAGGCGTTGCGATGAATACTGGAGAGCAAGCTATCTTTAATAACGCAGTTTTAGAAAGATCGGCAATTGATTGGAGGTGGAAAATAGCCTTTACAAACAGGTTTTTCTAATAGCAATACCGATCTCGTACAAGGCCTTGAAATAAATGAAGTCAGTTATTTTTTTGCTCTCCAGTACAACCACGTGATTTGTTAGCTGCAAATGGCCTATTTAGCACGGAGCCTCGTGTTGAAACCTTTGTGCATGACAAGTAAAGCATATCGCGGAAGTGGGCTATTTAATTAACAAAAAAATATAATAAACAAATATAATTATAATTATTTTATCGGGTTACCTGTGTTATCAGTGGGTACCTATTGTTGTATTTCCGGGCTACCTGTGTTATTCTAGCTTGGCTTAGTTGTGTCGGGTTACTTGTATTTTAAGTAAGGTACCCTCTCTTTGTATTTTCGGGCTACTTCTGTACACATCGTTATTAGCTGCACACATCCATATCACTGTTAGTACACACGCACAATCAGTCGAACTAAAGCCTAAAATCAATTCAATATCTATGCAAAGATGTATTCGAAATAAATAAATTGTGCTATTTAATTTTTCTACGTTACGCGTCTATGAAGAGAAAAGCTGAAACCTTCCTCGCAGCCTCCGCTCAGACGGCTCAAGTCTGTTTTTTTTTGCTAAACTAATGGCTCCTAATTTCGAACCATTGTTTTCTTCGATATGGGGAAATTTGCTTTGAATTGAGCCACACACAATCTAAATTTGAAAACTAATTTTCTCTGCAAAGACGCTACAAAAAAAATATAATAGCAAAACTTATATCTTTAGAATACATCTTTGTTTAAACGTTGTGATCACAAGTAGAACACGAGTGAACACGAGGGCACGCAAGTAGAACACGAATAAGCACGAGCAACTTCACGTAAGCTAGGATACCTAGGATACTGACCGGTAGCCCCAAAATACTAGGATCCAAATACTAGTAGGATCTGAAATATAACTCGCACGAGTCAGACCAGGAATTAACATGAGTGCACTAGCGCTTCAGGATTTAATTAATACAAAATCATCATAATAATAAAATAATAAAAATTGTGTTATCGGCTTAGTTGTTTCGGGTTATCTGTTGTATCAGTGTGTGCCGTCTTTGTATTTTCGGGTTACCTGTGCTGTCCTATTGTTATTAATGCGGTACGGTGACCGGTTCGGTGACCGACGGTGACCGACGGTGACCGACGGTGACCGGCGGTGACCGGCGGTGACCGGCGGTGACCGGCGGTGACCGGCGGTGACCGGCGGTGACCGGCGGTGACCGGCCACCGGTGACCGGTACGGTGACCGGTACGGTTCTATACTTTATGTGTTTTCGGACTATCTACAATCTAGATTTATCAGCGGAGAATCGAACAGGAAAACTAATTTTCTCTTCAAAGACGCGCAACACAGAAAAAATAAATAACAGAACTTAATTACGTCCTTTGTATACATCTTTGTATCGACGTTGGGTTGATTTTAGTTTTAGTGTTCAGTTCCCGTTTAACTCGGACCGGGTTTTTTTCAAATCAACTTTGACATTGTTCGAAAGCTGAATCATTGTTTTTATAATCTATTTGTCCCGACGAACGTGAACTAACGAGAAAATGTGTGAATGCAAGCCAAGACCGACTTCCGACTCTAGTTACCTTGCGTGACCTGGCAAATTAATAGGTTTTCTATTAGGCTTTCACTATGCGAGCAAATGACGTTTCACCACAGTCTCGTTCCAGTCTATGGCGGTGCGATTTACTAAATAGCTTTTAGACCAACTTACTATAAATGCTCTTGATTGTATTTGTAAAAAGCTTAATTACCGGCAGAATTGTTCTTGTTACATGATTATCAATCTCAATGAGGGTTTCTTCAGTTTTCCCCATATTAACAGACATGTATAAGGTCTCTCAATACCTATATACGAGCGAATGGTTACAGTGAGAAACTACATGTAACTGCGATATGCATAAAAAACAGGGAACATTAAAATATACAATATGTATACACATACATACAATATGTAACATTATGGAAACATAGTACGAACTACAAATAAATACAAACGCCAACCCACTGAAGCACGGGTACGCAAACTGATGAGTATGTATCTATGTGAGTGTATATCAAACAGGGGTGCTTGTGATGGTGTAAATACATGTACAGTTATATTATCTCTAATCTAGGATACTACGAATACTAATTGACTGCAAATACACCCAGACAGCTACAGACACAGAAACGCACACATGTACCCTCGCAGCTGTACATGTGTGAGAGTTTCCCGTACGTCCGGAGCAATGTCCGGGTCTGTATTTATGTGAGCTCAAGCAGACACGGAATACAAGCTAATAAAATATAAAATATTTCTTAAAATGAGGAGTACATTGAACGAACAGATAATGCATCGAAGTCCATATCATGGAGAGTGTTCACTAATTAAGTGTATTTGTTTTTCTACAATTATTTAAGAGGCTTAGTTATGTGATCCATAGTAATGGTACTAATTCTTTGTATATCTTATATATTAATTTAACTAGGCTTAATTTATACATGAAAAATAATTTATCCCATTTAGCGACTCTATATAAGAACATCTTGAGAAGGCATATGTCTTGGGAGATTAAAATTAATTCTGGCTGCTCTGCAATGTAAAACCTCTAAAAAATTAAAATTATCTTTACAATTAAAACACAATATTCTCCATGTACGCTCTGCGCTGAGTACTACTATCGTATGTTTTGCAATTTGTCTTCCAACTTAATTCGCTCACAATTTCCACTAGAACACCTAAACTAAACTAAATATACGATATAGTTAGATGACAAGTCTCAAACTGCATGTCGGACCGAAGTAGTTTTACTGGAAAGTTTAGCTTGACGGAACTGTGTGCAGTACACGGCACAAACTTTTCCATGTCCGCTCTGTTAACGCCGAATACTATTTAAATATCGTATGTTTTGCAATTTGTCTTCCAACTTAATTCGCTCACAATTTCTACTAGAACACCTAAACTAAACTAAATATACGATATAGTCAGATGACAAGACTCAAACTACATCTCAGACTCGGATAAGGGAAAACTTAGCGATGCAGTACAATATATATAAAGCCAAAGTTCCTGTTTGTTCGACGCAGTTCCGTTCAATACGATGTAAATTAATTATTAGTGAATAGGTCCGGCTTTAGTTTATTTCTTCAACCAGAAAACGAGCACAGCATTCGGGTATACACTAAAAACATCTTACCGGCAGAATTGTTGTTGTACATGGTCATCAAGCTCAATGAGGGATTTTTCAGTTTTCCCCATATTAACAGACATGTAACAGTATCTTAATCCAATAGAAACTCTCTAGCTACAATCTCAGCCAATATTCGTTGGAACACTGACCCCTTTCCCCGGCTTTCAATGTTGAATCCAAAACGGTTCTCAAAAGTTTCATGGCTCACTCGCGACCGGCTCCAACTGCAACATTGAGGGAGGGAAAACATAGCCCTACAGTGTTCCAACATTATGTCAGTGATTGTAGGTTATTCTGTCGTAAAACATGCCTTAGCTGTGTAGTTGACCTGACCCAAACTGTCAAAGTTTTACCATTGACAGATTGCCTAATGTTTATAATACGGCCGGGAATAGATTTCTGACAATGAGTCATCGATCAATATCTCCTTGTCTCGTCTTGTCTGAGAGCTTTGACCTTTGTTATCTGAGCACGCCTGACGGAATCTAACCTGAGATTATAATTCGATACCTTTTATATCTAAACTGAGATTGTATTTCGCTTACGTTTTTAGATCTGTTCGGACAGCGCAGATGAATGTATTACGTTGTTCGTGTATTTTTGGGTCTATAACAGTTCCTTTACAAGAATCAGAAGATTAAAAAGTAGTTAAAAAGAACTGTAGCTACTCCAAGTCTCACGTGTTGCTCATTTCACATTCTCACAGTGGTAATTATACGGTAATGAAATATTCTGTGATGTAAACAGTGTAAAAGAAATCTATAAATTTAATGCGCATGGCTCCTGTTTTATCGCTCGATCACAGCGTCTCCGACCCACATTGTTAGCGGCAAAGGTCAGAACTGATCAAAAATTTTACAGGACTGAACATTAATAAAAATAATAACAAGAAGCTGCACGCAGCTTGAACTCCGGCGTATCATTTACAACGCGGATGCTCTCATACACCTCAGTGCGTATTTGGCACATTACGAACGCACAATTAGATGCGAAAGTAGGCAGAGACAGTTGATCTGATCTAAAACTCCACGAGTTCATTATAACTCGAGTAAACACAAGTACAACACGAACACAAGTATAGAACATGAGTGAGCACGAGCGAGGTCAAGTAAACCAGAATACTCTTGATACTTTCACAGATAGCCGAAAAATACTAGGATACAAATGCTAACGAACTGATCTAAAACTCCACATGAGTCATAACACGAGTGGACTAGCGATTCATCAATATATTCACAAATTATTATTATAAAAAAATGAATAATAAAAATTGTGTTATTATCTTAGTTGTTTCGGGTTACCTGTGTTATCAGTGCGGTTTACACAGTCCCCAAAACAATTCCATCCAAACACTATGAGGATCTGATCTAGAACTCCACACGAGTGAACACGAGTACACTAGCGCTTCATAATTTAATTAACGGACATTCACAATTTAAACGAGTGAACAGAAGTAGAACACGATATTGGAAAAGTGTAACACGGACGATATCATACACCTGCGCGTTTGGCACTTTACGAACGCACAATAAGATGCGAAAGTACACACGCACAGTTGATCTGATCTAAAACTCCATACGAGTTAGAACACCAGTGAACACAAGTAGAACACGAGTGAATACGAGTGAACAGAAGACGAAAATGAGTGAACACGAGCGAGGTCAAGTAAGCCAGGATACTCTTAAGATAACGGCACAGATCTCCCCAAAATACTACGTTCCAAATGCTGATGATCTGATATAAAACTCCGAGTCAGAACACGACTGCACTAGCAATTTATAACTTAATTTTTTTTATTAAACATAATAAAATGAAATAGAAATTGTGTTATTATCTTAGTTGTTTCGGGTTACCTGTGTTATGAGTGAGGTACCCAGCCCAAACCACATTGCATCCAAATACTATGAGGATCTGATCTAGAACTCCACACGAGTGAACACGAGTACACCAGCTAGCGCGTCATCGTTTAATTAACCAACATTTACAATTCAAAACAATTATGTAGCAGTCCGAAAAATTCACTGACGGGATATGTCAGTAAAATGTAAAGCGCCATGAGACTGTGGTGATATGGCGCTATATAAATATGGCCTATTATTATGTTGTCTTACTTGTTTCGGGTTACCTGTGTAAATGCCGCGTGAAGCTGCAAAAGCAGCCGATTGTGTTACTACCTGTAACCCCGTGTGCGCCCATGAATCGTTGCATGCGAGGAATGTTTTTGATTAGTCTGATACTCAATTTGTCGGATTGTGGTCAATAAAAATATTTGTTCGCAGAAGTACCCACGCACGTGACATCGCTATTGGGTAGTACGCACACAGCTAATGTCTGCTGGTAGGATTTGTTTTACAACCAAAAAATTCTGAGAGTATCCATTTATGTTTTACAATTCAATTCAGTTTATATTTTACACTGTTTAACAAAGAATTACAAGTGACAAATTAAGCAAGTTATAGTAGAATAGTTTACAAGAAAAATAAAAGTCGAACAAGTAATATGTGTACGGCAGTCAAAGGAGTACAAGCTTTCGTGCTGACTGCCGTAAATGGTTGGATAGCAAGTAGATTTGGTTACATTCATGTATAGAACTTTTAAAGAACAATAAAGCCTGATTTGTACGAAATGTAATAGAACAAAAACAGTAGGTAGACTTATGATCACAGAGTTACAAAGTGAATATAAAAGAAAAGAAAGTCTTAATTAAAATTATTGGAATAAAGTATAATTAATATATAAATATATTAACACATCGTACACGTACAGTGAAAATACAAATTATATAACATATAAAATAGATAAATGGATTTAATTAACACAAAATCATAATAATAAAAATATATGTTATCGGCTTAGTTGTTCCGGGTTACCTGTGTTATCAGTTTGCGTTCCGACTTTGTATTCCCGGACTACCTGTGTTGTCTTATTGTTATCAGTGCGGTACTGTACTCTATGTATTTTCGGGCTACCTGTGTTATTCTAGGGTAACGCCAAAGAGTGTTGTAACATAGCTCATTTCCGGTCCGTCCGCATGTCTTGACCTTTTGGATATGTCTCGTTCCAATCTACGACCGCGCGAAACAACCAACCAAACTTTTAAAATTGCTTTCACTATAATAAATGATCGTTGTAAACGAGGGCTGTTTAATAAGGAACAATGAAATGTCGCCGCAGAAAGGTTTTACAGAAAAGGAAAGCACAGTGGAGAAAGTGTTGAGAGGCCCACAAGAGTAAATATCTTGTCTGGAACATAATTTACGAAATCTCTGAAACGACTTTCAATCGAACGAGTGTTTGCTTCGGTTGTTCGTTCCCGCTTACATTCACTCCTTTAATACGCTTTGACTACAAGCACTCTTGTATTTTCAAATAATTTTGTGTCCCTGGAAGGAGAACAGATGAGGAAATTTGGTTAGTTTACGGCACAACACCATAAATTCCGATTTAATACTGAATTGAAACTCGCCAAAAATAATCCATTACAACATTGACAACAAACAATTGAATTATAATCGGAATACCTTCGAGCGAGAGCGTTGTGTAGTAATTTTAACGATCGTTGAATGAATCGAAGCTCATGAGTTTAATTCAAATCATTAAATAGCCAAAATTCTCAAACAAATCTCGAAAATCTCACAACAAACAAACCGTGGTGGATTGCGACGGAACTTTCTTCGGAAATTTTCAGTCAGTGTGTCAACTGATTCGCTTTGCCCCCAGTGTAAACGTCGTCTATTCAGTAGAATCACTAGCTTCCCGTTTCGTATTTTTCTCCGGTAGAATGGGGTATTTAAAAGTCTAGCATCGACAAGATCAAATCCATAATTAATCTTCCAAATGGCGGCTATCAAGCAGTTCCCGTCTCTTCTCGAGTAACCATTTGCACAGACGAATGCAAAATGGATTTTTCAAGATCGAGTCAACTGACCTTCTTCGATTTCCTAAAACGGTCTCCGGTTCAGTTCTTCAGGATATTTACGTGAAACTCGCCAGAATTTGTCCCGCTTTGAACAACCTGAATCTCCATTGCAACAGTCATGTGAACAAATATAGATGCTTTTCTAATTGAATGCCTTAGAGCGAGAGCGTTGTAGTACAATTTAACGGTAACCGTTTGCACAGACGAAAGCAAAATAGGTTTTTCGTGAAGCATGAGCCCTATAAACCCAGTGTCTTCATTGAACGCTTGTATGAGATTAAAGCTTGGTCATATCAGACGAAATTGATCTCTTGTCATTTACGTTAATTGGTTTAGTCTAATGGCTTGACCTCTTATCTGCCGTCTGACTAGAAGAAAGAAGATCTGATCCCGGATTGTATTTTGATAGCTATGTTTTCAGTTTTTTATCAATGACTCATACGGTCCTAGACTAGAAGGCGCCGTAGTTTCGCCTGAGTCAACAATACTTCCTCCAGTTTAATAATTAGGCAAATTAAGTACTTCATGACGTCGTGACGGTAGCCTTAAACCCTCTAAAACTCTCAAGCGAACATTTATCTTTCAACTAATGCGCATGCCTCCTCTTTATCGCTCGATCACAGCGTCTCCGACCCACATTGTTAGCGGCAAAGGTCAGAACTGATCAAAAATTTTACAGGACTTAACATTAATAAAAATAATAATAACAAAAAAAAGACACAGTCTGCATTTTAAGACTCCGGCTGCTGCCATAGCAGCGCCGGAGTAATAACAAAAAAAAGACACAGTCTGCATTTTAAGACTCCGGCTGCTGCCATAGCAGCGCCGGAGTAATAAAAAGAAGCTGCACGCAGCTTGAACTTCGGCGTATCTTTAGTAACGCGGACGATCTCAGATACCTGCGTATTTGCCAATTACAACGCACAATCAGACGCGAAAGTACGCACACACAGTTGATCTCATCTAAAACTCCACGAGTCAGAACACGAGCGACTTAAAGTAAGCCAGGGTACCCTAGGATAACACAGGTAGCCCGAAATTACTAGATGCTCTGTTCTAAAACTCCACATGAGTCAGGACATGAGTGAACACGAGTGTACAGCAGTTCATAATTTAATTAACAAAAAATTGTAATAAACAAATATAATTATAATTGTTTTATCGTCTTAGTTGTCTCGGGTTACCTGTGTTATCAGTGCGGTACCCTATTTTTGTATTTCCGGGCTACCTGTGTTATTTTAGCTTGACTTAGTTGTGTCGGCTTACTTTTGTTTTAAGTATGGTACCCTCTCTTTGTATTTTCGGGCTACTTGTGTTCACATCGTTATTAGCATGCACACAGCCAGATCACTGTTAGTACACACGCACAATCTGTTAAATTGGATTGGACAATCAGATGCGAAAGTATGCACGCACAGTCGCATCACGTTATTCACGTAGCAGCGCCAGAGTAACAAGGAGCTGGACGCACTTTTAAAGAGGAACCAAAGCCTAAAATCAATTCAATATCTCTGCAAAGATGTATTCGATATAAATAAATTGTGCTATTTAATTTTTCTACGTTACGCGTCTATGAAGAGAAAAGCTGAAACCTTCCTCGCAGCCTCCGCTCAGACGGCTCAAGTCTGTTTTTTTTTTGCTAAACTAATGGCTCCTAATTTCGAACCATTGTTTTCTTCGATATGGGGAAATTTGCTTTGAATTGAGCCACACGCAATTTAAATTTATCAGCGGAGAATCGAACCTTGAAAACTAATTTTCTCTGCAAAGACGCGACAAGAAAAATATAATAGCAAAACTTATATCTTTAGAATACATCTTTGTTTAAACGTTGTGATCACAAGTAGAACACGAGTGAACACGAGGGCACGCAAGTAGAACACGAATAAGCACGAGCAACTTCACGTAGGCTAGGATACCTAGGATACTGACCGGTAGCCCAACAATACTAGGATCCAAATACTCAGTAGGATCTAAAATATAACTCACTGAGTCAGACCAGGATTGAACATGAGTGCACTAGCGCTTCATGATTTAATTAATACAAAATCATCATAATAATAAAATAATAAAAATTGTATTATCGGCTTAGTTGTTTCGGGTTATCTGTTATATCAGTGTGTGCCGTCTTTGTATTGTCGGGTTACCTGTGTTGTCCTATTGTTATCAGTGCGGTACGGTGACCGGTACGGTGACCGGTACGGTGACCGATACGATTCTATAATTTATGTGTTTTCGGACTATCTACAATCTAGATTTATCAGCGGAGAATCGAACAGGAAAACTAATTTTCTCTTCAAAGACGCGCAACACAGAAAAAGTAAATAACAGAACTTAATTACGTCCTTTATCTTTGTATCGACGTTGGGTTGATTTTAGTGTTCAGTTCCCGTTTAACTCGGACCGTTTTTTTTTTCAAATCAACTTTGACATTGTTCGAAAGCTGAACCATTGTTTTTTAAATCTATTTGTCCCGACAAACGTGAACTAACGAGAAAATGTGTGAATGCAAGCCAAGACTGACTTCCGACTCCAGTTACCTTGCGTGACCTGGCAAATTAATAGGTTTTCTATTAAGCTTTCACTATGCGAGCAAATGGCCTTTCACCACAGTCTCGTTCCAGTCTATGGCGGTGCGATTTACTAAATAGCTTTTAGATCAACTTACTATAAATGCTCTTGATTGTATTTGTAAAAAGCTTAATTACCGGCAGAATTGTTCTTGTTACATGGTTATCAAGCTCAATGAGGGTTTCTTCAGTTTTCCCCATATTAACAGACATAAGGTCTCTCAATACCAAAATACGAGCGAATGGTTACAGTGAGAAACTACATGTAACTGCGATAGGCATAAAACACTAGGGAACATTAAAATATACAATAGGTATACACATACATACAATATGTAACATTATGGAAACATAGTACGAACTACAAATAAATACAAACGCCAACCCACTGAAGCACGGGTACGCAAACATGAGTATGTATCTATGTGAGTGTATATCAAACAGGGGTGCTTGTGATGGTGTAAATATATGTACAGTTATATTATCTCTAATCTAGGATACTACAAATACTAATTGACTGCAAATACACCCAGACAGCTACAGACACAGAAACGCACACATGTACCCTCGCAGCTGTACATGTGTGAGAGTTACCCGTACGTCCGGAGCAATGTCCGGGTCTGTATTTATGTGAGCTCAAGCAGACACGGAATACAACTGAGCTAATAAAACATAAAAAAAATCTTAAAATGAGGAGTGCATTGAACAGATAATGCATCGAAGTCCATATCATGGAGAGTGTTCACTAATTAAGTGTATTTGTTTTTCTACAATTATTTAAGAGGGTTAGTTATTATGTGATCCAATATAGTAATTCTTTGTATATCTTATATATTAATCTAACTAGGCTTAATTTATACATGAAAAATAATTTATCCCATTTAGCGACTCTAAGAACATCTTGAGAAGGCATATGTCTTGGGATATTAAAAATAATTCTGGCTGCTCTGCAATGTAAAACCTCTAAAAAAATAAAATTATCTTTACAATTAAAACATAATATTCTCCATGTACGCTCTGCGCTGAGTACTACTATCGTATGTTTTGCAATTTGTCTTCCAACTTAATTCGCTCACAATTTCCACTAGAACACATAAACTAAACTAAATATACGATATAGTTAGATGACAAGTCTCAAACTGCATGTCAGACCGAAGTAGTTTTACTGGCAAGTTTAGCTTGACGGAACTGGGTGCAGTTTTCGCACACTAGACAGTACACGGCACAAACTTTTCCACGTCCGCTCTGTTAACGCCGAATACTATTTAAATATCGTATGTTTTGCAATTTGTCTTCCAACTTAATTCGCTCACAATTTCCACTAGAACACCTAAACTAAACTAAATATACGATATAGTCAGATGACAAGACTCAAACTACATCTCAGACTCGGATAAGGGAAAACTTAGCTGATGCAGTACAATATAAAGCCAAAGTTCCTGTTTGTTCGACGCAGTTCCGTTCAATACAATGTAAATTAATGATTACGAATCGATACACTTCTTTAAAGAGGTCCGGCTTTAGTTTATTTCTTCAACCAGAAAACTAGCACAGCATTCGGGTATACACTAAAAACATCTTACCGGCAGAATTATTCTTGTACATGGTTATCAAGCTCAATGAGGGATTCTTCAGTTTTCCCCATATTAACAGACATGTAATAGTATCTTAATCCAATAGAGACTCTCTAGCTAGGTTATTCTGTCGTAAAACATGCCTTAGCTGCGTAGTTGACCTGACCCAAACTGTCAACAGTTTTACCATTGACAGATTGCCTAATGTAACGGCCGGGAATAGATTTCTGACAATGACTCATCGATCAATATCTCCTTGTCTCGTCTTGTCTGAAAGCTTTGACCTTTGTTATCTGAGCACGCCTGACGGAATCTAACGTCAGATTATAATTCGATACCTTTTATATCTAAACTGAGATTGTATTTCGCTTACGTTTTTAGATCTGTTCGGACAGCGCAGATGAATGTATTACGTTGTTCGCGTATTTTTGGGTCTATAACAGTTCCTTTACAAGAATCAGAAGATTAAAAAGTAGTTAAGAAGAACTGTAGCGCCTCCAAGTCTCACGTGTTGCTCATTTCACATTCTCACAGTGGGAATTATACGGTAATGATATTATTTGATGTAAACAGTGTAAAAGAAATCTATAAATTCAATGCGCATGCCTCCTGTTTTATAGCTCGATCACAGCGTCTCCGTCCCACATTGTTAGATACGTTAGATACGTTGGTTTCGACAGTTTTAATAACGGTTCCGGTGGTTTCGGTCGGTCCGGTGGTTCCGTTCCGGTGGTTCCTTTCCGGTGTTCCTGGTTTTAGTACATGCCCAAAATGCAGTGTGCTGTGCTTAATATTAAATCGCCTATTTGAAATTATATTTCCCAATCTCTTAGCCGTGGAAAATGTTTTCCTCTGAAGAGTCGATCGGCAATGATGGCCTGTATTCCTCCATAAATGAGGAGTTAAGTGCAGGGATTTAGGGACTCCATAACCGATAAAACCGTGTACACTTACCTAAGCGAATGGGATTTTTCATTGCCATCTCCTTCATTTTTGCCACGTTTAAATCTTGGATATTAATAGGCAATGCTGCCGAATCTTTTGTATCTGTCTCGACTGGACCCGTGCCAGGCGTATTTTCGGGTGTTGTATTTGCCATTGTAGAATATCCTTCTTTCAGCTGAGTTTTACAATTTTCTTGGAACTGGTTTCAATGTGGAACCAAGCCTGTGCAAATACTCAGCTTCAGACAGTTCGTCAGTCAGCCAATCAGAAGCAATCAAAATGACCTCGTTTATGCATAGGAAATTTTATCGCGTCTGTTCATTGTTCGTTCAATGCCCGGGGGGATGGGGTACGTCGTCTTCGTAAAGGCATCAAAGCGAGGCCAGTTGTCTCGGCTTGTCACAGGCAGAGAAAAATCCACAATCGACATTGAATCGATGGCGGAAAATAACGTTAATAACCTTATGACTGAAAAGAACAGTGCGGTACGACAGAAACTGGGGCGGCCTTCACCTCCTCGGAACCTGGAATAGTACTGGCTATCCAAACAATGCCTAACCCTGAAACAATACAAACCCTAACCCTAAAACAATGGAATTCTTTGTCAGTGCAGCCCAATGGGGTCCAATAAAATGCAAGGTTTTGAGAGGTGAAGGTCTCCTGCAGAAACTTATAAGATATTTCTGACTGGCTCTAATTTTGCGATCTTTGGTACAACTGGCCTCGTTCTGGTACCATTGTTAACAGATCTAGACTTCTTCCTGCAGCACGGGCATGAGATATTAAAAAGGCGAATTAGCGTATAGGGAAATCAATTACAAAACCGTGCGGCTCGTATACTAACAGGTTTACGGCCATACGATACAAGATGTCGACGAGCTCCTAAGTACACTATAATATGGCCGGTTAGGACAGGTTACACATTCAAAGGACTAAACAAAAAGCTGTAATGATCTATAAAGCTTTACATGGCTTTGCCCCGGTGTACCTTTCTACCATGTTTTATAATATAATAATAATTATAATAATAATGGCCGTATTTATATAGCGCCATTTCACCACAGTCTCGTGTGTGTGGTTAGTACAATGGCCCGAGGCTTCTGTACCGGGTGACAATCCCCTGCTCTTTTTCGAGTACTACAACAGGTTCTTTCACGTCCCCTTCAAATGCTGATTAGAAGTAGAAGGAGATAAGGCTTACGACTTGCATACTATGGGTATCCAACCCCGCCAAAATTCGAACACGTTGTCGTTTGATTCAAACCTTCAATTCAAACATTCTATCTTGCAATTTAAACATGCAGTTCGCCAATTAAAACATTCAATTCTTCCATTCAAACATGCGGTCTTTTAACTTTAACTTCCAAATACCTGTTACGAGCCGTGCGTCGCTGTCCATATGAAACTTATCCCATACAAGCGAGAACATTTGCTCTTGCTAGTGTCCAAGCCAGTGCGGACAGCTTATTCTAAATCAACTATTCTAAAACAAGACCCAAACATCCTAAAGCCAGGCGTTGTTCAGGGGGAATCACTATATTAGTTAAAGACGCGTTGAGGAAAGGGATTAAGTTCATTTCCAAAGATAATGATTTTTTTTGTGTGGTGTAAACTTGAGAGGTTTTTTGGCTTGAATAGGGATGTGTACTGTTGCGCAGCATACATCCCACCGCATAATTCTAGTATTTTCTCAAAGAACCTGGTTGACCCCTTTGATATTTTGCAGAAACAGTTACTAGATTTTGAACCAAAGAGGGACATCATTCTCTGTGGCGATTTCAATTCTAGGACAGGGGCACTAAAGGATTTTACAGAGCCAGTGACCAACCTTGTCCTCCCGATGGCTTTTGGTGACAACGATTGCCCACCCTCTATTAGAAACAAGAGCCCATCTGGGCCGGCTTTCACTCGGGCCACATGAGATTGAAGATGAAATACACTTTCATTTGAAATCCTCTTAGTAATAACCAAAGGGAAGAATTATTAGCTGAATTTAGCTGTCTTTAGGAGTGGCCGGTAGCGCGGTGACTTTCATTCTCTGCTCCCCTAGTATATATGTAATTTAATAGTTTTGTTTTTCTCGTATGTTGACCTTTTAATTTAAACACTACTTATTCGTTTAACACACTGCATTTGAGCAGGCATATATTCATTGTTTTGAACCCGAGAATTAACCGTACTACCGTACTTCGTGGTCCCTTTCTTTAGTAGTGGGTTGTCGGTCAGGTGATTGTAAACTCTCGTCGTTTAGCACAGAAAATGTATTCTGATGAATAGGGATCGGGTTGTCATGTAAGAAAGATGGCTCTTAACAAACTGATAAGCTTCAGTAGGGTGGGTAGTCTCGGAACACTGGAGACCTTGGTCTTTCATTGTCTTCTTTTTTGTATTCTTGATCGGTTTGAAAGTCGGATCTCAGCTTTATTATATCCGCTTTCAACTCGCCATTTTCAACTTCTAGGTCAATAATATATTCGTGATGACAGCATCTTGATTTCGGTCTTGTATATATTATCTTGCTGCACTAATTTGTCTTCCAAATGACTAAGTTTGGTTTCTTGATTCGTGTTTTGGTGTGACGAGAGTAAGAATTCATTACGCATATCAGTTAGGTCAGCCTCCATGTTACAAATCAAGGTCGTTAACGCAGCGAGAGAGTTCTTATTGCGGGCAAACAACCTCGTGAAGAATCTAAAGAATTCCGTCTCTTCCGGTTTGAATTTGACTCATGTGTATGTTGCTTTTGGAGTTTCAAGGATATGTTGATCCAAAACTACAGGTTCTTGGGATTTTTCATTGACTTGTGAACTTGCAGGCTCTGTAATTTGTTTTGTTTTCTTAGTATAACATAAAGTGTTGAACATGTTCATTTTCTCAAGCATGTCGCGGCGGCGTGACCTCTGTTTCTTCATTCATTAAGTTCTCTACTTTCATCTGTAATCTGGGAAACTCAATCTTTGCCCATGCCTTGGCACATAACTACTCCTGTTGTTAAAGTAGACGTGGATGGTTATAAGTAAACATCCTTCGACAGCTTGAACCGTTTCCGCTAGGTCAATATCTTCGCTGGAACGAAATAACTTGATCTCAATACTCTCTGACTGTGTCTCTACCTCATTTAAGTGGTCGATCCAACTTACGGTAAATCACTGACAGTTTTTAAGAGACTCGTAATATTGGTCTTGAAGTGCCTTCACCCAATTGCAAAATAAGATGTTCTCCTCGGATGTTTTAAATGCAGCACAGCCGATGGCTTATAGATTCCAATATCTATTTCTTCGAATTTTAGCTTTCTTTGTTTTCCAGTCTTCTCTTGGAAGCACTTGATATGATATTTTTCTCGTATTTCATCCATTCGGCCCAAATCAAGATCAGGAGGAACTCAGAAAAATGGGTAAAATCTGTGAAACACCACGACCACCATACAATTAATGCATAATTTAACGCATGCGCAGAAATGGTGTTGCACGGAACAAAAATTTAAGACTCGGTGCTGTCACAGGCAGCCCGAGTAATAACGGCTTGCAGATTAAGACTCGGTGCTGCCACAGGCAGCCTGAGTAATTAAATACAAGCGCATCTGATGCGAGTGGGGATCCTTTCGTTGGTTGTTGCTAACTTGGAGGTCTTTGTAACAACAACATTCAATGCGATCCTAGACAAGCCATTTACTATTGATGAGTTAACTAAAATTTGCCGCAAATTGAAAAACAACAAGAGCCCATCTGGGCTTTCACTCGGCCAGGAGCCCATTACCAGGAGCGTCCATCTTCCCCACTGTGTCTGTACCCCAGCACAGAGGTAGATGAGGCTATTTTTAGCATTGCGTTTCGCGCGAAAAAGAACAAAGGTAGGCTATTCTTAGCCAATCAGATAGCTAACGTCACTTCTCATTATCATTCTTCTCACTTTCAACGCGGGAATTCGAATTGCTGGTTTTCACTCAATCCCCAGAGATTCAAATGTTGGTGCCCCAACAAATGAAGCTAACGAGGAATCTATTGTTTAAGGGCACCAACAAGGCGGCACCCTCTTTTCGCGGGAATTTCGAATCTAAAAATAGCCTCATCTACTCCTGTGCTGGGGACCCAACCCATAACAGAGGAATGCTCCTGGTAATGGGCTCCTGTTCGGGCCACTATATATATATACATCAATGCAGCCACTCTTAAGGTGAGCACACACCAGGAGACGTTTTGCATGTCCCCTAGTGTGTGTCCCACCTTTATGGAGGAAAGGGTATACTCCCATAAATAAATTGTTTTCAGTGGTCAATGGAAGCACCATTAGAAATGTGAAGGGGGAGATAGGACTTCCTCAAGATGCACGTTTTTCTTTGGCCCCTTGGCTGTGCAAGGTAGGTTTTTTTTCTTAATATTTTGCATTGCAGGAATCTTTTTTTTTACTACCCTTCAGATTTCTGATGGTGTCCCCCCAAGGTGTGCATTACAACAGGATGTGTGACCATTCACATATAGGAAGAGCGCTCCATCTCCTTGGCCTTCGAAAGATCATTTGAAAATCGAAAATCGTCGTGGTGAGCAAGGAATGCATGATTTATCAGCGGCATTAAATTTCCACTAATTAGAAATCAATGTTGGTAAAACCTCCGTAAAGTACCTTAAATTGTAATTGCTTTGGTTAATATATTGTCTAACCGGTAGTAATTACGAACCACCGGAACGGAACCACCGGAACGGAACCACCGGAACGGAACCACCGGAACGGAACCACCGGAACGGAACCACCGGAACGGAACCACAGGAACGGAACCACCGGAACGGAACCACAGGAACGGAACCACCGGAACGGAACCACCGGAACCACCAGAACGACCGAAACCACCGGAACAGAACGACCGGAACGACCGAAACCACCGGAACCGTTATTAAAACTGTCGAAACCAACTATTAAGAGGCAAAGGCCAATACGACGTAGAATTTTAATGTTTTTTAAGATACAATATTTTAGCTGGCCAAACCAGCCTTCTTCAGGTCAGGAGTAGCCTGCTATGCAGACGTATTTTTTCACTCTCATAAATTCGTTAATTTTTTCTTCGAATTTATGAGAGTGAAATAATACGTCTGCATAGCTCTCCTAGGAGCCCTGTTCAGGTATAATAAGCTTAAGATTTACAATGGCGTGTATTTTTGAACGTAACCCCCGCAAAACGTCCACCTCTTGAGGAGATCTTAAGACCGCACCAAACGTCTCATGAGCAGTAAAACAGATTGTAACAGATTGTACCAGATTGTATCAAATCTCGCCTAATACAGAAAAAATCCTCAACCAATCAGGCGCCACGTTACATGTATCATTTGACTCTGACGTCATCAGAGGCAAAGAATTCAAGATGGCGGACGTTTACACACATTTTTTTTACACATTTTTATTTTTCTATTCTAATAGTGTAATTTACAATCTGACTGGCCCGCAGGTAGCTTAAAGCTAATCTAGGCGGGCCGAGTCTTATATAAGTAAATATACTAATTACAGTTCAAAAGAATAAGTTACGTTTTACAATTAATGGAGGGAGAAAAAAAAGAGAGAAGAAAAAGGAATTATAAATTATAAATTATAAAGAGACAAAAGACAAGGTGGTGACTTATGTTAATAGAACTATAAACGTTAATTTATAGAAATAACAACTGTGAAATCAGCAAATTTTATTTGAATGATTTTACTTTTGAAATAATCATGGATGTATCAATATATGTATCTTCTAATTTGAGGATATTAACTAGTATTTTTAACTAGTTCTATTTTAAATGCTTTTTTTGGAAGATTTCTGAGATAACATGGTATCTCATTCCATAGATTTGCTCCAATTCTAGAGAAAGCGTTTTTTTGTATTTCAAGTCTAGAGCTTTTAATATAGAAATTGTTGGATGTAGAGGAACGTGTATTATAAGAATGGATACTGGAGGTGTTTACGAACAAATTTAAAATACTTATTGGTGCTGAGTTATTTCTGACATCATACATCAAGTTAGATAGTAACTCATAGTCTAAAAAGTTCACAGGCATAATATTAGCATTAATGAAAAGGGGAATTGCGTGCTCATTTCTGTCGGCAAAATACATAAAGCGGAGTGCCCGCTTTTGAAGAATTAGAAGTTTTTTCAGATAGGACTTACATGCCTGACCCCAAACTCTCAACCCATAAGTTAAGTAAGGAGCAATTAATGATCGATAAATACTCAGGAGGGTATGTATGGGCACAAAATGTCTTAGTTTCGCGATTAACCCTACTGTTTTGCTAATTTTTACAGCAATATGATCAATATGATGCTTCCAGGATAAATTATTGTCAATTAAAACTCCGAGATATTTCACATAGTATTTACATTCCAAGGGAACGTTCTTATTCTGTTCATTATTGAATATACTTATTTTAGGTTGATAGTTAAGTTTCTTTTGATAGGGACGAAATATAACAAAATTTGATTTTTTTATGTTAAGGGTTAATTTATTTGCTGTTAGCCAATCATATAATTTCTTTAGTTCCTTGTTTACGATTAGTTCCAACGATTTAAGATTTTTGTCTGCGTAAAGTATATATTAGTATCATCAGCAAAAAGATAAAAGCTGAATTTATCAGAACAGTTTTGAATATCGTTGATATAGAGTAAAAAGAGCAATGGACCTAAAACAGAACCATGTGGTACGCCACAAGTAGTTTCCATTTTGGTAGATATGTGTGAACCAATTTGAGTTGTTTGTGTCCGACCTTGTAGGTAAGATAAAAACCATTTATTTATTATGCCACGAAAACCGTAGTGGTTGAGTTTATTGAGCAGAATGCTATGGTCAACAGTATCAAAAGCTTTTTTCAGATCTATAAAGACTCCACACGAAAATAGGCGCTTATCCATATTAGTCTGTATAGCATTAACAATATCAAGAATTGCGTGTTGAGTTGAGTGTGCTTTACGAAAGCCATATTGAGAAGAGAACAGTATATTCTTTTCCTCAATAAAAGATTCCATTCTTTTCCATTTTCCATTCATACCTGAAGAAGGCTGGTGTGGCCAGCCGAAATATTGTACCACTAAATTCAAAATTCTACGCTGTATCGGTCTTTGCTTCTTCATAGTTATTCTTTATTTGATAGCCGATTAGATCACTAGTTTGATCCAACGTACACCAGCAGGATTGTCGTTCACGGTTGCTTGCTTGAACAATTCGTCATTCTTTTGTACATTAATTTTTCGAAAATTCTGTTAAAATTAGATAACAAAGATATAGGTCTGTAATTATTTGCGTCGGTCTCATCTTCAGCTTTGAATATCGGTATGATTGTTGACATTTTTAGTTTTGAGGGATATGCTCCTAATATAATAGATGTATTAAGGTTACCGGATACCTTCAAAACGAAAAAGATGGAAAAATATTTTTTCGCACATCAATGTAGTTTTAGTAGTAGTGTCTCGTATACCAAAAACTCCGTTCAGTAAAAATTAATATTAACGGAGAAATACCAAAAGGAAGTTTTTAACCGGAAGTAAAAGGTTCTTTTTGATTGACAGCAGATCAATAAATACATGACAAGTGCTCACTCGCCAGTAACGACGGTGTGGGAATAGCACATATTAAATTAATTTCATTTTCCAATGCAGGATGCCCTTAGGCAGGATGCCCTTAGCTTGAAAAACAAAGAAAAAAGAAAAGCAAAACGAGGCCAAACAATGCATACAACTACAATTACAAAGCCAAACAGGAGTCCTCGAAAAACCCGACAAGCGTTCGTATTTTCACTTTCAGACAGAGTGCCGAGTGGTCCACATCTGAACATATAAAGAATTGAAAAGAGCCAGCCGAGAGAATATTTGTTTCCAAGAAAGCTTAGATGGAAACGTAGTCTGACGGTGATCCTGAATCGGTTGAACCACGATCTCGCTATTGCCGTGCTGTTTCAGACACCTACAAATCGCTGTCTCCTCTACTAACTATGCTGGCATTCAAGGCGTCTCTATAGTTGTTCACCTTGGCTTTGCCCCTCGAGGTCTTTTTGACTTTCCCATTTTTCTAGTCTGGGAAATCAGCCGACTCTTGCCGCTATAATTTTTCAAGTCGCACATAAAAGAAACATTTTCTGGATGTGGCGTGTAGCTTTGATCGGAAATCAACATTGGCGGGAAATCTTGACAGATAGTTGAACTGTGATGAGAAATGATTGGCCAAGAGCTTGCTAATTGTTGGAGAGGCGGGGCTTCAGATTCACGCACGACAGACGGGTATATTTTTTGAAGTGCTATTTTCTCGCTTTCGATTTTCAATCAAAATAGAGTTTTAAAAAAGCTCCCACACAAGAGGAATTTATTTGATTTGTGCGAAATTTTCACAAAATGTCAATTGATATCTCAGCTGCAAAAACGTGTCGGGGAATTGGGAAATTCTAAAATGAAAGCTCTTGACGACGTTTCCCGCATATCTACTCGGATTATTTTTCGCCTTTTAACGGAAAGCATGATAACTTTTGAACTAAATCGAATTTTGAAATTCCCCGACACGGTTTTGTAATACGATTCCTCTGAAATACGACAAAGCAAACAGATTTTTAAACTTTAAAATATTTTCGGAGTCGGAGCTTCTGAAAGCCATCTCACTAGATCGGAGAAACGGGATGGCGGAAAATTCGAGATTTTCAAAGAACTCAAAACTTTTTATGTATTCTTGTAGCCAATTTTATAAGCTTTAAAATGATACATGAATGATTTATCTACGATGTTTCCTCGAGGCGCTACATAATTTAGACTGGAAACGCACCCTGAAGGTATCCGGTAACCTTAAGTATGTTTGATAGCACATCACTTACAGTGTTACTTGCACATTTCAATATTTGTGTAGGGCAAGAATATAGACCATGAGATTTGTTGTTTGGTATACATAAGATTTCCAATTTAACTTCTTCTGGTGTAACAGGCTCAAAAAGAAATGATGTATCGGGTGATTTGGATTTACAGAGAAAATCAAGATAATGATGGTGTGCCAGTGGCAGTTTGTTTGCTAATTTATGCCCTACTGATGCAAAATGTTCGTTGAGTATATTAGCTATACGTGGGGGATCTCTAGTTACTTTATTATTGTTAAAATCCTTAATTACATTGATTCGCTTAAAATTCTTTGCTTTACGATTTAGTAAATTATTTATTCCTTCCCATGTTTTTTTCATATTTGTCAAATTAGTATTGAAGTATTCATAGAAGTGTTGCTTTTTGCTTATTCGTGTTAAGTTGCAAATTTTATTTCTGTATAATTTGTATTTATTGTCGTCGCCGGATGCATATAATTTGTTTATAATCCTAATTGAGGCTCGTAATCCCTTAGTTATCCATGGCTTAGAAAGTTGTTTTGCTTTACGGTGCGAGATTGTCTTCATGGGTGCATGTTTATTAACGAGTTTATTGAACCTAATGTAAAAAGAAGAGAACAGCTTATCCACATCACTTGCTCCATTCAAAAGAATATCATTCCAATCTACTTGGGAGAGGTCGTTATTAAAACAAACGGCAGAGAACCCCGAGAAATCACGCACTTTTGATTTTTTTACCTTGATTTTATCCCTGGCTGATTTCGTAATACAAAATTGGGAAAAGTGATCGCTAATATCGGAAATTATGTTTCCACTAACTACTACTTGGTCAGGATTATTAACGAAAATATTATCAATAAGGGTGGCTGAGGTATTACGAACGCGTGTTGGTTTATCAACTGTAGGAATGAGATAACAGCTCTGGAGAGACAATAAGAAATCATGGCTGTGACAAGACGTCTCACTTTTTAGAAGATCTATATTGAAATCACCCATGATAACAACAGATTTCCCAGAGGAGGCAAAGTTTTCAATTGTTTCTTCAAAATATGATTGAAAGCGCTCGGTGAGTTATGCTGTCTATAGATAATGCCGCAAATTATGTTTTTTGGGGGGGACAAAGGATATCTCGATCCACAGTGCTTGAAATGCGGCTAAACTGCAGAATACCCCGCAACTCTTGACGTCTTACGCGTAGCCGGTTAAAATCTGTGCTACGCGTGCTACGCGTCGAATGGAAGAGGTGGACTGAGGCTGAGTTGTATGTCTTAATATATTCTTTATACTATGCTACGCCTGCTACGCGTCGAATGGAAGAGGTGAACCGAGGCCGAGTCTCACACCGGTGAAGCTGAGTCTTAATGAATTCTTAATAGAACGAAGCTGTGCTACGCGTGCTACGCGTGCTACGCGTGCTACGCGTCGAATGGAAGAGGTGGACTGAGGCCGAGTCCCTCTTCCATTCGACGCGTAGCACGCGTAGCACGCGTAGCACAGCTTCGTTCTATTAAGAATTCATTAAGACTCAGCTTCACTAGGTCATATAGCCGGGCTGGTTAGCTTATCTAAATCTTTCTTAGTTTTTCGATGAGTCTAAAGAATATTATTAAATTGGCCATGATAAGAAATTAAATCTCCTCTGAAGTTAAAATAAGGCAGTTTCTTTAGTAAAGATTTCGAAGATTTTTCTTCACGCTTGTTACGGTTTTTCATGTTTGGAACAATTTTGATATAGTGTAGGTATAATCAGTGACAGAATGCGTAGAAAACGAAACTGAGGCAGTAAAATAGACGAAAAATAGACGAATAATATAATAGAGTGTATCTTAACAGAAAGAGAAAGTAAGGTTGCGAATAGCGGGTAGATGTAATGAGTATGTACTTAGCTGTAAAGTAGAAGTCAATTATGTCTTTGTGTAGTAGAATTTATCGAGGCTCTTCAGATTGATCGCTAGGACCGGCAGATTCACTCATTCTCAGCTTGACTAAATTATCTGCTTCTTCCAATTTGATCACTCTAGAGCTGTCTGTTTTGCGCAGGAAGATTGCCGAGTTTTTCGCCCAGCAAAACTTGTAGCCGTAGTTGGACTGGTGTGTCTTCGCTTCGTACGCTTCGTACGTTTTGAATGTGAGAGGGGAAAACCGAAGAAAAACTTCTTTACTTGGACGTTTTCAACACAAAAATAGGATCGCTTACTCATGTGGAATACGGAAATCGATAGTTTACGGTTTACATCTCGTCTTTATCACCGAAGAACCCTCATTTTGGCCAACAAAAGAGCTACATAGAAATGAACGATTTGTTAATAAAATACTGTGTAGATTTCTAGATATTTCACCCTATAGAATACATATTCTCGGCTTACCTTTTCGTCCAGGTATTCCATGGCTGCCAGCCATCAGATAAACATCGTACAAAGCGCGGGAACACAAATGACGGGGGAGAAGATATATACTAGAAACCTCCAGAGGTGGGAGAGGAGAATTCATGTTCTTTTTTTTGCCAGGGAGGGGAGGGAAGAAGGGATTATCTCTGTTTTCTCTAACTGTAAATATATCGCAATGTGGACTGTCGCGCTCAAAACTAATTTTAGCGTAATTATTGCTCTGGTCAGCTCAAATAACTGTTTGCGTGAATTAGTTTATTACTGTTTCTACAATAACCTTAGCGTCTTTCAAAATTTACCAAGGCAGAGAATGTCAAGTATTGTAGTCTGTGGTTGCTGTACTGAAGGTCGGCTATCTCTAACAAATCGATACGTTAGATACGTTGGTTCAGACAGTTTTAATAACGGTTCCGGTGGTTTCGGTCGTTCCGGTGGTTCCGTTCCGGTGGTTCCGTTCCGGTGTTCCGGGTTTTAGTACATGCCCAAAATGCAGTGTGCTGTGCTTAATATTAAATCGCCTATTTGAAATTATATTTCCCAATCTCTTAGCCGTGGAAAATGTTTATATTTGTCCCATATTATAAGTTGTATCCTGTCCACCTATGATGGAGCTATCACTGTATTTCTTTACTATTCTTTCTACCCTGCGGCTCTTTGATCGCGTCGATATCGGTATTTGTTGGAGTAAAGATTATTAACTGAAATGCCCGTTTTGTTTATCTCTATTTAAAAGCTTTTACCCTCCTTCCCAAAACTGCAGTCTGCTCATTATATTACAGAACTATAAAGGGAACTGTTGGAAGCCTTTAATTTCTCGAACCAAAATCTCGGCCGTGAGAGGAATCTTGTTTACCGTGAGAGTTGAATAACTGCTTCGGTCATCATATTACGTGCCGAGTGAGTGTTTATTACCTACGAAACGTACCTCCAACAAGAGCGCCAGTTGAAATATCCTGAGCCTGTTAGGAGCGTTGGAAGGCTTTCGCACGAGTGAACTTAAATAAAACATTAAACTGCTTACATTTGAGAGATGGGACTCCAAATTTGAGAGAAAATTCCTCGCGCCGTCGTCCATCTTGATTTACTGTATTTAATTATGTAAATACATTAACCTGGCGATTGTTGCGTGACCAGCACAGTGCAATCTGATTGGTTTGAATTTGACCTTTAACGCATGCGCAGAAGCCGTCTGACATGAAATTAAAATAATAATAATAAAAGACTCGGTGCTGCCACAGGCAGCCCGAGTAATTATACAAGTATCTCAATGACCATAATTATTTAACTAATTACCAATCAGGGTTTCGCCGTTCGAATAGTTTGCCCCTGATTGTCAGGGGCAAACTACTTTACATATCAGCTTACATAACGAAGTCGTGTTTAATTTAAAGGCGCTGTGTCATGGTTTTGCGCATGTCTGGAATCAATGTTCGATTCCCCTCCCTTAATGCTCGATTGAAAGGATATACAATATTTTCCTTTAAAACTAGATCTACGCACAGTTCGTTGGTCAATTTGTACATTTACTTTGATTTCATCCATCCCACACGTGTGTTAGGGTCGTCAGTTTATATGAATATCACTGAAAATAACTTTGTTCCGGCCCGGAATATAAAGGCGTGTCCCTCACCGCGACACAGCTCCTTTAATAAGTCGTACCGTTATTAAAGAGAGAAAACTATGTAAATAGTTAAAAAAGATACTTTATATAACGGTGGGTAACTCGTAAGCCTGATGTGGGACCAACGATTTTACCTCCTTATCCGAGAATACGTGAAGGTCCAACCATTCAGTTGCAGTTCGAAAATGAGATTGTTTCACAAAGGCAGCACCTTTAGCTTTAAGACCCTGAGTGTCAGTCCGGCCAGGGCCGTTTGAACTAACGACCTCCCGCACGACAGACCATGCAGAGCTTAACCACTGAGTTAAACACGAGGTGGTACTATACGTTCATTTACGGCGTAAATTGCGAAACAGTTTCTTCAATGGACAGTCACGTGACTGTATTACTGGCGACAAAACTTTAAGAACACATGACGAACATCATTTTTGGGGCCAATTTATTTTAACATACCGCTGAAAATTAAATCCTTTGTGAACTTAAAGAACACTGAGGAGATTGCATGATATAGCTAATATTATGTATAGAGTTAAGAATAGCCTTTGCCCTAAGTATATCTGTGATATATTTTTATTGAATAATACAACATACAACTTAAGAGTCAAAGAATTACAGATTCATAGATTCAAAAGAGTTAGTTATGGCAAACGTTCCCTTAGATATTTCGGGCCATTACTCTGGTCTAAGCTGGAATCAAATGTGCGTAATTTACCATCTCTATATAGAAGCTTTCAAGAGGGCCATCAGAAAACTTGATCTTGAGCAATTGGTTAACAATGATTGTCAGAACTGTATTTTATGTGTTTTCTGAATTTCAGTGAGATGCAATGTACAAATATTTATCTTTTTAGCCTTTTAATGTTCAGTATTTTAATCAACATTGTAAATAGCTATCATCATAGATAAATAATTCATGAAAGGGGGTTAGGTAGTGAATTTTATTGTTTATAGTTTTAATTTCTGTATTTATTTATTTATTTATTGTGTCCTCATTTAGTGGGAAACTGCTATCTATTCTGACACTGAAATAAAGTTATTATTATTATTATTAATTTGTGGTTGACGATCGCGAGTTTACCTGCCGATCCAGGGACGGCGAAATCCTGCGGCCAATCTACGCGCTTCTTGTTGGGCTCCCAGCTCCTCAGATGTTAGGGTGGCAGAATCAGGGGGTGTTCCCTTAGCGCCCTTGAGGCGAAGAACCTCCAGTTCCAGGGAAAGTTTTTCTTTTTGAAGCTTGACAAGTGCGAGCTTCTTATCGAGGTTTGAGACCCAAGGTTTTTCCCGAGAGTAGGAAGCACCTCCATCGTAGTCGAGCTTCAACAGTTGCGAAAATAGCTCGGTTGGCTCCGTGTCGGAGGGTGAAGTGTAAGTAGTGCTACGCTACGCTCCCGAACTACTGTGTTTTGAATATGACATGGCCAGCGACAACGTATTACCCATTTCGGATTTACGCACGCTTACAATTTAGTCTGCTGTTCTGCAGGTGTCTCAAATGTATGTTTATATTTGTCCCATATTATAAGTTGTATCCTGTCCACCTGTGATGGAGCTATCACTATATTTCTCTACTGTTTCTACCCTGTGGCTCTTTGTCGCAGCTCGCTGATCGCGTCCATATTGGTATTTGTTGGATTAAAAATTATTAGCTGAAATGCCTGTTGGTTACTATTTAAAAGCTTTTACCCTCATTCCCAAAACTGCAGTCTGTATTCATTATATTACAGAACTATAAAGGGAACTGTTGGAAGCCTTTAATTTCTCGGCCGTGAGAGGATTCTTGTTTAAGCTAGTTTACCTTCAGAGTTGAATATTGCTTAGCTCATCATAATAATTAGAATTTCTGTCTGACTTCGTGTGGGTGAGTGACAGTGTTGCTCTCACAGTCTTACTCTCAGGAGAGAAACCCATAACTGCTGAACCACAGTATATATATATTTGCTAGTATATCGCTATATTTCGCTATAAATCAGCTATTCAGTATACCTGTATAGTATAATTAACGTACACCGGTCTCGATACGAGATCGGTAAACCAGCCAAAATTATTTTAGTGTTGGCCTACAGATCACGGTGTTTGCGCTGGTATGTATTATGACCGAGAGTAAAATGAAATGTGGCATAAAACCTACGAAACGTACCTCCAAACAAGAATAGCGTCCGCGCCCGTTGGCGAAACCATTAGCGCCACAGTTAATGCATAACTTAACGCATGCGCAGTAATTTTGCTGCATGAAACAAAAAAAAAAAAAAACGGCCTGCAGATTTAGACTCGTGCCTGCCACAGGCAGCCCGAGTAACTAATCTTCCTCAAATTCACTACTAATTTTAGTGTGAAGTCGCTTTTGATGGGGTTCATTTCGCAATCAGATTAATTTTGACACTCGGTCCCAGTCCCTTCCTCAACTCCGAAATGGCTTTTTCGGAAGGCACTTGGGTGATATCCGTTACTAGGGTGACTGATGAAGTCGAGGAGAACAATACAATCGGAGATTGCTGGGATTTATTTAGCGGAGGTCAGCAAAACTTGACTAGTCGCTAGCAATCTGAACCAGACACCTCTTAGCCTGAATTTCAGCCGTCTCCTCTGGTTCGTTCCTCCCAAGAGAGACGTCTGAATCCAATAGCCGTTAATGCCGTCCAGTGACGTCAAGGCGGATTAACAATTTAATTTATGCAAATAAAACTGTCACGGCGGTAGTTAGCCTGAATTTCAGCCGTCTCCTCTGGTTCGTTCCTCCCGAGAGAGACGTCTGTAATGCCGTCCAGTGACGTCATTACCAGAAAACCTGGTAGTGATCTTTGATTGGTTCATATTCTATAAATTCGCATTTAGTCTTAAAATGACATCGCTGGCGGTTAATCTTCATGTCTCTCCAATATTGGCAATAATTAATATGAGCTCTAAGTGTACCTTTATCAATATAATTGGGGTCTATCGCTTATCGTGTGACTTATCCTCGAACTCGTAACTGTCTCGTTTAGAGTGTAATGTTCTTTACCTTTAATAAGTTATTTTACTAGTTCGTTATTAGATATGTTACTAGTATATTGGAGATATTTTTCGCTTGCGCCACTGGCTTGGTTTTCGTTGTAGAGCGGGGTGTATGTTGTGTATACAGGCAGTTACGTCTCCAATGACCTGAAGCAGATGTCGACTTGGTTCTGGAAACGGGTGCGGGATGTTTTCGTTGACGGACGAAATTACTGAAGTTCTGAGGGGAGATGGAAGCAGAAGTGGACGACGACGTTTGAGCGAACAGAGGGCGCTGCTTGACAAACTGAAATAAAGCATACAAAATTAACTGTCGAGTCATTCGTAGTAGTGTAGCCCTGAGAGTGAAGAACGCTTAATCTAAGTATCTTATATATGGTAAAGATACAATAGAAGAAACACAAACAAGTGTGGAATGTGAAATTATTTGCAATGCAAATACTGTAAAATCCGGACACGAGCATAAATACATTTATTTTCTCTACTCTGTTCCGAAAATAACTTCTTTATGCTCTAGTCCTCCCTTTACAAAAACCAGTACAACAATATAATAATATCATTTATTATTATTGGTAGGAAGGAGCATACAGAACTAGTAAAATTGGCGGGAAAGAAAAACTCTATTATGAATCAACTACCTTGAACTTGACTACGAGAAGTTTTCTTCTTCTTTAAAGCTCTCTCTTCTGCGGATCGAATCTTCTTTTCGTCTTCAGATCCTAAGGCGAGTTCGTCAGAAAGGTATTCATCTACAGCGGCCCACCAGCTACTGATTTGTCTGCAACCTGATCAGTTTGTTTCTCTTTTACGAACATTCACTATTTCAGATTCCTCGAGATTCATGTCTTTCAAGGAGCCAACAAGATATATGCATTTTGCCTCCACTACACAATTCAGACACACACAGTCACGTAGGATACTTGGGTATGTCGGTCAACCGAGCCCAACAGCGTTTATTCATATAATTGCTCATAATAGCTTACAGGCATTCGTTCTTCAACTTTTGGTCTCTATTTACTACTATTATTAATTATTGCGACACTGCCGGATATACGAAAACCCAAAACCACTGTGTGGACTAAACGGGAACGTATACTCCCACCAATGCAGTGCCGCCAACTCTGGGAGCTGAGGTCATCTAAATACATAATTGCTCATAATAGCTTACAGGCATTCGTTCTTCAACTTTTGGTCTCTATTTACTACTATTATTAATTATTGCGACACTGCCGGATACGAAAACCCAAAACCACTGTGTGGACTAAACGGGAACGTATACTCCCACCAATGCAGTGCCGCCAACTCTGGGAGCTGAGGTCATCTAAATACATTTAGTCCGATATGATAAATACAATCTTATGCCGATTTAAATTAAACTCGGACGATTCAATCAAAAAAAAAAAATGAAGCAAGGTAGCAAGGCTGACCTAGAATGAATTCAACCTCTTAACAATCACCTACTTATGGCACACTACATTACCCATAATTCTCAGCACTACTCTCCCCAGGCTTCTGTTCCGTATGTTGAACGCCTGCTACATCGACGATAAAACTAAACAGTACCTCATACAAACTAACGTTAAACCAGGACGCTTCTACATTCTACCTAAAATACATAAAGCTGGTAACCCGGGACGTCCCATAGTTTCATCTAACAGTCACCCTACAGAACGCATCTCCCAATTCGTTGACTATCACATTAAATCCTTAGTTTTTAACCTGCCTTCACACATTAAAGACACCACTGATTTCCTTAACAAACTTCTCAAACTTGGTAAACTACCTGATACCGCTATGCTTGTTACTCTTGACGTTTCATCCTTATACACTAACATCCCACATAACGAAGGTATTAATGCTTGTAATCATTTTCTTTGCACTCGTACTAAATCCTATCATTCCCACCGAAACACTTTGTGACTTAATACGTATGATCCTTACTATGAATAATTTTTCTTTTAATGGTAAACATTATCTGCAGGTACATGGCACAGCCATGGGTACCAGAATGGCTCCTTCTTTCGCTAACTTATTCCTCGGTAAATTTGAATCTAACGCTCTCTCTAATGCCCCTTATAAACCTCACACCTGGTGGAGATATCTCGACGATATTTTCATGATCTGGACTGAGGGGGAAGACCATCTGAAAATATTCATCGATTATCTCAATAATATTCATCCTACTATTAAATTTACTAGTTCTCACTCATTAACCCACGTTCCATTTCTCGACGTTACCGTATCAATACATAACAACTACATTGAGACTGATTTATATACTAAACCTACAGATAAACATCAACACCTCCTTAAATCATCCTGTCATCCCCTTCACACTAAAAGAGCCATTCCTTTCAGTTTAGCTCTTCGTCTCCGACGCATCTGTTCTACCGACGAAACTTTTAAAATTCGTACTAATGAATTAATAACATACCTTTACAAACGAGGTTATAACCGCACATTCCTTAATAAACAAATAGAACGCGCTGCTAACATTCCTCGCAACGACGCTCTACAAACTACTAACTCACAAAACTCTACCCACCGTATACCTTTTGTTATTACATATAACCTAGCACTTCCCCACATCTCTAATATCGTACGCAAGCACACTAATATACTATTTTCTTCCAACCGCTGCAAAGACGTCTTTAAGCAATTGCCTCTAGTTGCATATAGACGTAGCTCTAACCTTCGTGACCTTTTGGTCAAATCACAGCTACCACGTAACACATCTAATCAATCTAAAGCTCCGCCAGGCTCCTTTCGCTGCGGACAAGATTGTGCAACTTGTCCCTAAGCTACATTACTAACGGCCTCAATCAACAGTGAATCAATACACATTTCATTCCACTGGCGAGTCTCGTTTTATTAATTCACACATAACCTGTAATACTAAAAACCTCATATACATGATACAATGTAATCGTTGCCATTTGCAATACATAGGTGAAACTAAGCGACGCCTCAAAGACGATTTAATGAACACAGACGGACAGTAGACAAGCCTAACATTAAATCTAAACCTACTACTGTATCTGAACATTTTCTTTCTAGACCTAACCACTCTTACACCGACATGCAACTTATCCCCCTAGAAATAATATACTCCTCAAGAGACTCAATACGTAAAGCCAGAGAAGCGCACCTTATAGATAAAGCTAAAACTCTAGAACCATATGGTATGAATATACGTGATGAAACATAGTACTTATCTCTTATACTATTTTGCTACTTCAAGTTTTGGTCAGTACGTCACTTCCCGTTTCCGCAATTTCTATTGCGAAATTTACCACATTTATAGATCTTCTTACCTTAGAGCTCTTCACTTGTAACATCTAGTACCTGAAGAAGGCTGGTTTGGCCAGCCGAAATATTGTAATATTCAATATAAAATCCTACGTTGTGTCAGCTTTGCCGTAGTCCTTGGACTTCGTATTCTGTTCCGTGCCAGCAAAATATTCATTTCTGTGAATTTCGTACCTCAACTAACATAAATTACACATTTTGCCTCCACTACACAATTCAGACACACACAGTCACGTAGGATACTTGGGTATGTCGGTCAACCGAGCCCAACATGCATATAGATTTACAAAGGTAGGGCCCGAGGGGTGAACCCGTTAGCCTTTGCCACTGACGTGACCTTAGCATTAACATATTCCCATCTATCATGCCGCTGGAAGTTTCTGTCTGGGATACGAGAATTAGCGGCTGAAAATGCTCCGCCAGAGCTTTTGAAATGTGTACTAAATTTGGAATTATCGGGGACAATATCTTTGAATAATTTCTTAAACGATCCCCTAAAGTAGAGTAGCTAACATGCTTTTTCATACACAAAAGGCGTTTCTGCTTATGGATCCAAATAAAATATCACTGGAATTTCGTTAATTTCGGCCTTAGACATATATATGTATATACAACCTTAATAACTGGACAAAATACGATTTATGCTAGATGTAGACTTGGATGTCTCTATCAAATATTGTAAATATAGCTCCAATGAAATGGATTGGCGAAAACAGATTTTACTTATAAGAATTCATGTGCAAATAATGTCCATCTATTAAATGCTGTAAGGTAGGCTTCAGTAGTCCCTCTGGATCTGGATGCTAGAACTGCTTTATTTCAGGTTCTCCTTTAGCTGTTTGATTCTATCACTGGTAATGTCTGATAACCTGGAGAAAGAAAATGAAACAAACAAAAAATAAGGGCATACGGTGAAAGCAGTGATATGGCAAAAACCATGTCAGTATTGAAGTATTGATAAATTTCATAACATGGTAAGATTATAATGCCCATCCAGGGCGTGGCCACAATGCCTGATACACCCCTTCAGGGTACCCCTTTAGAGCCGACTGAAAACACATTTTCAGCGATTACGTGTTACACAAATTCTTTCAAAATCTGTGCAGAAACATAACACCATTCCTAGTTGAAAAACTTAAACATTTATTGCCAAATATACAATTGTTAATTGGCTTTACCTCTCATAAACAACTCCGGATTATTTATTGCTTAAAACTACCCAATCTTGGACGAAATCAGTCCAATGTATCCCATCTGAACAAAGTACAGGCCAGAAATGACCCAATTTCACAGCGGTACAATTACCATGCCTCTAGCATTACATACTCGTGTAATCAATTACTTTACAAGTCAGATAGACAGGCTGACATAAGCAATTGTTGTCATAACTCCCAATCCTGGGAAAATGCATTTACCCCACAATATCGTGGTCGATAATACCGAGTATTAAACTTTGGCACCTTAGCCTTTGGCACCTTATTAGCCTTGTAACAAGCATGCGAACCTATCGCACGTGTGCGGACCCCATATAGGACTTCAGAGCCGTTCATTACAATTTTGGCTGCGTTTACATTGTCTGTAAAATGCATTTACCCCGCAAGTTCGTGGTTGCTGATAAGGAGTATTAAACTTCGGCAACTTAGCCTTGTAACGGCATGCGAACCTATCGCACGTGACCCCATAAATGGTGAACACTAAGAAATGCGTAGTCATTAATAGTATCGATGATCGTCATAATCTATTATTCAACTAATTTCTTCAACATAAGAATTTAGCTATCTTGGAATCCATTGTGCCTCCAAACTTATTCCCTTAATACAGTTCTGATAATTATCTAAAGCGATACCGAAACTGCAGATAGGCCGGGACCTCAGAGCCATTCATGACGATTTTGGCTACGTTGTTTACATTGTCTGTAAAATGCATTTACCCCGCAAGTTCGTGGTTGCTGATAATGAGTATTAAACTTCGGCAACTTAGCCTTGTAACAGCATGCGAACCTATCGCACGTGTGCTGACCCCATAAATGGTCAATACTAAGAAATCCGTCATCATTAATAGTATAATCTTCATAATCTATTATTCTACTAATTCTTCTGCATAACAATTTAGCTATCTAGGAATCCATAAGTCTGTGATAAATATCTAAAATGATGAAATGTAGATATGGCACCTAGAACGTTCATGACAATTTTGGCTACATTTATATAAATGTCTGTAAGCCATGACACAGTTTATGAGCAAACACTTTGACAGACAGGGAGACTGTATACAACCGGCTCTATTAATTAGAAATTTGAGACATTTCAATTTCTGACCTATTTTGGTGGAAAAACCTTTCTTCAAACTGACTAATGTACTTCCACATGCTGTAGCGGATGCGTCACTGAAATAGACTCGGTCAGTCTATGTTTAACAGGCCATAAAGGGATACCGTTAAGTTTATTAACACCTAAGTTCTATAACAGACAGAATAAGCCGAGTAACATACAACTGCTGATTTGGTAGCGGAATTGCAGAGTGATAACAGCGTGAATATTCCTTGTCGTAAGTCTAGAAACATTCCCCATTGCACACAATTACAACTGAAATAACTTTGCCGCAAAATATTGCCAATTTTCTTAACATGGAATGTGGAACTTAATGAATGGAACACTGCGGTAAGATCTTTTGACAAGCTTTGAATTCTTTTATCTTTAGCGGAAATGGTAGCATCTGAAGCGTTAAATTAATTAGGGCACCAAATATATTTCCAATGAGAATTAACTTCATTAGGTAGGAACCGAACTTAAACAGATCGGAATGCACTTGTAAACTGACAATTTGCCGTGCTAGAATATAACTGAATGTTACTACAAATCCATAGTATATATACACTACAGTAGATTTCCTTCAGATCTCCACTTTTTAATTAACAGTTTTGAGCAATTCGACCTTAACGAAATATGGTATTGAACTGAAAACGAAAGGCAAAACATGCGATTCGTCTGTAAATATCCACTAAAACAACCAATATGTCATTTGTTCTTCAAAAATTACTACGTCGTAATAACGGCTTTCAAGTCGAAAGACTGCACATGAAGTGCTCCATGCTTAACAAATTCCTTTGAGGACAGACACATATTCTCATCTAAACTTGTTCTTATATAGATACAATTATTTGTATGTGTAAGATCTAGAATTAACTTACGGACTTCTGAAAAGAAACAGATAATGGTTAACAATATTCGACTTGATCTGACACTTCTGAAATACAATCAAGACACAATAGTTCGTTAAACGCTTCTTCTACAAACACGGCTTCTTCAAGAGCCGACTTATTATTTTGTGCCTTTTAAGGACCAGGAATGTACAAAAACGGCAATAAGTAGCTATAGCCAAGGTAGACAACGTATAAAGCAATTAAACCGAGGCACACCATTGCCACCCATTGTTTAAAAGCTCTACGTAAATTCCCCTAACAGAGTTCCGCCTCTGAGAAGTTTTAAAATTTAGTATTAATGTTTTCAAGTTGTTGGCATTCAACCTCTGGTACGTTACGTATACTAAAACCACAATCAACCTCTAAGGAACTCACAATGACAAAATCAAAAATTCCAGTTAACCGGAACATACCACACCTTTTTCGTAAATGTCGAGACTTTCGCCTAGTCGTTTATGGAGCATTTGACGAGCGGCAAGGAAGTCAGGACAATTCGCCAATCAGCGTCCATATAGCCTGTGTAGCAAGCATTTCTGTGGGTTTTCCGATTGTGTCGTCTGTGTGGTATAAAGTGGTAATCTGGGAACCAGATTATTGCTTGGAGTTTCCCTCACTCTTTGATGTTAGGCTCTGGAGGATGTGAAAAGCTTAGGCAATTTCACAACTCTCGCTTCTGCTCTGTAGATGGTTTTCTCCTCCTCCTCATCTTTGACCGCTTCTAGTACGGCTTTAGCGGATTTGTACTGTTCCTGGTTGCTTTTCTTTTTTGAATGAGGGCGTTCCACCTGAAGGTTTTATCTGCTTAATTTCTCTAATCTGTTCTGCTGCACTTTGTGAGTCATTAGACCTTTTAAGGGCTGCCATAGTTCTTTATAAGAGTAATCACATCTGAAAAATGAGATCTTCGTTGTTGCGTTCGGTGTTCTTTTTAACTTCGGTTTCTTCCAAAAAAAAATGAAGCAAGGTAGCAAGGCTGACCTAGAATGAATTCAACCTCTTAACAATCACCTACTTATGGCACACTACATTACCCATAATTCTCAGCACTACTCTCCCCAGGCTTCTGTTCCGTGCCAGCAAAATATTCATTTCTGTGAATTTCGTACCTCAACTAACATAAATTACACTTTGTGCGACCTGCTAAAGGTTTTCCGAATTAAACTCAAACTGTTTCTTGTTACGCTGAACTTGAAACTAACCGGTTAAGGGAAGCGTCACATATTGATTTTTCCACGAGAAACGTCCAGCGAAGTTTCTTTTTCACCCCTCCTAAGAAACGTCAGAAATGTATCGATTTTTTTTTCAAAAGTCATACACTACCTCTTTCCATTCATGTCCGCCCTTTTATTCCAACTTAACACCGCTATCTATGTCGGTGAGTTCTCAAAAACATTAGATACGATACACGCATTGTCCCACAGCTATCGCTGGTCACCCTGGCGGCCTCGGTTGTTCTAACAGGGTCATTCATTCGGACAAAATGAAAGCAGTTAAAAAAATCAAATTTCATTTTACAAAAAAATGAAAAACTAATTTTGGGACAGTCAATCGGGGAGGGCCATACATTTGTTTTCATTTAACGAAGGATGCGCAAAAAAGATTGTACTCTTCGAGGTCGAACTATGGGGGTTAGGTTAGGGTTAGGAAGAACTACTGCCCACTGTAACTGGTCGTTGTGGAAGAACTGTTTACTACCAAAAGCACTCGCACCATCATGATCATAGCTGTTTCCCTGTACTATCAAAGAGGAACGACCGAAGGAAGAAAGGAAGAAAAGTTAAATCGTCCATCTTTGGAAGGCCGCTCCATATCACCTGACTTATATATTAAAGAGTATGAAAGTTAAAATTCAATCTTAAGTAAGTTAAGCTATATCTATTCAAACGATCATAAATCAGCTGTATCACCATCCCGGAAATAAATCGTTCTCTTTGATTGTCGACCTATAGTGATCAATATTTGAAAAGTATTCCAATAATGTTTTTGCTCTTCAAAGTTTTCTCATAATCTTTAAGCTTCCGGCAAAATGGAGACTTGGAATACGTCAATGCCCATTCACGTGTTTGAAATAAAGCCTACATTGCTCAAAAAGTTTTATTAACTTGCGTTACATCAAACATTTAAGCGACAGCCGTTCTACATTTATCTGGCCTTTCTTCAACTTCCTGTTAACCCTCGAGTCTCCTTGTCCTTTGGACAGAATGAGGAAGTCGGCGTCCCCACGATGTTCCTCTATTTTCGATCGAGTTTCCCGCGAAAAGACCCTCATGGGACTACATGATTAGCTAAATTGTCCCCACGCAGTGAGACTTGAAAATCGACATTCGCAATATTTATTGTTTTAAAGAATATTGACTGTCGCAATATTTGTTTTTCATATTTTATAGCTTTTGAAAAATGAAAATTGACTGTCCCAAGATTCATTTTTTTCTAAAATGAAATTTGATTTCTTTCAACTGCTTTCATTTGATTAAATAGCCAGAAAAATTAATGACCCTAAGATACACGCATTTGGGACAACCGCAATCTGCCATTTCTCTTCAGGAGATTTTACATATCGTCACAGAGATATGTGATGTGATGTTTCTGAAAACTATGATTTTTCCACGGAGAAACGTCACAAGTCAAAACCCCCCCACCCCTAAACTTCGCTGGACGTTTCTCGTGGAAAAATCGATATGTGACGCTTCCCTAACCGACTTCAGCTTTTTTGATAATGAAGTGGTATACTTTATGTGGTCATCAGAAAGTTCTCTAAACTTTGGCTCGAAGTAAGACTTCAACTGATTCACTATGTCGTCGACTCGCTTTGGGATACCGTGAGATTCATCTCTATCGGACTTATTTAACTGTCGAGTCATTCGTAGTAGTGTAGCCCTGAGAGTGAAGAACGCTTAATCTAAGTATCTTATATATGGTAAAGATACAATAGAAGAAACACAAACAAGTGTGGAATGTGAAATTATTTGCAATGCAAATTCTGTAAAATCCGGACACGAGCATAAATACATTTGGTTTTATTGTACAGCATGCAATAGACCGATTTGTTGTCCCAATGAAGTCACCTGACTTTTCCCTTGAGCTGAGTAATGTTTTCTTGTTTTTCTGTATCCCAAGAGGAAATGTACAAATTTCATAAATTGGAAAACCGCAAAGCCCTGAATCCCTCTGGAGAGCTGTCACATGATTTGAAATGGGACAACAAATGTACAAGCTAAATCGGTATATTCCCACCTGAAATGACAGACCGATAATATATGTGCTAATTTCATTGTCATGTCTGTCAGTATGCAAGAACCGATATATAGAAGGGGCGGCTTTAATCTGTAATATATAATGCACTGGATAAGGAATAATAACTAATTTGTTGTTTGCAGGTAGTCAGTGACAGCTACCTTATTAAATCACCTGCTTGTGGAATGTTCCCTTGGGGTCAAACTTTATCTGTTGCGGCACCAGAAACACGCCACAGCATAAATTGTGGTGCAGGAAAAATGTAAACAACGCCGCTAGCTTCTCCAACAGAATTTGGTAATGGCTGCAATACCTCCCGGTGTATTTTTGTTCTTCTCTTTAAGCTTTTATCATGTGTTAAGTGCGCCGAAACCATCCATTTTTTTAGTGACCACTGTTACGGTAGAACCACTCGAAGTCAGGGAATATTTGGAGCATTTCTCAAACCTAAGGGTCAATACTCCGTTGAAAAGGTACCTGGGATCTCCGGAAGAGCTGTATGTACTGTGTAAGGCTGCTGAATTTGCCGCCAGAACTTTTAAAGGGTTAGGAAACCGAAACAGTTTCCGCCTGCGGAATATATTGGATTTGAAAAATGAAGTCGGAGCTTTGGGATACCAGTTTCGGTTGCTGTTAATAGACAAGAATACAGGAAAGCTTCAAGTTGAAGTGTTTGACGTTGCTGTCAGTGAGCTCAGGAATGGGAATTACAGAGTTGAGGTTGGAGATTTGAGGCCCAAACGGTCGGATGTATCGAGCCGCAGCAAGCACAACGAAACGTGCGACTTTTTAAGTAAATTGGCGAACTGCTCTGAATGTGGCTACAAGGGGATTTGTCATAAAGGCACGACTCATATTTCACCATGGTTAACCTTTGCACTGAAAACTCAAAGAGAACTGCAGTCCAATGTATCCTTTAGTCGTTTTCAAATGCTCGGTGCACATAACGCATTTAATGACCGAGCAGACGGATATGGGGAAATGGACGACTGCCGCTGGCCACCCCCGTATGAAGGGGAGTGCATTGACTTGGCAAACCAGGAGTTCAGCTTCACAGACCTGCTTGATATGGGTGTTCGTGCACTTGAGATCGATCCATGGTGGTGCTTTGGCAAGATGAGGATGAGTCATGCCTACCACCATGCATACTTAGGCTGTAGCCCTTGGGATCGAGAATTCCATGATGGGATAAGAGAGATTGCCGAGTGGGTCAAAAAGCCTGTAAACTCCCAGGACATTGTGCGCGTGTATCTTGAAGACGGAGCAAGCCACACAGCAGGACATGATGACTTAATCAATGGTCCCATCCAAAAATACTTTGGTGACAAAGTTCTTACCCCAAATGACACCGGCTACCTTTTCAAAGACCGCTGGCCTACAGTTTCAGAGATGCGAAAAATAGGAAAAACTGTTCTCTTTGCATCGGGGAATTCCTATAACCACAAAGGAGCCTATGTTCATAAAGGTTACTGGACTGAGCTAACAGTTAACCAGTTCTTTTCGTATCCGAACTGCACTGCTGTCAAAAATGAATTGACACCGCTGCGAGTATACAGTGACAGCACGGAATATGGCCCGTTTTGGAATGGCCCTAAGAGAACAGGCACAATTCTAAGTTATATGGACTACTTAAAGTGTAACGTCATCTATCCTGCCGCCGACCAAGTAAACCCTCAACTGCTTGAGACATCTTTATTCACATGGGCCATTGGAGAGCCTAAGAATACTCTGACAGATGAATCCTGTGTGCTTCTTTGTTGGGAGGATCAGAGATGGCATGTGGAAAACTGTGTAGAGAAACACCCGTTTGCGTGTGTATCAGCTCACGATGAAAATGACTGGGTGGTTAGTTCCGGAGTAGGACAGTATTTCGAACCTCTGTGCCCCAATGGGTACAGCTTCAGTGTGCCACATGATGCCAAGCATCATAGCAGACTGTTACATATCGTCGATAAAACTGATGTGTGGATTAACCTCACACCTTTCATATCATTAGTCAATGGTTTGGCGTGAGTATTTTACATGGCAGTTTTCTTTCATTCTTCAATTCATACTGCTAGCTGAGAAGAACGGCGTGTTCAGTCTCAAATAATGGAATTTCAGGTATAAAATGTTCTATTATAAAGTTTCAAATTTCGGGGAATGAAGCCCAATTAGTAGGTGTGTTCAAGTAGATGATCAGAACTGTGAGGAGGGAATGATAAAGATCGGGGGCACTACTATTGTTTATGATGTAATATACGTGCGACAGCAATGGGTCGTCATTTTTCATAAAAATACAATGTACGTCGAATTACGGATCATAGACTACTATTCATAAAAATAAAACGGGGAGAAAATATCTGGATTCGTTTTCACAATAACTTGGAAATCCGGGTTTTGGATAACCTGAGTATCAGGCCTAGTTTGGGGGGGGAGCCTGATACTCAGCCTGGTCCACTTCTGGACGCTATTGCCGCACATACCTACCCATGTATCATACAAGTGCCCCCCCTGACACTAAAGAGACTGTCCCTGTGCTTTTATATTCGTGAAAAGCAGTTATGATATTTATGGTAGTTAGATTTAATCAACAACTGATCTCTATTGACAATTTCTTATATTCTGTCTTGTTTAGGCAAACTGATGAGGTATTTTACAGTTCGTATGCATTTAAAGACACTAAAATAGTCCCTTTCATATTGAGAGACTGCGTATCTCTCGCCAACACCCTTTTCTCTCTGACTGCTCGTAACCCTCCTCGCGATATGAAATGGACTGTTTTACAGTCTAGTGGTATGCAATGTGCTGTTTAAGGTAATACCAGTTATATATTGATGTCATACTGGAAAATGCGATTGAACTATAAAATCCTATATATATCGACCAATGTTGAACCGTGTGCAAATTGCTGCAACTTTCGTTGGACAAATGTTGAACGATGGTGAACCGTATAGCCGGCAAGTTTTTTTTTTCCTTTTAAATTAAGTGTGAGATGCAAATGTTGTACGCCGGTAACTTTTTCCAGTCAGTGCTTTGCACACGTTATGTATTATATAGATACATGTGTTATATATTATATATTACTGATTTGTATCTTCAATTTTTGGAGTGCCACTGATCAATATTACAACTTTTATGTATGGTGAACCTTTACTGAAAAAGAGGTATTTCAGAAGAAACTGAGATAATTTGTAACGATAAACGTTATGCCGATCAGTTCAGCAATGCTTAATTTGTTAGCTTTCTATAGTAGTTTGGGCCCTAGGAACAGACGGTTCTAATCCGTCTCTCTGTGACGTACGAGACGCGGAAACAGCGAGAGGGGAACTTAAAACCACTAGGGTACGAGAACTTCCATAATTATTACATACCTTACAGTATTCTGTTGTTAATGACAGTGATTTTCAGAGTTAGTGTAATAAACGAGTTCTTTTCGTTTCCCTGTGATTATTTCGTAATTTTACAGTTCTTTCAGCCTGCGAATAGACTATATCGTAACCCCGCCGTCGCAGTGCACTCTGGGATGGATATCTCAGTTTTCCATTGTTGTTGTTGGGCGGCCATCTTGGATTTAACAATGGCAACTGAGATATCCATCCCAGAGTGCACTGCGACGGCGGAGTTGCGATATAGTCTATGGCCGTTCTTTTAATTTGCATGATATGCGATACAATCACGTGGTTATACCGACTATTTATCAGTTAAAGGCCCTTGAACGATCGAAATCGGTCCGGTAGTGTTATTAGCAAAACCTGTTTGCTATTTTCCATCTCCAATGGCCTTTTGCAGGAATGCAATCATGTGGTTGTACAGGAGGGCGAAAATACAGTAATTCATATACTCAAAGGGGCTATGTCATGGTACTGCGCATGTATCGAGTAATCGCTCGTTTAGTGGCTGTTAATTGGATACAAACACTTAAGCTTCCCTCCCTCATTGCTTGATTGAAAGGATTTTCAATATTTTCCCTGGAGACTGTTCATATACTGACTGTTTGTTAGTCATTTGTGCATATTTGCTTTCATTTTAAGCATCCCACATGATCGAGAGGTTCGTTAGTTCATATCAAAATCGGTGGAAATAGCTCTTTCCGGCCCGGAAAAACGAATGTAAAGTCTTACCGTGACACAGCCCCTTTAAAGGCACTTGCATGTATAGTGTTATTAACGAAACCTGTTTGTAAATCAGTGCTATTTTCCACCAAAAATCTATTGTCGATCTTTCAAAAACAGTGTATTCTGACTACACTGACAAGAGACTTCATAAGTATAGTTTATTGTGGGATAGTCGCCAGACAACTCCGTACTACAATACAATTAACCAATATAAATTGTATTCCTAACTAATGAGAAACTGCCAGATACGAAAAACCGCTTAAACCACGAAAAAACCACCCTGGGATTGTGGCCAAAAAACGTGGGGAAATGCGGAAACGTACTCCTCGACCTAATGCAGCAACCCGAATTCTCCGAGGGCTAGAGAACTAACAATTGACTTACTAAGTCAATACAAAGTAACCGTACTATAATCAATAAGATAAATAAAATAAATTCGAAACAAACGTGGGGCTGACTGGCCTAGAATGACTACTTTTCCCGCTCGAAGCATTATATATGCTAGAAGCATTACCCATAATGCTATAGTCTCCTCCCCAAACCTCTTTACCGTGCCGGCAGAATATCAATTTCTGACTATATCGCTCCTGCGTCGCTCAAACGTCAGAAATTACATTTTTAAAGATAGCTTGCCATCCAGTATCCATGGCAACGCCTTTCCCATGAGGATCACAAGCTCAATTCATTCGTTAACGAAGTATTATATCAGCACGTGACTGTTTCCTGCAATCGATCGATCTTTCTGCCTTTTTGAAGATTGTTTACCATCCAGTAAAGTCGCTTTCCCATGGGATCAATTAGCCAGTAACAAAACGAGCGGGGGACTGGAACCGAGTCAGTAAAACTAATTCAATTAATAACTAGTCAAAGTGAGCATTATTTTCCAAAAGAACAGATCAAACTTAGCTAGTCTGGAAAGTTTCGTGAACTTTGGCTCAATATTGACGATGCTAGAAGGCATCAAATGTGTCAATTTTCCCATACAATCTATCTTATTTTTTAACGTTGTCCCTCCAAACCATACATTCATTGTAAAAATTTGGAGGGACAAAGAAATTTAAATTACTTATAATTCAGGTGAGATTCACTCGAATCACGTCAAACTTGGCACACATGCTAATTTTAACATGCTCTATCATGTGATGAACTTAATTTTAGAATTAGAGTAATTCTGATAAACTCGGTCCCAGTCCCCTGCTCGTTTTGTTACTGGCCAATTGGCTCAATGTTATCCCATTTCAGATCACATGACCTTGGGCATAGTTTCTTTTATTTCTTGTTAATGCATCAGGAAATTGATATACCCATAATTCAAAGAATATTATTCCCGAAAGATTTGAAAAGTCAAGCTAAAGAGGTCTGTATATTCATTGGTTATTGAAGTAATATATCAGCACGTGACTGTTTCCTGCAGAAAGCCTATCAAGGCACCTATACTCATAATTGCAGAATGATGGTAACCAAGAGACCATCACGTATTAGGAGTTTTTACAACAGACCTGACTTTCGGACAGGTATTCACGCGCGGATCCAGGGAAAAAACTGATCGTTTTCCGAGCTAAACGAAGGTATAAACCAAACAAGCGCTGAATTAAGGCACGAGACCCCTCTCTTCTGGGACTGGGCAGAGAACTTATTCCTAGAGGAGAAAGTAACAAGTACTTTTCTACTTGTCTTGTTAGCTGATTTGGAAACAAATACCTTCGACCGAGAGAACCAACACCATGCGTCCAGCCTAGTCCCAAGTCGTTCTGCATGGCTGGTATTTTTCTGATGAGTTAATGGATCCTGTTGTTTGTCCTAGTTTATGACGTCACAGCTCACGGTTCTGGACTGATGATGATGATCTAACTTTATTTAAACACGCTGGCCTCGTTCAACTTAAAAGCTGGTTTCCAAGAGAGGCGTGCATTATAATTATAAACATCTCATCTGATTATAATTACTAATACGTATCCTAAGCTAATATACATAACTGATAAAGTAATCTATGTGGTAATACCCAAGTGCGTTTTGAGCCAAACTTGATTGGCCAGCTTCATTTCTGAAATTCATGATGACTCTGGCCGACCTGTTTTGAAGTCTCTGGAGACGTTCATTTAGACCTTTACCCAACGAATCCCAAACCTCGCAACAATAGTCAAAATGAGGCTGAATTAGAGCATTGTAGACCGACACAAGAGTATCTCGATCGACAAATGCTCTAAGTTTTCTAATAGCCCCAATACCAGACGAAATTTTACTTGCAATGTACTCAATGTGTTTCTCCCATGTTAGAGATTCGTCAATCTGTACTCCAAGTACTTTATAGTTCTTTACTCTATTAACAGGTTGATTATGAATGGTAACTCTTGGTTGGACATCTACGCTATTTATCTTACGTTTTGAGGTAATCAAGACATACTCGGTTTTGGCTATATTTAAGCTGAGTTTGTTAGCAGACAGCCAATTTCCAACATTTATCAGGTCCTCGTTTATTCTCTCTTCTGTTTCATTTAGTGTTTCACCAGTGGACTAGATCAAGGTGACGTCACCAACCAGGACAACATTAATCCATCAGAAATAAATTACCTGCCAGAATGCCTTGGGACAAGGCTGGACTTAACCCAGAATTAGCGCTAATCGCCGGGCTTCGAACAACTGAGGCCAGGGATCTAGGCTAGACCTTTGTTGATGGCACGTATTGTGCTAGAATGTAACGTTTACTTTCTTTGCCATAATTTTGGAAAACGATAACTAACCTGGGGCTAGAGGTCCTTCTCGCTATGTTTACTGACATAAAGAGTGCCGGTGTCACAGCGATTTCGCTCCCCCCCCCCCCAGTGAATTCGCCCCCCCCCCCCCCCCCCCCCGGGGCGAAATCGCTAGTGAATTCGCCCCCCCTCAGTGAATTCGCCCCCCCTAGGGGGGGGGGGGGGGGCGAAATCGCTAGTGAATTGTAGTCGTAATTCTTATTGAAATCGCCCCGCCTCAGGCAGTACATGTCTAAAGTAAAATCTAAAGTGTAAGACTAGCCTCTTCCGCAGGCATCTCTAATAGGAACCGACCGACCGGGCCCGGGTTTCCTGTGTGAAGCGCCGAGCGCGAAGCGCGAGGGGCTGAGCTTTTCTTCACCTGCCACAGGGAGCCCATAATCTGATTTCCTCAAAAATTAGAGATGCCTGCGGAGGAGGCTAGTGTAAGACCTCTTTAGCTACTATTACTACTACTGACTACAAAAATACGCGAGTCGGTAACACTCCTTTTCTTCGGAAAGTCATTTCAAATTCTTTCCGAATTTGAGTTAATTACACTGCTAGAAAAAAATGCAAAACTTACCGCCGTTTTATCTTCTCATTAGTTAATAAGCTGTTTACCCAGAAAGGTTTAATCTAATTACCGAATTAACATGCGCCGTTAGCTCATTTGAAATAGAACAAAGCACGCGAGTCGGTAACACTCCTTTATTCGGCAAAGTTCTTTCAAAATAGATGGATCGACGCGAGCATTACGGGTTATAAAAACTTACATACCACGATAATTACGTCAACTTCATTATGGTTTTCATGCATGTAAAAATCATCAGGCTATTTGGCAGTTGTTTCCAAATACGAGTCCACTCGCTGCAAGCAAAGGTAAGTTTTAAAACTTCCCGCCGTTTTAGATCTTAATTAGTTCATTAGCTTGTTTATTCAGGAAGTTTTCTCGCGAGTCGGTAACACTTGAACGTTCGGCAAAGTCTTTTCAAAGTAGGCGGATAAACGGGTTATCAAAACCTTTAAGTATCCACAATAATTCCATCATCTACATGTTGGCTTCAGGCAAGAAATACTAACAACTAATCATTCGAAGATTGACGAAGATTGTATGTTGCACTGCTCGCGCGAATGAAAATTGCAGCGTTTACCGTAGCTGCCAACACGAATTTTGTCTAAGAAAAGTGAAGCGTGGATTTTAAAATAAAATTGAGTTGCATGCCTTTATACACATTACTGATAGTTTTTTGTATTACTGTTCTCCACGTCCAATACATTACAGTAATAAAAAGAAGGAAAACATGTATTCATAACCTTTTAAAAGGTTAGAAGGAGGGGGGCGAAATCGCTAGAGGGCTCTCCATAAAATTTGTTCAAGGCACTGAAACGTGAGGACCCCGTTATCAGTAATCAGTCAGAAGTCTAAAACAAGTCTCGATAAGTAATCAGTGGAACTCGGCCCATCAGTTTACGGTATAATCTATTTTTAGAATGGCGCTCAAACTACTTTAGTGGGTGAAATTAATCATGATACCGAGTTTCTTTTATAATCACAAAATTAGTTGTCTTATTGGGTATCGATTTAGCGAGAATCGTTTTCTAAAAATAGATGACAGCTACGTACGGACAGGTTCACTACTTGAAATTTATAGAATGACGTCTTCATGCAGAAGTATATAGTCCTGCCCACCGGATGATCGGCTCATATTTCGCAAGAAAGACAGCACATAGGTTTGTAGATTTTCATTGTTGTATAGTAGTTATATTTTTGTCGTAAAGTGTTATTTTATTATTGTTTTTGTACTTCCAATTTAACGAATGCCGACCGTTTGACGTCATTGGCAGTATATCTGCTTTTCCTGTGGTATGAAATTCTTCCATCAGTTGAAAAGAACCAACCTGAATGTTAGAAGAGAATGACATCAAACCCAATTTACAACAATACCACAATAACAACAATTTTACTGAAATCTCACGGCTTGGAAAACAATGTGTTTTACTGATTATTGAACCACTCAACCGCTCAAATCATGAGCACTTCTCTCCCTGAACTCTCAAACTGATAATCATATGGCATTACCGCAAGAGCTTTTTGAAGCAACAACAGAATATGCAGCCTATAATGAATTCATTGCATTTTCAGTATTGTCAAATATCACGCTAATATTCTGTTGAAGCAACAACAGAATATTAGCGTGATATTTGACAATACTGCACTTGATCGACAATGGTCAATGCAGCAACGACGTGACGTTTTTACTACCTGAGCCAGTCGAGCTTGACCAAGAATGCAGCTTAGCCGGTTTATTTTGAAGCTTTTGTGTTTTCATAGAAGGTCAGTATTGTCCTTGAGTTGAACTACTTGAACATCAAACATCATTGTTGTCATAGTTGTCACTCAGAACCCAAGAGAATGTCGCGGTTACACGTACGAAATCGAAGAAAAGTTGGCTTACACGAAGTCAGTGAAGATGAAGGAACGTATGTGCCAGGAACGTATGTGCCATTAGTAGGTAAGCAAAAATCGCAGTTTATACAGAGTCTGGTTAACTAAGAAAACCGTTATGATAACGTCTATTTTTAGCTGGATAGCTGACTACTGTTCATGTTGTTTACAACGTTTTGCGGTTGAGTAGCTGTGCTTTGTTTTCTTGGAAACTCATGGCGAACTTTAGAGAAAAAAATACTCGTGTATAAATACCTTGTCTCCAGATCGAGTGAAAAGATAAACCCTTCGATCAGCGCAATAACTAGTATAACCCAACTTGCAGTGGTCAGCGAAAAGATGGAGGAGTACGATAACGAGCCAGAATCATCGCCGGAATGCCATTAGTCTCAGTTTGATTTTGAAACTTGGCTAAAGCAGATCTGGCTGACAGAATGATTTTAGTATAGGTAAATTGCAAACAAATCCCACTGACATAGTGGTGTATGCTGTTATCTTCACTCAAAGTTATTACATCAGCCGTATCAGTTAGTGACACATTTGCATGTTTCTCTCGGTCGTAACGGCTACCCTCCGGGGGACACTATTGTTTATATTGTACGGTTTGAACCTAATTTCGATTTCCGTTCGGGTTTTTCGTAAAATTTCGTCGAATTCCGGTACATTATAACAGGGAGAAAATCCGGGTTCGTTTTCACAATAACTTGGATATCCGGTTCTAGCCCCATGGCCGCGCCTACCGTACCATTTATCATTCAAGTGCTCCCCCCTCCCTCCCTCCCCCGGGATGGCATCACACACAGGTAGAAAGTCGACTCTTGTTTGTAGAACGTTAACTGCAGATATAATTTAACGAGGGTAAATACTTGGCAGTATGAAACGGATAAACTCGTGGCCCTCACTAAGCTATAACAAAATAATTATTACAATAATTCTAAAAAGACATTTACAATAATTCAGTAACTGGTGCAAAATACGGAATTCTTCGTTTGCAACCACGTGCTACTGGGTTGCATCGATGTCACGAAAAATATTTTTTATTACTAAATAAAATAAAATGTTTAAGCTTGAAGAGGGACACATTTTGAAGCAAAAGAGCATTTCGTTACAAAGTTATGGGTGAACGAATAGGTGAAATAGGGACGGCCAGGATAACCTCCAAGATTGCCGTCAAAACTTCAGTCTTTAATAAAGCGAAAATTTCATCCAGCTCATTTGATTTCACTATAAATCCCATTTGTAAAGCCAAAAACCTTTAATTTGGCACACATTTGTTGATTTTCACGACCGTATCTGAACGTGATTCGGTTCGTGGGACACGATTCAAACCTCGATCTATAACTCGGAAGCAAAACATCCTACCGACTTTAATTTTTCTGTGATGACTCGTATCACGGATCTCTACAAAATATAAAAGAAACAGCTTTATAGGATGTATAGTTCGATTTTAGTTTTTTTATGACCTCCGGATGACGCCACGTGCAAACGAAGAATAGTGAAAATTTAAGAATCAGTAAATTTTCTAAATTGTTAAAAACATTAAAAAAATACCGAGCAATAGTAACATGAATGACAGAAGTGATAAATGCACATGTAATATGCTGTTCCAGAGTTTTATAGGTCACAAACGTGAAAGGTTTTCCCACCCTCAGTATCTCGTTGATAGCGCGAAGATATGTGTTTTCCGGCGTTTAAACAGTAAAACTAGAATACTCAAATACGGTATACAAAAATCCTACAAAAAGAACACCGGATCTGAGGTATGGACCTAACCAACCAAAATATAAATTTATGATAACAATAACAAGTCCGAAGACTACAGCAAAGCTGATACGGTGTGATACAATCATGGCAATACGGCTAGCTAGACCAGACACAAAAAGGTACTCGCAGTAGAATGCAGTCATGGACAGCTGTTTCGACCTCATTTGGACTCGTCAGCATGACATAGCAGACAATATGAGCTTCGGCGAGAACCTCTACTGCTCATTAGGCCACTAGTACTTAATAATCTAGTGTGGAGCTCAGAGAATAAGCTTGGTTATCCGGTGTCACACACAGATATACGCGTGTGGCAAAAAAAAAAAAGCTGTCAGTGCCGGCAAAGAGAGCCTAAACAAACGCTGGCCAGACAATATGATGACAAAATAGGAATAGTCGCTGTAGTCGGATCCGAAGAAGACCTACGCCTACGGTACAAAAATGTATGATAAAACTAGAATAAGCAAATATATATCGTATACAAAATTCCTAGCTAGCCGTAGTGCCATTGCTCGAGTATTTTTTTTATTTAAACATATATATATTCTTTGTGTTTGCTCCCGGGGGGGGGGGTACTCCCATATATGGACTATACGGGGATGATCCGCTGGACAGGGTATGGTTTTTCGAGTTTCTGATCTTAGACAGGGTATCCATTTTCACATCGACAGATCTTGAACAGGGTATGGTATTTATCTAGTGCCGTTATTTAGTCTAGTGCTTGCTGAAGACTTATTTAGTTATGACACTAAACAATAAACTGACAATAAACACTGACATCCAAGTATAGATAATTTGTTATTTGTCTTATAGAGGGAAAATTTTAACACTTTGTCTTGAACAGGGTATGGAAATTTGAGTTTTTTTGTCTTAAACAGGGTAAGGGCCCGGTAAGGGTTTCAGAGCCCCAGCGGCACACCCCTACCCAACTTTAGTTAGAGTACCCCCCCCCCCCCCCCCCCGGGTGTTTGCTCCAGGAGCAGGACGGCTCATCTAGGGAGATTACACAACATTTATTTACTAATAATAACTGGAAACGAAAGGAGGAACTAAGCTACATACATACGTGATCATTACAAGACTTAAATTTGAAACGACACAAAAAGATTAATAGGCTAGAAAATGACAAAACAGAAGGCGAGTTGCAAGGACAAATCAGAAAAAAAAACGAGTTGACTCCACTGATTAGAAAGATTTGGACTTCCTGAAAAATACATTCGTTTTGTGCTAGTGATAGGCTGGAGTCTCCAAACAGTAAAGTTCTTAACTTAAATTTGTCCGTGCAAGTTTTCCAATTACTAATAATAAGTGCAACAGAGGTAAGGAGTTTGGATCGTTGGGCAGCATACATGGGACAGTAAAAGAAAAAATGCATTGATGTTTCATTGGAAAATCCACAAAAACAACATGGAAAGGAGATGAAGTTTCTTATAAATAAGTCGAAATTCGAGTTTTTCATTCTTAGACGGGTATGCACAATTGAGACAAATCTAGAAATAGAAAAGTTATACAATGTATTATACTGCAAGCATTCAAATGTAGATTTCACAGCAAATTTAAAAGAGGCTAAGGTTGATATGTTGTCTCTCAGTTCGACTAGTTGGCAGAGTATAATTTTTACCGTATCTAAGCGAAAGTCTCGTTCGTTCATGACTACCTTTTAAAGGGAGTAACTTCAGTCAGGTGTGAGATGGTTAACTATCTTATAGAGTAGAACTAATTTATGCATCTGTCTCCTTGTTTTTAAATCTTCCCATCCTAATTCATGCAAAAGGCTAGCTCTGCTGGTTCCTTTCATAGCCCCAGTTACCAATCTGGCAGCTTCATATTGTACATTTTCTAGAAGATCGCTTTCATTTTTAGTGCATCTGATCCCAAACGCAATCAGCGTATTCCATAATTGATCGAACAAGGCTTTTGTAAAGAACAATAAGAGTTGATCTGTTTACTTTATACTTAATACGTTTGAGTAGGTTTAAAATATAATTTCTCCAAGATAAGTTACTAGATAGTGTTAGTCCTAAATGAGTATGATTATCAACTTCTTCTATAATTATACCATTTCCTAAAATAAGGGGTGGGTGCATTAGTTTGTTTATCTTAGCGGTAAACGTAATACCCCTAGTTTTGGTAGAATTCATAGTAACTAACCAGCTATTTGACCAATCCGTAATATTAAGTCAGCCGACAATTCTTCAGCTGATTGCAGCGGGGAATTATCAACTATTTTAAGCAATGATGTATCTATTCATTAACCTTATCAAAATAACGCTGCGTGCGTATTGCATTTACGTAGACGCTTTAGTAATCTATTTCTTTTCCGTATTTCTCTGCAGATCTCGCTGGTCATTCATGGTTTATCTTTTGGTCTTATTGTTACTTTAACACATGAAATATGTTTTCGACTATATTTCGAAACTGATTGAACCAATTGTCATAAACAATATCGATATTTTCATTGGAGTTAGCAATGAATTCCCAGTCGGCCTCCTCTAATTCAGTAACCAAATCATTAGCAACCGAACAGAATTAAAATTCCAAATCAGTCGAGTAAAAGCACGTTGTTTTGGTGTTAAAATTGACATTTTCGCGTAAATGACCGAGTGATCACAGTTTGACGGTGGGCTCGAGTATAACACCGTATCAGCTTTGCTGTAGTTTTCGGACTTGTTATTGTTTAAACAATGGCCAGACTTGTAAAAGTAAAAACGCTTTTTGTAAAATACATGTTCTTGACCGCCATTTTGAAAGGTAACCAAGCCTTTGGTGACATTGAGGATCGGCCCTAGCTATAATAATATTGACACCTGCATGGAATCGTGTTATCATTATCTTGTATCTAGTTGGCATGATAATCAAAATCTATTCATACTTATAGAAAGAGGGTTTGTATAAATACATGGTCAACTCCAGTGAGGCTAAGACTAATTCTTGGTTACTTTTCGAGTAACTACGAATTGGTGTATATTCCAGTAAAGCAAGAATACATATCTTTTTTTGCTTCGCCATCTGCATGACACTAAAAGGTTCCACTCGACCAGATATAATTGTTTTTGCATTTCAGGGCTGACGCTATAACAGTGCGGCTATTGAAACAGACGCCACTTAGCCGGAGGACTGAACACATTGCAAAATAAAAATAAGGCATTCCAAATATCAATCATTATACATCTATGCGATTTTCCTGATTCGAAAGACTTTGACTTCAGAACTAGTCGACCAAATTCGTCTTTTACCGGATCGAAGCTCGAGCAAGTAGAAATGCTATTGTTTAATTTGCATGGCAATCCAACACTGATTGGCTCGAGTAACCGTAAGTCGGAATGCTTTGATTTTGTTCTGCAATGTGATTGGTTCTCGTTGTCTAAGTGGCCCTGTGATTGGTTCTCGTTGTCTAAGTGGCCCTGTGATTGGTTCTCGTTGTCTAAGTGGCCCTGTGATTGGTTCTCGTTGTCTAAGTGGCCCTGTGATTGGTTCTCGTTGTCTAAGTGGCCCTGTGATTGGTTCTCGTTGTCTAAGTGGCCCTGTGATTTAATCAACGATCGAGGGGGCCGGGCGCAGCCCGAGAGGGCGATGCACGAGGTCAATAAATCCCATACCTCCTGAGGAAGGCCGATAAATGGCTTATTTTTCACAATGGCGAGGTTTCTCATTGTACGCAATAACAATATATCTCTTATCATAAATCATTAGGAAGCATTGTTTGTCTGATTTATGCATAATGTCGCATGAAATTAACGTTCATAGGGCTTCTCATTTTTTTCTCGGTTAGTTCAACCAACGAAGCTTATAGTGTAGTGGATAGTACAGAAGCCCAGTAACCAAGAGATCGAGTAGCACTCGGGACACATGCGATTTTTTCTCATCTTCTCCTTTCAAATAACATCTCCCTTGGTAACTGAGAAAGGCAGTAGTTCTAAGTACTCGGAAAAATTCGTCATATATTAATGAAGCATTGTTTAAATGCAAGGGAAAATAATATTCCCCCGCAAAGAACAAAGAAACTGATCATGACCTGTGATATTGAAATATGCGATATATTCCTCTGCATATGAAAACAACATAAAAAACCGAGCCATGCACGTGAAAAATAACCACTGATCACGTCTGCCCGAAGTTTGGGCGAGAAACATTGGAACGCTGTTTCATTGGTTTCTGTTTTATGGTTGTTTTATTTCCTTCCCAATTTTCTCCTCCTTTGATATGTGGCCAAATAAACTATTACTACTACTTCTATATTCTGTACAAAGTAAATGATTTTTCGCCGACGGTCCGATGTCGTCCGGAGGCGACTTGATGACTACACATACGGGAAATTATTAATTAAGTTTTGAAGTTTCAATGCGCGTGCGAAGGGATCGTTTCAGTTCGGGCTTCTGAACATTGTTTTGCCGCACAAGATGTCACTGACTACAATGACGAATATTTCAATTCTGATTTATAGAAATTATTACGCTGCTAGCTGTGTGCCGAATTAAATAATAATATATGAAGACTGTAAGGCTGATCGGATGGCTGTACGATGTTATTGATTGTACCTATATTTCGGTTCGGCAGAACGCGAGCTGTGATCGCGCGAGCGGGGCACATATAGCATACATATATTTAACAAATAAAGAAGCCTTAGCCATGTTTTATACTATCATAAAACACGATGGGCATTTGAGAACATGAGAGAAATGTTAAAGCACAAGCCGAAGGCGCGTGCTTTCAACATTTCCGCCGAGAGTGTTCTCAAATAAAAATGCACCAATACCCACGATTTCTCTCATCTGACTTGATAGCTCGGTTGGTAGAGCGCCAGACATGCAACCTGGAGGTCGTTGGGTTCGAGTCCCACTTGGGTCAGAGATTTTTTCTCTTTCCCTCGTACGGCGTGCACACTTAGCACTACAGCTTCGGCCACTTTACATCACATTCTTTACACTTACTAGTGCTACGCGGCAAACATGATTTCATATCATAACTACATATGTTCTCAAATGATCAGAGTGTTTTATGATAGTATAAAACATGGATTTAAGGCTTCTTTATCTGTTTTATAATATAGATTTACGCGCGCGATGAAAGGAAACCGCCAGTTGAAAACTATATAACACGGCTAACCATGCATGTTATATACTCTGATAAAACATGGCTTCTTAGCCAATCAGAGCGCGCGTACTATCGTATCTATATTATAAACATACATACACCAAAGATGTAGAGTGAAATTTTGCTGGATGTTCTTGCCCGATCGGTACGGTGCACCAGCGCGCGGAACACGTGAGGTTTAAATGTTTTCGCTTTTGTTTGGCTATTTAACGTTTTCCTGTCCTTTACATTCAATCCTCCGTTTATGGGAATTCGTGATTTTCTAAATTATCTCAATGATCAGCTAGTCTAAATTTTTGCCGTAATGCGTAAAATATTCACCAGTAATTAAGTAGTAGTATTATCAAACAGTGATTTTTGGGCGTAAAACTCAATTTGGCTTACTGCCCTCTCTAAGACTTTGGCATTAGAACCTCCAGGGTAAATTTGGCTTTACGCCCAAAAGATTTATCCGTATTTTTTTAAAAATTACTTAATCGTATTGTTATCAGTCTTATTAGCATTTTTACTTATGTCATTTCCAATTGTCTTTCACATGCACATTTCATATATTTCAGTAACGGGTGATTGAACCGATGTTGAAACCCTCTTCAGGCCTTGTTGAAACCGTTTGCGTTTGATCGGGGCTTTAGCTGGAGCGTCAGTATCACGTATCCGACTGAGTTCCTGTCACGCGTTTTTCGTGTCAAAATTCAAACTTCAAATACGCAATTCGTCATTCAAACGAGCAATTCACAATCGTCAATTCAAACCCGAAATTCGTCTTGTTTCATAAAATTTATTGAACTGGGTCCGGTTGTTCAAAGGGTGGATAACTTTATCTACTGGATAAATCCTTAGGGAGTGGTCAGTAATTATTGGGGTGGGGGCTACTATTTTTTGGGGGAGGGTCACGCGCATGTAAAGGGAAGGGTCAATATTTTGTATGCTCCAAATGGTTTAAAAAATATATCATTTTTGTACTTTATTACAACACTATTGTACTAGTGCAGCAGCGGCCGTAAATGTGACCACTAACCGGTAGTATCTTTACATGTAGTGTATTTTGCGTAATAGTAAAACGCGATAAAAAACATATGCAAGAAACATGCGTAAGGGTGAAAAAAGGCATTATTTGAACCAAGTTTAATCCCCCAACATCACTTGGTAAGTGAAGAATGATAATAACAACAATCGAGTCCAATTTACCGATATCGACCAGAACATATTTATCAATATAAGTATATAGGGGAGGGTCACAAAATTCTGGGCGCACGTTTAGGGAAGGTCATTTTAAGCCCAAGGTTTGGGGTAGCCTGAATTTCAGCCGTCTCCTCTGGTTCGTTCCTCTCTCGGAGGAGACGGCTGAAATTCAGGCTAGGTTTGGGGGAGGGCCGCAATGTTCAGCCCCGTAGTTATAAAAACTTAGTGGCCCTTCCTCCACCTCCCCCCCCTATCCCCCCCAATATTTACTGACCGCTCCCTTGTCCAGCGGATGAAATAATCTAGTTTGGTGACAGGGAGCCCAGTCTTGGAGCCCTCACTGAGCCGCATTTCGGCGATAATTTTTTTTCGTTCAGGCCGGAGGTGAACTAAAAAAAATTATCGCCGAAATGTGGCTTCAGGGCTCCAAGACAGCCAAGAAACAACAGATGGATAACATTTGATATGGTATGTAAACTTTAATGGCTGTTTATTATCATTTTCCATCAGCTATACATACTATACTAGCGATAAAGTTTCATACAAATCCTTATATTTTCCTCATGTTGTGAGCCTGTTGAACAACTGGACTCAGTCCGCTTAAACTCGACGAAGATATAAGCACCGCCCCAAAATATATTTCAAAATATATTTCAAAATAAAGTTCAAAATAAAGTTGACTCAACAACGTACATGACGTCACGTGAGGTGATTCGACTGTCTCGAAACCCAACTCGAACAGCTTCATAATCAGAAACAAAATTGCTTTATCCAACGAAAGCAATAGTATAACACGTCGAAAGTTCTTCCTGCCGTACCAATTAAGGGAATATCTCATTTCTGTCTCAGCTTATTTCCCGCCATAATATACACAAACCTAACAGCTGCCGAGTTGCCTTGAGCACGTGCTAAGATAGCATAATCTGATTGGTTCATTATAAACCCTCCCACGAGACGCCCTCCATTTATGGTTCAGAATTGTCAACAAATCGTGCATGATTCATGTGAATTTAGTTGGGTTTTTGGAAACAACACTTTCCTTGATACTTTTCGATCTTTTTAGAAAGAAAGAAGGATTGTTTCGTACTTGGATTCGAGTTCCCGTGACGGTTATTGTTCGAGCCACCGGAATTAAAATTCGTTTTAAGTGCGGGACCAAAGTTCGGCGCATTGTTGCGTGAAAAAGACGACCACGTTGTACGTGTACATACGACGAAGCAGGTTTCGGATTTCTCGGTCTTGTCGAGGCAGGAAGGTGCGTCGTAAAGTTCAAAACACGACTACTGAAGTGTTGAGAACTATCTTATCACAGAGAGATGGCTGAGCTTGTTGGGGTTAAGCCATTGCACGAAAACGGCGGTTTAAAAACCGGTTGCGATTTAACGGCTCAAGAAGTGAGTCTCACTCAGATCACAATGGCCGAAAGCAAACAGCATTCTAACCATGTGATTACCAGTAACAACTCAAAAGGTTCTATTGAACTCGCAGGAGTAAATGGAATCAATGGACACGCCGAAAAATCCGTCCATACGAACGGCGACGGAGCAAGAAATGGTGGAGCAATCGCAGTCGACGATCAAACTCAAAATGTTGTTGTGCAAGGCGCTGGAGAAAAAGCCAAGTTAGCGCCGGCGAAAAACATTTGGACCACCGAAGCTGGTTCGGCTGTAAATCTTAGGATTGGAGCTACACCAACAACTAATCAAGAGGCTAAAACCGTGGTTGAACTTTTGGAAAGAGCGGTTAAGCATTGCCCGAACAGGATCGCATTTGGAGTGAAGAGAGACGGCAAATGGCGCCATTGGACCTACTCTGAGTACTACGAGGAAGTACTGGTCGCTGCTAAGAGTTTTATTAAGGTTAGTTGAAACCCGTATTTTTAGATGCAGGATGTAGGGTTAGTGTCTGCCTTTGGTTTAGGAATTTGGTCTTCTTAAATTTAATCCCAATTAAATCCCCTCAAACTCGCTTTCGTCTCATGCCTCCCGATATTATTAAACACTCACTATAACTCGGTAATAAAATGATCTGTCAGTTTTGCTCTTACTAGTCTTAGACTTTTAAAGACTTCAGAAACAACGGATAAAATCATTATGGCTGGGCTTAGTTGCAGAATACCCCTTCCGCTCAAAAGATCGCTTGAAAACTTCGCTAAATTCTCCACTTTAGTTTTGGTGAATTTAGACTCGTTCTATGAATGATTTTGGGTCGAAATGGTTAGGTTTTTTATTTCATTTCATGCCAATGGTTAGGTTTTCGCGCCTTTAAATGATTTTACGAGTATTTTGATCGATATATTGTCATGGATGAGCACGCATTATTGAATGAGTTATTATATATCGATAATGCAACTGAATCAAAAGAATCGGGGTTTTGTTCCATTCACGCCAAAACATATCACAGCGCGCCGGGGGGATCAACAAATTGAAATGTTTCAGTTTTATACCCGAGTTGCTGTGAACAACGGATGACAGACTTATCGTAGAAGAATAAACGTAAATTGAGCTGCATTTAAAGAAAATAATCCAGTTGTCAAGTATGGACTTCAGCTGGTACGTGTTTGGCGGTTTTGGCAGTGTGATTGCAGGGGAAAACACAAAGAAAGCTACGACAGAATGGTCTTGTATCCCATAATTATTTCGTTGTTTACATTGGATGATTTCCTGCAACAGGTCAGAGGTCTCTCGCTTTTATTCTTACGAGACGTCTGCTGCTGTGAAATCCTTCAGTGCAAGTGATCTTTTGATTGTCACACCAGAACTAATAATAATAAAAAGACATACCATAAGCTATCAAACTTAGCATTTTATCATCGATATTTTGTTGTCATAGACAACCTTTGTGCTTATATAAAGTTGTGTTTAGTGAGCCTATAATTTTTACTGTGCCCAGTCTGTACGTATGATATACTTCTCAATGGCATCTGTTTGGTGTACTTTTGGTGGGGCTACAGCTGTTAAGCACATGAAAATGTCATAGCAATACTTTGTGTTGATGAACATTACAATTGTACCAGGATAACTAGCACTCATGAATCACAGCCAGCAGTGTTAATCCTCGCAACCGTTGCTGGCTTCTAAAATTATGAAACCCCTGTATTACTGGTAATCTACAGTATTTGCTGAACATCTGAAAGTTTGCTTACCATTCACTCTGGTCTTACATGTACTTCTAGCTTAGTTTCGTGATTGACTCATCACAACCTAGTCACTGCCCCTGTAACTACAATCTCACTAGCCATTTTGGGAGCCGGGGTGGTGCAGTGGTTAAAGTGCCTATAACCCCAAAAAATATTTTTTTTGAATTGAAACTTTAAACCATTATTTAGAACTTAAGGCAAAAATAGGAGGCTAAAACTCAACAGTATTTTTTTTACGGCGTTTCAAAGTTGAGAACCAGAACATGTGGCCGTCAGTCTTCAATTCCCTTTGGGAGCCTGGAGACCAGTGGCCTGTGACGTGTATGTAGTCAGGCGTTCGTTCAATCCCATACAAACGTCTCTTATTTCTGCGACTCTTGCAAGCTCACCACATGATAAATATCCAATGAAATATCACCAAACTTGGTAAATTTACTAATTTCGTTGTGCTCTTTCTTGTGATGGAGTTTATTTCCTATTGATTAGACTATAATAGGACGTTTTTCCTTTTTGTATTCTTTTTCTTATTCAAATTTTCCAACTCCTTTGAGAATACCAAGACAATAGTCTAAATTAAAGGAACAAAAGAAACCGTGCAAAGGATTCTGGTAGTTGTAGTAAAATGCGCCCGATTGAGGTCATAATTCCAGGCCCTCACCAAGACTCGCGCTGACTTCCAACTGGAAACAGGAAGCCCAAAACGGATGTTTTCGCTAACTTTGACGCCAGTAAAATCGTCGAAGTTTAGTTTTTTCACTTTTATTTTTTCGAATTCTTTGTCGGGGCGCTATACAGAATAGATGTCAAAAATATTTTTTGGGGGGTTATTGGCACTTTAAGCACTTCGCCTCTCACCAAGGGTTTTTCTCCAGCTTCTCTGATTTTCCTCCCTCTACAAAAACCAACACGCTAAAATTCCAATTCGATCTGTGGATAAGCTGGGACCTGGCTTTGATCAGCCCCCATGGTTGTTTCAGGTCTACAGTATACGTAGCTACTCTGCAGGGATTGAGCCAGAGGGACAATTTTGCCCTTTTGCGAGTGAACTGGCATTTAATTTCCTTTGGAAGTGGCCAAATCGGGTCAGTTTGACCATTATTGTATTTTTTTCAAGGGACAAATGTATTTTCAAAGTGGGAATGCCACAGTGGCACAGCCTGGCTCGTTTCCTGACACTGATCAAGGCTGGAGGTGTACAAATTAGAAAACACTGTAAACACATTTTAAACAGAAAGTCAAAAGCATCCAGACACCAAAATTTCAAAAGTGAAGTAAATTCCAGTGCAAACTTTTGGCAGGATTGTTTTGTGACAGCTTCCTGTGGATTTGTATACTTTAAGAAACAAACTATTTATTAGCTGCTCCAGGCATCTTGGTAAACATTTGGGTTTTCTTTGATCTTCATAGCTGCCTGCCACCCATATTAAGAAACATTTCACTATCATTCAGTTTGTCTGAACGAGCTCTCCCTACCCTTGTAATTTAATCCGGATGTATCGTATAATTTACTTCACCATTGGGGTCACCTGTCACAGTAATTACCAGACATATCTTTGGCTCATATTACCAAAGTTTGTTTGACTTTTCAGGGGCCGAAATTGTGCCTTATTTGGCACCAATGCAACTAAATTTTGAGTGTTGGCGACCAAAATCTCAGAGTTAGCTGCCAGCTGGCGACTTACCTAAAGTCTTCACAATGTTTCACAATGTCCTGAACTCTTTTGCCCGCATCAACTAGACCCAGTTTTGTTTATTTCCCCCTAAACATCTCATTGGTCAACTTGACCCTGCAGTGTAATGGTGGTGTCTGACATTTGCCTGAAATTGCTGAGGCCATAAAAAAACTTCAGAGATTCTGGATGTTTTCCTTTTGTCCTGCCTTGGTAATTGTATAATTTTATTAATAAAACGTAAAAATGGTAGATACATGTATATACATACTGTAATATAGACTCGGAAAAGTGGGCTTGATCTAACAGGGCCTGAAGACAAAAATGAACAGGAAGACTAATTAAGAACTGACTGACATGGCTTGAAAAACAATAGAATGTCAGCTTGCATTTTTGATTAAATGACAACTTCTAACAAACTGGTCCAACAGGCAAGTGACCAATGACAAAAAGTCTCAGACTATCGTGTACACGATATTTCAATCCCTGACTGAAGAACTATTTTTCATATTGTAACTGAGTTATTTTATACATTAATAGGGGAAAGGTACATTTCTTAGCACCTTGAAGTTCATAGGAAAATAATAATTGTCCTGTTGTTTTCTGCAATCTTCATTAAAGGTCTCCTTAAAAGTCCTTTAAAATAACTGCTGTTCGATCATGTACATACATGTATGTGTGTTTCTACTTAATTTGGGCAAATTAATGCTAAATAACAAATTTGTCAGTTTTATAGCATTACCATGACATGCAATTAAAACAGTCCGTGCCACTGACGAAAATGTTGGATTTTGTTTTTGCTGTTTCTTATCATAACTCGAATATATACATGAACATGTACATGTAGGTCTTCAATTGTACTTTTGGCCCAAAAATTTGATCACAATAATTATATTAATGCAACATAAACATAGGCCTCTAAACACCTGAAATTTACGTCCGCCATTACTCAAACTACCGGTAGAATTTGTTAACAATTTTTTTAAATTTTTGTCATAGTGTAGCGCTTTAACTAGTTTCTCTTGTGAAGGGTGTGATTATTCAAGTGGGGTTGGGATGATCCATTTTCAGTCCAAGAATAATAATCTTAAAGGCCAATGTACACATCTTGTAGTTAGAATTATTCTGACCATCAAAGCTAGGCATTAAGATGCAATACAAAAAATCTAAGGTTATTTAGTAGTTACAGAATCTTCATTAAAATATTACTGTAGGAGTGACATATGTATAGACAAATACATAAAAGGAGGTGAAACATACCTGGAAATTGGCAATATGAACTGCCTCAGTGGCATAATTATACATGTACCAAAACATTGACAGTGGTATAAAGTATCTCTAAAATAACTCCAAGTTGTAGATTTGACCTTCAAAGAACTGATGAGATGGAAGTGCAATGTACATTTAGCAATGATTACTGCTGATAAAAGTGTTTCCTAATTCAACTTCTCCCTTGCAAATTTTTCATAATTATATATATTTTTTAGGTTTATTACCATTACCATTAATTGGTGAAAAAACTGTTCAGCATAATCCCCAGGAATAATCCCAATACCCATTGCTGCTCATGCATCAACTTAGAATACCCGGCCATTTTGGAAAACATCTTTTATACTTACATGTAAAGCTACATGTAACTGCCATTGTGGTTCGCAGTCCAGAAGTTGTGAAACTAACTGCCACTGTGGTCCCAAAGTCGTTTCAAGAATGAAGTATATATATAGAACGAAGTATGTAGTTGTGAAACTATGGAGCAATATGAGTTGGCTGTCTTCTCGGGCTACTGCAGTCCCAAAGTCAGTGAATTCTAATTAGTGTAAGTGTGTCTATACATTGTACCTTAGCTGGTATTCTACTAATTAGTATACTTTAGCCAGTCAATAACTTTCTTTGTAAAAAGAATTGAGGTAATTTTAAAATGTGTGTTGAATTGGCTCGTCACTTTGCTAGACCACCATAGAAAACTGGTTTTTCAAACACGAGAACCGTTTTATACATCTGACCAATTGCGACCCTCTTCGTGCTATCGTCCAATCAAATAACGAGTACAGCTTGTGTACTCATCATGAAAGTGAGATTGGCATCTCGTGAGACCAGAGGCCCCTCTTCTCTCTTCCCCAGACTCTCTCTCCTCACAAAGGCCTCTGGAAGCCAGGGTAGATCAGGACATGCATTTTGCAAGGTAAATGTCCCCCCCAAAAAAGATTAAGGAACATGTTTTTTTTTCAAAACGGAAAAGAAGAACCATTGGATTTAAATTGATTTGTTGGTGTGCAGAGTTCGTAAAAAGATTAAGGGATGAACATGGTTGTTTTCAAAAGGGAAAAAATAACTACATTGTACAATGCAAGACAAAAATTAATGACTTGGGACACTGCTCACTTTTAGAGACCATTTTTTAAATGAACCCCCTTCCCCCTTCAATGTTGGTTTAGGTGCAGGTAAATTCATTCATTACCGTACCAACATTGAAAGGGGGAGTGGGTTTGCAAAGCTTCGGCTGTTTTAGCTTTGTTTCCAGTATTTTTCTTCTCATATATTGTAACAACTATTTTGTCAAGTGTCTCAACAACTATGTCATTGATTGTAGTTGCATTCTTAAGAGGATCATAACTTATTTTAGGTTTTGGAAGGATTTTGTTGGTGCGCACATGCAACTTGTCAGATTAAACCTAATCTCGTTAGTCCAATCTCATTAGTGTAATCTACAGCCCCGCCGGAAATTATAGGGACATTTACCGCGTCCGTACCTCGTGCAATGACTGCGGTTTTTCCTCGGTAAACCTCGGTCATTTTTGCGGCCGCTGCGGTCGTTTTGAAAACGCCGCAGTCATTCTTGGATGCGGCGCTAACCGAGGTCGTAACCGAGGTTTGGGATACAGTGTACATGTGTCAACTTTAACAAGTGAGATTGTGGCGAACTAGTCAGTGCCGTGAAGTGCTTTATTTGAAAGTTAAACACACAAACACAAAACGACAGTACATCGAACTGTGAGCTTTATGGGAATAACTCTGGCGAATTAGTCAGCGCCGTGGAGTGCTTTATTTGAAAGTTAAACAAAAAACGACATCACATCGAACTGTGAGCTATACGGGGATAAACTCTGGCGAACTATAGTCAGTGCCGTGAAGTGCTTTATTTCAAAGTTAAACACACAAACAAAAAACTACAGCACATCGAACTGTGAGCTTTATGGGAATAACTCTGGCGAATTAGTCAGCGCCGTGGAGTGCTTTATTTGAAAGTTAAACACAAAACGACAACACATCGAACTGTGAGCTACAGCATACGGGAATAAACTCTGGCGAACTAGTCAGTGCCGTGAAGTGCTTTATTTGAAAGTTAAACACACAAACAAAAAACTCCAAAAAACGACAGCACATCGAACTGTGAGCTTTACTGGAATAAACTCTGACGAACTAGTCAGTGCCGTGAAGTGCTTTATTTCAAAGTTAAACACACAAACAAAAAACGACAGTACATCGAACTCAGTGAGCTTTATGGGAATAACTCTGGCGAATTAGTCAGAGTTCAGAGTTTGAAGAAGTTTGTTTTAGAGTGACAAACAACGGCGCCGTTGAAGTCGTGAACCAGACGAAGAATAAAATGTTGATGTGTCTTAATTAGCGAGCGGAGTCCGAGAAGTTAAAGCTTTTTTTAATGGCGGTTTAGCGTACCGAGTTTGAAGAAGTTTGTTTTAGAGTGACAAACAACGGCGCCGTTGAAGTCGTGAACCAGACGAAGAATAAAATGTTGATGTGTCTTAATTAGCGAGCGGAGTCCGAGAAGTTAAAGCTTTTTTTAATGGCGGTTTAGCGTGCCGAGTTTGAAGAAGTTTGTTTTAGAGTGACAAACAACGGCGCCGTTGAAGTCGTGAACCAGACGAAGAATAAAATGTTGTGTCTTAATTAGCGAGCGGAGTCCGAGAAGTTAAAGCTTTTTTTAATGGCGGTTTAGCGTGCCGAGTTTGAAGAAGTTTGTTTTAGAGTGACAAACACATTACCAGAAATGACGGACAAAATGGCGGCCGCTCATTATGCATCAAGATGCATGCCCTTTAAAAATGGCAGCCGGTATTACAGTGAAATGTATGGAGAAAAGATGATAAAGCTAAAATTATAATAGTAAGTTAGTTCGCCGACCACTTGCCGACCTCTAGATGAAAAGACCAAACACTATAGAACATTATACGACAGCATTAATGGTTTCAAAATATACTCACGAACCGCCAAATCCACTTTTGCATAGCCTCTTCTAACGGCTGTTAGAGTTTTGTATTTTCCTCCAAATATTGTCAGTAGACCTCCATTCTCCTCAACGCAGCAAACGTTATACTAGTCGAATACAAGGTGCCGACCTCTCAACACAAACTTCGATTATTACACATCAAAACACGACCAAAATCGGGCTTCACAAGGCTGCCAAAAGGACGCCAGATTTCTTTGAAAACTGCAAACTTTCAGTTTATATTCTTCGCGAGATTTCAACGAGAAGCCATCAGTTTCAGGTATTTTTTTAACGGAAAACAAGTCTGCCTTCCAGAATCACTGCTAATGTTCGTCCGCCATCTTTAATGCTTTCTGTGGATACTGCTGAGCAATAGTACTGCTGACTCATATTTGTTCACAGGCAGCCCAGTTACGAAAATATAAGGGTTTGTATGGGAGCGTAGCGAACAGAAATACTGTAAAAACAGAAAAAAAAGGCTGAATTCAGCTTAAAACCACCCAACAAGGAGAGAAACACGACAAGGTAAGGTAAGTCATTTTATTCAAATATTTTACAGTATTTCTGGCTTGTAAATGGAGTTCGCTACGCCCCCATACAAACCCTTGTATTTTCGTAACTTGAGCTTGGGCTGCCTGTGATTTGTTCAGTCGAGATTTTTTGCTTCCACTTCCACTTTGATTTTGATAGCGAAGAAAACAAATTGCCGTAGAATATTTATGTAATACGGCGTAATCTACTAGTTCAGGCCTCCTTCACTTCTCACTATCCGTCATCTTGGATACAGCTAAAGAGTAAATGCGCTGACCGCAATTATCGCGGGCGCGAAAAGTCCGTAATTTCTGGTAATGAACGGCGCCGTTGAAGTCGTGAACCAGACGAAGAATAAAATGTTGATGTGTCTTAATTAGCGAGCGGAGTCCGAGAAGTTAAAGCTTTTTTTAATGGCGGTTTAGCGTGCTTCGATAACTTCAACTTTTTATTGCGTACTGTTAGTTTAAAAGTAAAGTAGATTGCAAACCACTCATTTATATTTCTTTAATAAGTAATAGTTTAATAAGTCATTCACTTATGTTTTCACTCGTGAACCAGACGGCGCCGTTGAGAATAAAATGTATTAGCGAGCGGAGTCCGAGAAGTTAAAGCTTTTTTAAAATGGCGGTTTAGCGTGCCGAGTTTGAAGAAGTTTGTTTTAGAGTGACAAACAACGGCGCCGTTGAAGTCGTGAACCAGACGAAGAATAAAATGTATTAGCGAGCGGAGTCCGAGAAGTTAAAGCTTTTTTTAATGGCGGTTTAGCGTGCCGAGTTTGAAGAAGTTTGTTTTAGAGTGACAAACAACGGCGCCGTTGAAGTCGTGAACCAGACGAAGAATAAAATGTTGATGTGTCTTAATTAGCGAGCGGAGTCCGAGAAGTTAAAGCTTTTTTTAATGGCGGTTTAGCGTGCCGAGTTTGAAGAAGTTTGTTTTAGAGTGACAAACAACGGCGCCGTTGAAGTCGTGAACCAGACGAAGAATAAAATGTTGATGTGTCTTAATTAGCGAGCGGAGTCCGAGAAGTTAAAGCTTTTTTTAATAGCGGTTTAGCCACAGGTACCCCAGGCTCATTATGCGTAAAACCGTTATTTCCCGGATATTTGAAATTACAGTAAATGTATGGAGTTTTAGTTCGAATGGCCGTTTGCTCTAAAATAAAATTCAGTAAATCGTCAAACTAGTCTTACCTGTCTCTTGTGTGTTCCTTTCAGTTTCTGTGAAGTTTCAAGCCATTCCGTTCAATTTTGAGTGAGTTATAGGAATTTTTCTTCCCTTAGTGTAATTATTGGGAAGGTAGCAAACTCGAGGCCGATCAGCCGCCGATCAGCTCCAGAAAATCGCCTCGAATTCCAACAAAAATCCCCTACATCGCCAAAATTCCTTCAAATAACGGTTGCCCAAACACAGGTCCTTCACCACACTCAGCTTCACTTTCACTGGTTTACTTTAACGGCAGAAAAGTGCCACGTAGTTTGCAGTTTTCGACTTTCGCGGATGTTCATCTCCATCTGACCGACAACGAGGCGACAAACAGTAGACCGTCCCCTACCACGTCAATTCGATCTTGCTAGCAACGAGGCGACAAAAAGTTGTGCCATTGTTTCATCTACCAATCGGAATCGATGTAAAAAAGCGGTTTGTTACCCAAAAGTTCACGGGCTCAGACCTAATACATATATACCTTATTTTGAAAGTGTTGTTTCAGCAAACGGTTCTATGGTGTAGTGGTTTACATTTTGGGCTTTTGATCCAACGACCGGAGTTCGAGTCTTCGCCGGGCACTAATTTTTTTTTTTTTTTACTTCCTTTTCTCCTTTCTCAGTTTTATTTTTATCCTTTTCCTCTATTTTAAGCTATTAGAGGCGCCTTCTACGCTAAAATAAATAAAACATTGTTGTGTATTGGCTCTCAAGTCTCAACCCAACAATAGCGATACTTACTGTGACGTCACACAGGCCAGTCACGCCACATTTGTTGCTTTCTGTGGTTGGCAGAAACGAAGCGTGAACCCAGTCAGATGCTTATAAAATATCACAGGTCGGTGCTTATTCATCGCCAAATTACTTTCTTGTCCTTCCAAAATGCAAGCAAGCCCTTTCATCGAAGCTTATATGCTCTTAACTTATAAGTCTTATAAAGGAATTAACATTTGGAAGCAGAATTGAGACTTTAGATGTATTTTGTGAGGCCTAAATCGCTAGTTCCCATACAAGTCATACAAACATGCGGAGTTTTTTGCCAACCACATTATATATGCAAATATATAAATGACGTCAGTGTTTACAAACAGTAAGTATCGCTATTGGCTCTCAAGCCAACACGGTCACGACCTCGATTTTATTTTAGCGTAGAAGGCGCCTCTAATAGCTTAAAATAGAGGAAAAGGATAAAAATAAAACCGAGAAAGGAGAAAAGGAAGTAAAAAAAAAAAAAATTAGTGCCCGGCGAAGACTCGAACTCGGGTCGTTGGATCAAAAGCCCAAAATGTAAACCACTACACCATAGAACCGTTTGCTGAAACAACACTTTCAAAATAAGGTATATATGTATTAGGTCTGAGCCCGTGAACTTTTGGGTAACAAACCGTTTTTTTACATCGATTCCGATTGGTAGATGAAACAATGGCACAACTTTTTGTCGCCTCGTTGCTAGCAAGATCGAATTGACGTGGTAGGGGACGGTCTACTGTTTGTCGCCTCGTTGTCGGTCAGATGGAGATGAACATCCGCGAAAGTCGAAAACTGCAAACTACGTGGCACTTTTCTGCCGTTAAAGTAAACCAGTGAAAGTGAAGCTGAGTGTGGTGAAGGACCTGTGTTTGGGCAACCGTTATTTGAAGGAATTTTGGCGATGTAGGGGATTTTTGTGGGAATTCGAGGCGATTTTCTGGAGCTGATCGGCGTCTGACCGGCCTCGAGTTTGCTACCTTCCCAATAATTACACTAAGGGAAGAAAAATTCCTATAACTCACTCAAAATTGAACGGAATGGCTTGAAACTTCACAGAAACTGAAAGGAACACACAAGAGACAGGTAAGACTAGTTTGACGATTTACTGAATTTTATTTTAGAGCAAACGGGCGTTCGAACTAAAACTCCATACATTTACTGTAATTTCAAATATCCGGGAAATAACGGTTTTACGCATAATGAGCCTGGGGTACCTGTGGTTTAGCGTGCCGAGTTTGAAGAAGTTTGTTTTAGAGTGACAAACAACGGCGCCGTTGAAGTCGTGAACCAGACGAAGAATAAAATGTTGATGTGTCTTAATTAGCGAGCGGAGTCCGAGAAGTTAAAGCTTTTTTTAATGGCGGTTTAGCGTGCCGAGTTTGAAGAAGTTTGTTTTAGAGTGACAAACAACGGCGCCGTTGAAGTCGTGAACCAGACGAAGAATAAAATGTTGATGTGTCTTAATTAGCGAGCGGAGTCCGAGAAGTTAAAGCTTTTTTTAATGGCGGTTTAGCGTGCCGAGTTTGAAGAAGTTTGTTTTAGAGTGACAAACAACGGCGCCGTTGAAGTCGTGAACCAGACGAAGAATAAATTTTGATGTGTCTTAATTAGCGAGCGGAGTCCGAGAAGTTAAAGCTTTTTTTAATGGCGGTTTAGCGTGCTTCGATAACTTCAACTTTTTATTGCGTACTGTTAGTTTAAAAGTAAAGTAGATTGCAAACCACTCATTTATAGTTCTTTAATAAGTAATAGTTTAATAAGTCATTCACTTATGTTTTCACTCGTGAACCAGACGGCGCCGTTGAGAATAAAATGTATTAGCGAGCGGAGTCCGAGAAGATAAAGCTTTTTTAAAATGGCGGTTTAGCGTGCCGAGTTTGAAGAAGTTTGTTTTAGAGTGACAAACAACGGCGCCGTTGAAATCGTGAACCAGACGAAGAATAAAATGTTGATGTGTATTAATGATGTGTATAAATATTGAGAAGTTTTTAAACAGTTTCAAGATACTTCTTTTAGAGTAATCAACAGTGGTGCTACTTTTTTGTCGTTCTACTTCTCAAGAAGGGAAATATCACTTGTGAAATATCACTTCACCAAAAGTGAAATTTCACTTTCCAAAGAATTTTCATTTCGGCTCTGAGCCGCGGCAAGCGCCTCGGTTGATGACCTCAATATGCAAACCGCGGCGTTTTCAAAAACACCGCGGTCATTTCTGAATGACCTCGGCAGAAAACCGCGGCGCCGCGTCCAATGACCTAGGTTTTTCCGCGGTCGGATGTCCCTATAATTCCCGGCGGTACTGTATTTAGACCCCTGAGGTGACATTCTGTCACAATCCAGATCAGGGCATGCATATAATTCATCTTGCAAGGTAAATGTCCTCAAAAAAGATTAAGGAACACGTTCTTTTTTCAAAAGGAAAGAGAATAACCATTAAAGAAGATAATGTATTTGTATTTGGAAGGATTTGGTTGGTGTGCAGGGCTTGTCAGATGAAATCTAATCTCATTAGTCCAATTGCATTAATGTAATCTAATAGCACTGTGAGGTCACATTCTGTCATAGTTTGTAAACTGGTATGCATTATTCATTTTCAAAAGGTCCACTCAAAAAGATTAAAGTGCAGCTAATCCCGATTTTTGCTATTTCTTGCAAAAAAGTTTCCTGCAAAAAAGTTTTTGGTTTTTGCTTGAATCGTTAAGGATATAGACCCTGTGCATAAGTCCTGGTAACTAGCATGTCAACGAGGCCGGTAGGTCCTCTGGAATGTTGAAAGTGAAGCGCCCGGGGAGATTGTGATATGCACTGAACAAAATAATGTTCAGTGAACCAATGCCGTTAATTTGCTATGCGCCTGGCTGATTGTACTATAAAGAAAAATAAAGGATAAACGAGGACAGATTAGCAACATTTTTCAACTAAACAATCGTGTTCAACGCGTTTCACACCTCCTGCTAGTTTTTCAACTTCAACATTCCAGAGGACCTACCAGCCTCTTTTTCGTGTTGTGACCGCGCGAGTTATGCATAGTGTAAAAAAGGTGAAAAGGTACCAGGCTCTTTTCACAACCGAGTGACAACAGGAACGAGCCGGGCTGCATCATTGCACCATTCCCGCTTTAAAAATACATTTGTCCCTTGAAAAAATACAATAATGGTCAAACTGACCCGATTTGGCCGCTTCCAAAGGAAATCAAATGCCAGTTCACTCGCAAAAGGGCCAAATTGTCCGTTCAGGCTCAATTTCTGGCTCAATCCCTGTGACAGTACACTAATTAGAAACATTGACCTAGTAATTATTGTGCATCATTGACATAAGATTGGGAATCCACAACAATAGAAACTCCAACAAGTGCAAGTGAACAATTGCTTCATGCCTGATCTTACATCAATTGATCAAGATCCCAAACTGCCCTGTCTTGAAATTTTAAAAATATATCAAACTAAAACAGGGTTAGGGGACACTTTAAGGAATGAACAAGAACTATTGCATAGTAGGATAATAATATTTTGAAGGATTTGTTGGTGTACACAGTTTGAAATGTGAAATTAATCACTTTAGTACTTGAGGATAATGATAAATTTGGAAGGCTTTTTTTATGTTCACAGTTTGAAATATCTAATTTCTTTACCGTAGTCCATACTTAATACCCATACATTTTCTTTTGGTGAAGTTCCAGACACAAATATAAGATGATATGAATCAGCTTTAATTTATTCCAATACAGCTTGGCCTGGAAAGGTTCCATGGAGTTGGAATTGTTGGATTTAATGCTCCTGAATGGCTCATCTCCGACCTCGGTGCAATATTTGCTGGGTAAGTTAATCTTCTAATTCTTTTGTTTGGACATTTGTCTGGACATTTGAGTGGGATCAGAGTTCAGAGTTGCATGTATGTGTCACAAGACAACAAATGTTAAAATAAGACTAAAACTACAGTGTAATTATACGTCATGGGGCGCATTCCATTTGACCAGAAAAAACAAAAACAAATTCTGGCTGGAAATCAAATGCAACAAATTTTTTTGTTAAATTTTCGGTAATCGTGGTATACGTATACCTCAATATCCAAAAATTTCAGTTCCATATGATTTCCTACATGTACATGGAATTTGTGTTTACCGGATGGTACAAAATCTGTTCCAGTCAACATTCAAACTTTTCTAAATTTTTAACCTGTTTTTTTTTGGTGGAATGGAAGACACCCAAAGATATGTCCATGCTAGGTACGTGTATGTTAACCACCGAAGAATGGCTACCTGGTCTTGCAAAGGCAAAGAAATGACTGAACATTACGGGTTTCGCGACCTTCATACAAGTGACGGTTTCCCAAGTGACTTTTCAAACCTGGTGCGTACTGACACAGTGTCTTCACCGAAAACTAACTCTCTTACTGCTTCCTTGTGTGACTCCTTGAATTATTCGAAAGCAAACTTTTCCAAAGCAAATTTAAACGCATTTTGGAACAGCAATCCAAAGCTTCAGTTTCGCAGCGCAGGAACTTACAGTAGCATTGATAACACAAAATTCTGTTACAAATTTACTGAAAATCCTTCAAAAATGATCGAGTAATCTTACATACCAGTAATCTTACTCCTGACAATATTCAACAAATTGAAGTTCTTAAACTTCCAGTAAGTATTTTACCTTCATTGTGCTCTGTGCAAAATCAACTTACTATGCAGGAACAGGAAGTGCATGTGAACATCTTCAATTTGTCCCTGATGCTGCTGGTTTATAGCTGCAGATTAACTTCAGAGTGGGTTCGTCACTTGAAAGGTACAAAGCCTCGCATCAGCACTTGCTCTCATCACCTCAGCTGAATGACTTGGATTTGACCCTGATACTGCTCCACATGTGAATGCCAAGTTTTTGTGCTTTGAACTAGTTGTTTGACAGCTGAGAACAGACTATAATCACATTGTGTCTGGAATGCCCCAAAAATTGGTGCATGGTACACTCAACCGATAATAGCAGTATTTGCTGATTATTATTTTTTTTTGGGGGGGGGGGGGGGAAGAGGGGTGGTGGGGTGGGTGGGGTGGGTAAGATTTTTTTATTTTGAGGCCTGTATGGTGAGCTTTTGAAAATTCATGTCAACAATTGAAGTGTCAAGTACACTATACTGAAACCAGGCCTTAAGGGCCACTGAGACAACGAGAACCAATCACATTGCAGAACGGAAATAGAGCATTAATTCCAACTTATGAGCCAATCAGTGTCGATTACAAGACAAAAGCATTTCGACTTGCTTGAGCTTCGATCCAGTAAAAGGAGCATTTGGTGGACAAGTTCTGAAGTCAAGTTCTTTTGAATGGATAAGCTAAGATACATACTTTTGAATGGATAAGCTAAGATACATACTTTGGAATGCTTTATTTTCGTTTTGCAATTTTGTGTTTTGTTGTTGTTTAGTTCAGTAGTTGCACTGTAAAGATGTTCTCTTAAAACATGGAAAATTAATTTGACTGAAATGATTTGTTTGACATTTAACAATGTGGCTACTTTTAGTGGAATTTGATGTTTATAAAAGCATCATTAAAATGTTACCTCCCTTCAAGTTTCCCTCAATTTTAAGAATTCTATTTTCCTTTTCCGCCTAGTGGTCTTGCAACAGGGATCTACACAACAAACTCTCCAGAAGCATGTCACTATGTACTAGATAGCTGTAATGCCAACATCATTGTTGTGGAGAATAAAACTCAACTCAACAAAATCCTCAAGGTTTGTAAACTTAAGCTGGTCTTTCTCAAGTAATACATGTAGTTATCAAATCGTTAATAATTCATGAAGGAAAAACAAAGGAAATTAATGCCAGTGTGATCTGTAAATCTGCTACAGATTAATCCTGATTTGCATAAACTGTTGCTTTGATTTCCTCGGCCGAAATAGATCGTATCGGCAAAATAACTGAAAAACCATACACAGAATGTGTGTCTGTGCTTTATCAGATTTACAAACTTGTGCCAGAAGCACAACTACTCATTCTGTATCTATTACATACAGAGCCAGAAGCGAGAGTTTGTAAATCTGATAAATCTGTACCATCCCGCTCAAAAATTCTGCAGCCAAACGCCAGACCGTTGACAGCTAGCTCCCTGCAGTGTCAGTGCCACCCAATGTTTATGGTTATAGGAGGCTCCAAACTGCTACATGTAGATGGCTCTCAACTATCAATGGCTAGCCCCCAGATGGCTCTCAACCATCGACAGCTAGCCACCAAACAGCTTGAGCAAAAGTTAATTCTGCTCTGTGTATTCTCCTTGGCTTTCACACTTCGTAGAGTTGCATTGATCTGCATTGTTTTGTTGAACACCACCATTTTGTGTGTTTAAACTGTTGTCAAAAATAAACTTCTCGACAGCACCTGATAAAATGTAGAATTTGCCACAAGTCGCCCTCTTTGTTTTTTTGAGGTGAGCAGTAGTGGTATTAAAGAAATTGGAAAGGACTTTGAGAATGTCTAGCGAAAATGCAGCAAATGTTTATTCGGCTCTGTGTATTATCCTTGGCTTTCACATGTCATAGAGTTGCATTTTTATTGAACACTGCCGTTTGTGTGTTTAAACTGACTTCAAAAAATTAATATACTTCTCGAGACAGCCCACGCTAAAATGCAGCAAATGTGTATATATATATACAGCTCCGTGTTTACACTTTGAGGAGTTATTGTTTTATTGGGCTAAAGTGAACAAGTTGCACCGTAAATTTGTTGTCGGTAAGTGGTCGGCCGACCACTTACCAACCACTTACCGACAGCTTACCAACCACTTACCAACAGTACTTGATTTTCGTCTCAAAGTAAAATCCAGCTGATAGTACGAACAGGGAATTTTCGCCTCAAAGTGTGCATAACACGCTACGCTCTTGATATCACATAGCTTTCCAATGTTAGAACGGAATTTGTCAATAGCATAATTATTCTTACTACGTTGTAGATAGTTGGATATTGATGAAAATAGCTCAATAACTGCGGCAAACTGCAGCAAATCTATTATTGTAGAATCTTGACTTTTTGATGCCTCTGGCACGCAGGGTATTTACCAAAACCATCTTACTGTACGTTTGTAAAACTGTTTGTCATGAATTTGAATTCGCCTTGGCATTCGAAAAGTTGCACGGAATTTCGGCTACATTCGTAGGAACATTAAGAGTGAAATTCATCGAAAGATGTTTGCATGACTTTAGCACAATACTGTCAGTAGTTACATGTATCTGTTAATTTGCCGTGAGATCGCACTGTATCTAAGGGGTTTATCGTTGCCACAACGTTGGAAACTTTGGAAGCTATTAAGCGTATTTTGGTTCAAAATATTCTTGAGCCAGTATGAGATAACGATTCATGCGCTTTCAGACTGATTGTCTGGTATTGGACACAACAGGAGAGGGCCAACAGTGAGTGCCGCGGATATTTTAATCTGTTATCGAAGCGGTTTATCGTTGCCAGAACGTTGGAAACTTAAGAAGGTATAAAGCATATGTGACCACACACGGGAAAACGTACCTTAACGGAAATCCGTTCGAACGGCAAAATAAACGGGCAACGAACGGGCAACGAACGCTTTTAAAAACCGTTCGAACGGTTTCTCAAAGCGTTCGAACGGTTTCTCAAAGCGTTCGAACGGTCAGTAAAAAAAATCGAACGGGCACGCTAAATTTTCGAACGATTTCCTGCAGGCGTTCGAACGGCCTGATTTAAAACTCGAACGGATTGCCCTGACCGTTCGAACGACTTGTGCTAACCGTTCGAACGGATTGCCCTGACCGTTCGAACGGTCAGGGCAATCCGTTCGAACGGTCAAACAACTTGCCCTAAATTAATGTTCGAAGAGTTCAACAAAAGCATTCAAACGCTTTCGCATAAATGTTAACACGCGACTACCATACGGTATGAATTCTACCAAACTTTAACAAAGGCTTTGAATTTCGTCGAACTTTGAGTACATTTACCGTAATGAGAAATATTATATAAAAGAGAAATATAAAAGAGAATGAACGACACGGTTGAATTCAGTGGCAGCGCAGGATTGAAGTGTGAAGAAGCGAACCGATTCATTACATTACTTTTAGCTCCATACTGAGTAAAGTTTGCTGTTTTGGGGGTGTTTTGTTTACTTATCGGTGAGCACTTTCAACCTTTATTCGAAAATCCTTTGAATCAGTTGTAAACAATTTGTATACTCGGAATTTTGAATCAGGTAGTCTTCGTGAAATCTCTAATTTTTCGACGGCTGTGTGAAAATGCTTTCGAATTGCCAAATAAACGGGCAATGAACAAATAGAATGAATTGCTATAAAACACGTTCAGTTCGTCGTTTGCATACTAATGATCGTGAGACTGCTTTCCTCTCATTGGTCAAACTCCTCAAGGGTGACAAATTACTACAGGAGAAATATGTGACACTGTCACGCGTCTGTGGTTTTACGCTTTGGCACGCGTCGTTGAGAAGACCTTAGATCAACGTGAGAGTCCACAAACGATTTTAGAGGGCAGATAACAGTAACTATTGCGTTCCGTGGATAACTAAACCCTCTCAATGATAATTCTTTGCTTATAAAATCGGTTTAGTCAATTTGCTGTAAAAAGGTTTCTCGGGTGTCAATCAAAAGGAATTAGTCTATGCTTGTCTGGTTCTTGACACAACAACACAGGGTTCACGGACGTGTGACAGATTTCCCGGAATTCTGACTTTATTTCTTAACTTACTCTAAACAGTACCCTGCTAGCAGAGGTTTCTCATCTCTCTGCCTTTCCTGTCGCCGAGAGAGATGAGAAACCTCTGCTCGCAGGGTATCTAAACAGTGAAATGTTTACTAAATATATATTATAATGTTCGCAGTTATTTTTATTCATTTCAAACTGAAGACGGATACAATGTAGATCAGTATCTCGAATTGCCAACTGAAGTGTGAAATTGAATAGTTTCCACCTTCATGAGTAAAATGCTTTCATTGAGTGAGTCGATTGCCATGAGATCGCACTATAAAACAACTTATTTAAAACGCGTAGTTCTAACAAAATCTTTAGCTTCGATTGAGTATTTGAACGGCTGTACATCGTTCAAACGGTTGAGTGCATCGTTCGAACGGATTGCTTGTGGCGTTCGAACGGATTGCTCGTGGCGTTCGAACGGATTGCCCGTGGCGTTCGAACGGTTGTTTGTAGCGTTCGAACGGTTGTTTGTAGCGTTCGAACGGATTGAGTGGATCGTTTAAACGGGCTAGGAAAAAATCCAAACGGTTTCGTAAAACGTTCGAACGCTTTATAAAACCGTTCGAACGCTTTATATAACCGTTCGAACGGTTTCTCAAAACGTTCGAACGGACACCGAACGGTCTCTGAACGACTTTTTAGGCCGTTTGTTTTTCACACGAAGGTACGTTTTCCCGTGTGTGGTCACATATTTTGGTTCAAATAAGTCAACCATGCACTTACCGACAGCTTTACTGACAGCTTACCGACACAAACTTACCGACCACTTACCGACAACATATTTACGGTGCAACTTGTTCACTTTAGCCGTTTTATTGAACACTGCTGTTTGTGTGTTTGAACTGACTTCAAAAATAAACTTCTCAAGACAGCTAAATGCAGCAAAAGTTTACTACCATTATTTTGCAAGCTACCGTTAAGCGTGAACCTTTTTCCGCGTTCGTTTATGTTTGAAACTAGACGTCTGGCGTCCCAAACTTTGCAATTTGTCGGCAAACTAATTAGTTTCAACCTTGATGTTTAAAACCTTTGATATAGCTTCTACCGTCGTGCAACTCAGATTATGCCAAGAGACAGTTGTTGTCTTGCATCTCTCATAATTCTGAGCGTCCAAAACTTTAACTTGAACCGACATTTATATGATTTAGCGCGTAGCACGAAGGAAAATCAAGCTGAAAAGTTTCCAAACCTGAATCCCACTCGCTGAAACGTGAAGGCGGGACATGTCAAAGGTTGTCATTATCATGGTTAAATTGCAAAGGTTTGTGCCGCCAGACGTCTAGGTTTCAAACTTAAACGAATGCGGAAAAAGGTTCACGCTTAATGGTAGCTTGCAAATGGTAGTATTTGGCTCGGTGTAATATTCTCCTTGGCTTTCACACATCGTAGAGTTGAGTTCTTTTATTGAACACTACCGTTTGTGTGTTTGAACTGACTATAATTAGACAAACACATCAAAAATAAACTTCTTCTCCTTGACTCCTGTAGCTGACTTAAATATTCTAAATAGCTTTGAGTCATTGATTAGGGAAAACGCTAGACATTTACAGTGCTTTGGAGTGGAGTGCCGAAAGTAATTTGGTTATTGCTTTGGTTTTGCATTTGCTTAGCTTTTCGGTTGGCTGTGAAAAACGTTTTCCCTACCAATTGGAGATAATCAAAGTGCCGGTACTAGTGGAAGTCCTGTTATTTCTACCAGTCATGTTCTAAACTAACACCAAACATTGCTTTCATTAGATAAATTATCATGCACAATTGCATTTACTTCCTCATGATTGGTCACCATTTTAAGTAAAAGCTATCACAACTTTGAATCAATTCTTGTTTGGCACTTTGTATTTATATTTGTTTCCTTGATTAGTTCTGTAATTACTTTGCAATTAGTTTTGGCTTTACAACACTCAATCAAAGACTGATGTACATGAATGTCACTAGGTTTGGGATAGGCTTCCTCACCTGAAGGCTGTTGTCCAGTACCTTGGCGAGGTGGAGCACAAACAACCAAGTGTTTACACTGTGAGTTAAACAATCTAAATGTATATTTATTATATTGCTGGAAGGGTGGTGTGAAAAGGTTGGGATGGACTCTTACACCCATAACCACCCCCCCCCCCCCCCCCTCCCCCCTCCCCCAAATACAATACACATTAATTAGTGGGAATTCATCAATACCCATGCAACAATGATGGGGGAAAAGGAAGAGGCCTTTTGCAGGAAACAGTCACGTGCTGATATAATACTTTGGTAACAAATGGATTGAGCTTGTATGTGATCCCCATGGGAAAGGCGTTGCCATTCATATGGATGCTAGATGGCAAGCCATCTTTAAAAACGCTGTTTTAGGAAAGATTGATATTTGATTGGAGGTGGGAAATACATGTAGCATTTACAAAGTAACAGGTTTTGCTAATAACACTACCAATCTCACACGAGTGCCTTTAAATATTTTTATATGAATTAAGATTGTTTTGCCACCCATTACATGTACATGTACAACCACGTGATTGCATTCCTGCAAAAGGCCCATTCCCATCAATCGTTTTTTTGCTTGAGGATGTAAAATCTGCCAGTTTCTACTATTCATTGATAAAAAAAAAAAAAAATGAGCATAACAGCAAAATGCAAAGGACTGGAACTATTTTGTATGAAACATTTCTTTACCATGGATAATTTGTTCACAAATGTGTGTAACTACATTGTGTGAATCCTGATAAATATTATTAATACATGTACATGTATATACCACACCAGTGAATATCACTTTTTGCGTGCTCTGATTGGCTACTCAAACAGTGAATATGATTTCATATTCACCTCCGAGCAAAGCACTGATCACCTCGCGCGAGTTTTTGTCCTTTTGACAGAAAATAAAACAACCATTTGGTGCTGGCTATCACCTGCAGTGTGGTATATACTAAAACAATTATTGACCTCAGTGTCGGTGAATAGTGATATACATTTACCTCGCCGAAGCGGCTCGGTAAATATCCACCACTATTCACCTCCACTTAGGTGAATAATTGAAGGACTGTGTGCAAAAAGGGCATAAGTGATTCTTAATCACGTTCTAAATTCTCCCTTAGAAAACAAAGAGATTGAAGGAGAATTTAGAATGTGATCAAGAGTCACTTACACCCTTTTTGCACACAGTCCTTCAATTGTTAATTATCTTCTGGGCCCAGTTCTTCGAAGCCTGATTAGCACTAATCCTGGATTAAGTCTTAACCCATGGTTTTGATTCTCTCGGTTGAAGGTACCCGTGGTGAAAATCTTAGGAGGATCCTGCTAGGATCTTTAAAGATCTTAAATAGGATCTTTAATAGGATCCTATATAAGATCCTTAAGGATCCTGTTTGCAGATCTTTAAAGATCCTCAAAGATCCTAGTAGGATCTTTAAGGATCTTTAAAGATCCTTTAATGATCTTTAAAGATCCTTTATGGATCTTTGAGGATCCTCAAAGATCTTTAAAGATCCTAGCAGGATCTTGTACAGGGTCCTCAAAGATCTTTAAAGATCCTAGCAGGATCTTGTTCAGGATCCTCAAAGATCTTTAAAGATCCTGCTAGGATCTTTGATGATCTTTAAAGTTTCCTCAAATAACTTCAAGGAACCTTTAAGATCTTCCTAGGGTCCTCAACGATCTTTAAATATCCTTTATGGAACAGGTCACTGGTTCAGGCACATTTTACATGTACACTGTAAGCTACATGTACAAATGCTTACTGAGATATGACATTCAGGACAATTTAGTATTCCATTGGCTAAGATGTGAGCAATTTGTAGTGATCATTCTGTGTATTCTTATTCCGAATACGGTCAACCAAATGCACCCTAAGTTACAGCTTCCCATTCTGTTACCCCAAAGAAAAAGGTAATGTCCATATAGTTAGAAGAGAGATTATGTGAGGATAAAAATAACCCTTTGACTAGATGTAAAGACCACATTTATGAAACTGCTAGTCACTCACAACAACAAATTTATTACTGATTGCAAACAGAACAGTGCCTACATGTAAAAGACAGTGTTGGATAATTCTCATTAGAAAAACTGCACTTACATGTATATTAGGGAGTGAACATTTATATATTGTGTATAAATTTCACCACTAAAAACTATGGACCAAAAAGCCTTTCCTATTACACATAGCAGCTCAGCTGCGCGATGCATGTGTCTTTCTGTAAACAGCCCAGTTCCTGTACATGCACACCATATCTTTATAGGGTATTCTCTTTTGGAATTTCCTGTTACATGTACTTGTAGTAATTAGAAAATTCTACATAAATTCTACAGGTAGCTTTAGTTAGTAAACTCCCTTATACATGTATGTACAAAGTCTGCTGAAGCTAGATTAAAAATGTGAGACAAAAATGCTACAAGCCAAAGTTATTGGAGTGCTGCTCAATAGTCTAGTTAAAAAATCAGTTTTACGTACATTGTAAGTGTTTACTTCTTCAATAATTATAATATTACAGGGTTATTAATTGAACTAAAAGTTAATTACCCTTTTAGGTTCTGAGTACAACAACTGTATGTAACAAAGTCCATCATTATTTTGGGAACAGACACATTTTCCCTTGAAGTACTGAGGTCCTCCAGGGATTCATGCACTTGTTCAGTACTTAATAAGCACTGTTTACTGCCTAGAAAAAAACACCATGTGATTAGTTCTCTTGAGCTTGTCTAGAATTGTATATACTTTAAATTATAGGGACAAGATGGTCACTTAGCCTAACTGACTTACATGTATAATGGGTTACTACATGTAGTTCCTGTTAAAACTTATTTAAATGTTCCTCAGCTCAGGACTTAAACCAGAAGTGAGTGATATACAGAATTCTGATATACATGTAATGCGGGTATCAGCGGCCATCCCGAGGGGGCGGCCCCCGGGCAACCCACGGGCAACCAAGGGGCTTAGCAGGGGATTCGTAGCAAAAACATGCCGCATACGCGGAGCATTAGTCAAGAGCGCTTTTGCGTTTTCGTCAAAATACACCGGGGACATACCCACGGGGTTTGCACGTAATCTGCTGTCTCATCGTTCAGCGGTTTTCGCCACAGGACTCGCTCGATCGATCAACGTTCTTCAATTTCTTTGTCCTTGAGGTAAGTCATATCATTATCATTCAAATTAAGAGATTAAATTAAGCCATCCACTGTCGGAAGACAGAACAAAGAAATAAAGGATAATATTTGTATAAAACTATTAAGATTTTGGACACTTCTAAAACGTTTAGCTTCTAATACTTATAATATGTTGCCCAGGTTGCCCCAGGGGTGGTTTTTTTTTCTTCACAATTTTCTGCCCCACCCGAGGGGTTTTAGCATGTATTTGTCATGGCTGCTGTGACAAATGCCCCTGGGTGCCCGGGGGCCGCCCCCTCGGGATGGCCGCTGATACCCGCATAAGCACTAGTACGGAGCCAGCCAAGCTCAACATTTTGTGCCCACAGAATAATTGTAGAGCATTTATAGCATAAGTAATAAACCAAGGAAATCATGAGAATAAAGTATCCTTAATTACACCGTATAGTATTGTGTAGTGAATTAGACTTTCTTAGAAATAGCTCCACTGTGATGCTCAACACAAATTATGACAAAAATATAATCAACAACACTGTTGATTGCCCTTGTAAGAAATTTAGACTTTATTTCCAAGATTTTCTTGGTTTATGATTTACATTGTAAACATTACATCAGTACATGTGCACTAATATCGAGCTTGTGCTCCCTTAGCCTGAATTTCAGCCGTCTCCTCTGGTTTGTTCCTCCCGAGAGAGGAGACGGCTGAAATTCAGGCTAGTGCTCCCTGTGATAGAAGATTAGAGCTCTTTATACATATAATTGTATAGCCTAGTATTGTAGGCAGTAAGGAGTGTTTTATCACCTGAGCTTCATGAATTTAATGCCTGAAATAGTAAATATTTGAAGGGGAAAACATTAAGTTACTGAGTCTTTTCATTTTAGTATGTTTATTTAGTAGTACTAGTAGTATTTTATTCATCCACAGAGTACAGTATGCTTCATATTTCAAAACGTTTCAAAAACACTACTCCGCATAATATTTGTTTCAGGAACGTCAAGCCATAAAGCAGTATCAATATAATGCAACGTATTAGAACGTACTGTGCTTGATACAATGATCTTTGGTAATTAACGCGCTGATACAGATACATAAACATTGTTAGACTTGTTAGTTGTAACGTAGGAATGATTAGTTACTTGCCTGATTCAGAAAGATCAAAGAGTTAACTGGTGAACTTGAAGTCCGTTGACCACTATTCATTCGGTTTTGCAATCACAATAACTTTGCACTTTTCAAAGTAATCACCATAACCAGTGCGAGTTTCCTTGTTTTCATGCCCGTTATTAAGAATAATTTCCTTTGAATAAACCTCCAAACTCCCTTCACCAACTGTAGAAAACCGTTGAACATTGAGCCCACAGGCATTGTGACCCGCTGATCCACTTAAAAAAGGCCAGGTGCCACAGCAGTAAAGATGGCGGCGGCAAACTTGGAAGTCACGGCTATTAGTATTAAAGAATGGTTTATTCTTTGGGACATTGCAACGAAAAGATAAGTTAAAACTTTCTGCATTATTTACACTGATAGTGACTGTTGTTTAAACAAGTTTTTTTGTATAGACAAGGGTTAAATATATGTATCAATTAAGCAACTTTACCAAATTTCCCACAGCTTCTTTTTATCGTTCCAGAAATGAAAAAGGAAATATTAATACGTCAAAGACGATGAAATTTTATAGTCTTGAATACTTCTGTAAGTAGTGGTACTTGCTTACCAGATAACAAATTAAAAATAAATATGAGTTTAACTTTAATGCTTCTTGAATTTGTCATTTTCTGGTTTTGCCTTTATTTTGTTATTAAATCATTTTTTATTAGAAAATCTAGGAGTCTGGATCAGGGATCAGGAGTCAGGGTGCAATTCTGATGGAATATTAAACTACTATTTTCCCTCCTTTCTTTCTGATGGAAATTTAAACCATAGAATCCTGATGAATTGCCCCCATGGTATTAATAGATTACAAAGGATGTTATACATGAGGGAGGTACATGTACATGTACATCTATTTATAATATCGAATTGGGTCCTTTAATATGAGCAATAAAAGAAGCTCAAGCTCAAGACCTATTTTTGGCAAGTCACAAACTAAATCACAAATTTCAAGATAAAATACAGTAGATTTATATTTTTCCTCTTTATTATCTAGTAATTTAGGGTAAACTAATGCCCCTTTACACTTGTTATGATTGGTAGTGACCTAGGGGAGGGGAACATTACATGAGGGGAGGACATAATCTACAGGGGAGAAGTATTCATGGAGGTTACAAATGTATATGGAGTCATTAAAGGAGGGGATTAATTTAATGCAGGGACTTATATATATCCATGGATTCTAAAGTGTGGTTTAATATTATTATGATACAATGTAAGTGCTAATACATGTATGTAGTTGAATCATAACTATTTTGAAGAGCTGTCTGCACATTGTAGGAACCTATAAAGAACTTTAAAGAATCCTTAACGTTTTCCTTGTAAGATCTTTAGACAATCCTTTAAAGATCAGTTGAGGATTTCAAAGCTATTTTAGAGGATCTTATCAGGATCCTTTAAAGGAATTGAGACAATGTCCTTCAAAGATCCTGCAATGATCCTTGTAGGATCTTTTACAGAACTTGCAAGGATCCTTGGCTTTTTCCTTGTAAGATCTTTTAAAGATCCTTGAAAGATCCTTTTAGTATTCTGCAGGAACTTTAGAGGATCTCAGCAGGATCCTTTAAAGGAGTGAAGGCAACATCCTTCAAAGATCCTGCATTGATCCTTGTGGGATCTTGTAAAGAACTTGCAAGGATCCTTTACTTTTTTCCTTGTAAGATCTTTTCAAGATCCTTGAAAGATCCTTTTAGTATTCTGCAGGAACTTTAAAGGATCTTAGCAGGATCCTTTAAAGGAGTGAAGGCAACATCCTTCAAAGATCCTGCAATGATCCTTGTGGGATCTTGTAAAGAACTTGCAAGGATCCTTTACTTTTTCCTTGTAAGATCTTTTCAAGATCCTTGAAAGATCCTTTTAATATTCTGCAGGAACTTTAGAGGATCTTAACAGGATCCTTTAAAGGATCCTTTAAAGGAGTGAAGGCAACATCCTTCAAAGATCCTGCAATAATCCTTGTAGGATCTTGTAAAGAACTTGCAAGGATCCTTTACTTTTTCCTTGTAAGATCTTTTCAAGATCCTTGAAAGATCCTTTTAATATTCTGCAGGAACTTTAGAGGATCTTAACAGGATCCTTTAAAGGATCCTTTAAAGGAGTGAAGGAAACATCCTTCAAAGATCCTGCAATAATCCTTGTAGGATCTTGTAAAGAACTTGCAAGGATCCTTTACGTTTTCCTTGTAAGATCTTTTCAAGATCCTTGAAAGATCCTTTTAATATTCTACAGGAACTTTAGCAGATCCTAGCAGGATCCTTTAAAGGAGTGGAGGCAAGATCCTTCAAAGATCCTGCAATAATCCTTGTAGGATCTTGTAAAGAACTTGCAAGGATCCTTTACTTTTTCCTTGTAAGATCTTTTCAAGATCCTTGAAAGATCCTTTTAATATTCTACAGGAACTTTAGAAGATCCTAGCAGGATCCTTTAAAGGAGTGGAGGCAAGATCCTCAAAAGAGCCTTTAATGATCCTTAAAGGTTCCTGTAAAGGACTTTAAGGGATCCTTGACTGTCGTCTTTATAAGATTTTTGAAGGATCCTTAAAGGATCTCTAAATAACCTCCAAGGGTCTTTTAAGGATCCTGTAAAGATCTTTACAAGAAAACATTGAAGGATCTTTGCAAGTTCTTTACAGGATCCTTCAAATATCCTTGATAACATATTGATGGTATAAGATCTTTTAAAGGTCCTTGATAGATCTTTGAAAGAACTTTGTAAGATCCTTACTTTTAAAGATCTTTGAAGGGTCTTTGGGGATCTTTAAAGATCCTTGCAGATCCTACAAGGATTTTCACCAGGGACATGTATTTGTTTCCAAATACAGCAAGACAAGTAGTAAGAAAAGTACTTGTTATTTCCTCTAGGAATAAGTTTTTAACCTTGAATATGTAGTTCACAAGTTAGCAAATCAAATAAAAAATTGGCCTTAATCCCTTGATTAGCTTAATTGGGCTTTGGACAACTGTAAGCCCTGACTTGTAAAACTTTGATTTGAACTGAGTTGGTGTACTATTAAATTAAAGTTTATTCATTTACTGACTGTGTTATTTTTATTCCAGTGGAATGAGTTCCTTGAGGTGGGAAAAACTGTTAGCAATGAGACCTTACAGGAAAGAATGAGAGGTCTGAGAGCCAACCAGTGCTGTACACTTATTTACACAGTGAGTAGATGTTTAGTATAGAATCATGCATGTATTTAACAAATAGAATGATGTCCTCATATAGAAGCACAGATGACATGAAAATGCGAAGAGAACATCAATCGAAGGACTGTGTGCAAATTGGGCATCAGTCATTCCTGATCACATTCTAAATTCTCCCTTAGAAAACAGAATTTGAGAATTTAGAATGTGACCTAGTTCTTGTTGCACACAGCCCTTCAATTACGCTTGGGGGGAGGGGGGTGAGTGGGAGAGGAAAAGAGAAGGGAAGACATGGACTTCTCTCTCCCTTCCCCCTAAGAGAGCATGTTCACAGGCTAATATTACACTTGACTGTGCCTTGTAGTATAACTGATATTCTCCATATTTTGTCATTTGTGTATCTATAAGACATAATTTTTTTCCACAAATACATCCATGGGAATTCATTAGTACCCTACCCTGGGTTCCAGAGGTTGTCAAGATTGTGAAGTCTGAGTGGACACTGGCTACATGTAGTCTGAAATGCTGGGAAAGCCTCTGTTTCAAAGCTCCACTTGACTGAGCACACCACACCAATCAAATGGCACCTACAATAAATCTTGAACAGAACCTGTACTAATAAATTTAAATTGTCGCGATAAATGGAATTGTATTCTCTTGATTGGTTTACGTTGATGAAAGAAACCTGCGTAATGTAGCTTAAATGCCAGTTTTAAACTTACAAAGCTACATGTACATACATTGTAGCAAGTTGATTTCTCGTAAAATCATTCATTTGCACAAACATAATGGCAAATCCTTGCCGGCCCACGGCCGACGATAAAGCATGACATGCCACCGTACAGACCACCCACTTCAGTTAAGTGAAGCAACTTTATTTAACATTGGTAACTTGTGACAGTCTTGTGAGACTGATAAACTTGAGGCCGACAGGAGACCTAGATGTTACGTCCTTATCCGAGAAGAATGTGAATGTCTAACGATTTGCAGTTGTTTCACAATTGTAGTACCTTTTATTCAATTATTTTAAGAGCCCGAGTGTTGGTCTGACTCAGCAGACCAGAGCTTAACCACCAAGATAACCGGTCACTTGTGTATGACTGGAATAAATCCAATTAGTGCTTTAATAAAAAATCCTAGACTCAGTTATTTTCGCATGACCGTGACATTGGTATATCATTGAACCAGGAGTTCTCTTCCTCTCATCGCTTCACTCCCTCCTGCCTTATCTTTTACAAAGAGAGGAAACAGAACAGCTGGTACCCAGGGTATTGCCCATGCATCGATGATAAAAAACATAATTTTTCCCATCAGTGGTTTTTCTTGAGGATGTAAATCTGCCAATTCCCACTGTGGATAATGGGGTTTTAGAAGCTACAGTACATGTAGTGGGGGCCAGAAACTTAAGGTGATTCCATTGAAAAAATCACTAAGCTGAAATTCACTTTTTTTTAACTTGTTGTTACTCCATCCAAGATCTCTCTAAAAATGCAATAACAATAGGGGGTCACCATTCTTAGCTTGTTTTTGCATGAAGTACATGATTGTACATGATTGTAGCTGCAATTTATAGTAATTTAGAGGTCCCACAGCAGAAATATGCGAAATCTCAGCATGGTAGTACAAACAATGAATTATTTTAAGATTGTGCATCTACCAGGCGAGCATATACATTTAGCTGTACTTGTTTGCACTCTCTGTTTATACATATCATTTTGTTAAAAAACTAGAGTGGTACCACAGGTTCACCCAAGGGAGTCATGCTGTCCCATGACAACGTAAGTATTCCTACATTGTAGCTATTAGTCAAATAACCAGCTAATACAGCAGTGTTTTTTAGGACTTACATGTATGTATTTTGGCAAGCCTTCTGCTGAGTCAAAATGCAAATGACAGGTATAACTACACAACTGTATTATTTAGGTGGTTAGCTGACTAATAAGTTACTCATTACATGTATATGAATCTGAAGAAGAAAACCGGGAACTGGGAAGCCATTTTATTTTTTGCTCATATTTTGCGGTTAGACTTCACTGTTTTTATCCTAATGCTCACTTATAAACAATCCCATTGTTTTAAAGTGCAAGTATCAGGTCAAAAAAAATTATGTACTATTGTGTTTGTTTCTCACAAAAAGGTATTAATCTTGAAAATTTGATAACATTTCTGGCATTTAATCCCTAATTTTGGTTACTTTTCATGGATCCTGTGACGTCATAAGATATATCAATTCCCTCCCTAGAGAAAACTACTACCATAAAATCCCGTAGGTTTCATTGTGACATCACAAGATGAATCAATCCTGCAATTCGGGTAGCATTTAGTCTAGTTTAATTTCTGCTCCGGCCTCTCAAAGAAAACTAAGGTAAACAATTGTGACCGAACACGGGAAAACATACATTAACGCTTTTCCGTTTAACGCTCCAAGTCGTTAGCTTCCCGTTTAAACGGCTTCTAAAGTCGTTTATCTCATCAACTAAAGCGTTAGCAAATTCTCCTTGCCCGTTTAAACGAGTTGAGAAGTCGTTAGCTCAGCAAGAGAACCCGTTTAAACGACTTTGCAACTCGTTAAAAAATTTTGGCTGCCCGTTTAAACGACTTGGAAAGTCGTTAGAAATATTTCACTGCCCGTTTAAACGACTTGTAAAGTCGTTAGGAATATTTCGCTACCCGTTAAACGACTTTCAAAGTCGTTAGGAATTTCACTATCCGTTTAAACGACTTGGAAAGTCATTAGCTCAAACATTATAAGCCGTTTAGTAAGTCAGGTTGTTGCGTTTTTCTCTACGTACGTAAAAATAACGAACTTTAAATATGACAGTCAGATTATTTACGGTCGTTTTCTTGATGCGCGTTTTACGTCCTACCCTGGGTACCAGAGGTTCTACTGCCTCCCTTCGCGGAAGAGCGAAACGACGAGTGTCTAGGAGCGAAGCGACGAGAACCTCTGGTGGCACGGCTTGCCATTCTTACTTCCATGTTCGAACTAGTATCACATTTCTCGAATAACCGGTTTTGCAGTCTGTCTGTTCGCTGTCAAATACATGTTTACACTTTTCCGCACCACTGATTATCAGTGTGTGTAGCGCAAATTTACATCCACTGGTATTATGCTAATGACTATTATTCGTTTGGACCTGTGTTTCGTCCATCAAGTGCATGTTTATCCAGCTAAAAATGAAACTAAGCTTCTACTTTAGCAGGCTAGTGCATTGTCGTTTGTTGTGCTCCGTCATCAGAAGAACACGCTAACGTGCAAATGAATTATTAAAATTTGCATGTACTTGCAAGTTGAATCTTCCACCTCCCTGGTTGAATCGAGCAGAACTGACAATGGAGGTCATTAGTCACGCTGTTGACAGATTATGAACGTCCAGTTTGCCGCTTGTAAACAAGAATAAGCAGTCACTCCTTTTCCCTACATTTCCCCTCATTGATAGTCACCAAAAGACAGGATTGCGTTACGAAACACCGTCCCAGCGCTGGTTTGGTGTTTTCCGTTCATCTAAGAAACTTTAGCTTCTGTAGTATTAAAACTCAGATCAGTCAGTCCTTCAGAATTTTTGTTGAAGTAATTGCTTATGTTTTCAATTGAAGAAGTCAGCTTTTAGCTGGAGATGCAAAGATTCTCTGTTGACAATGTGCACTGAGAAAGCGCCATGTGCATGTGCTTTCAGCCGTGAAGACTAATTGTCTGGTTTTTGACACAACAAGAATGCCGCGAACTTCGCGGGAAGGGAGATTGCATTGTAGTTTAAATCACCACAAAGCTTCTCAACTTTACTGGCAAATGATAAACGTCTACTAAATAGAATATTCTGGAGTTCTTTTTATTTAATGTGGATCGGTTTTCAAAGGTGAGGAGGTCCGAGTCTTGAATTCCGCGACACAGAAGTGTGACATTTTCCGCGAACTGATTTGTATAATCAATGCTCCGCCGTGTTCAGTTTTGCGTTGAGATCGCACAAAAAAAAAGAATTATCTACAGATAAAATTTTCTTTTAGAAATCGAGATGCGTACGGAATAAAACGGTTTGAAAATTTTCACTTCATTTAGGTATCTGAACAGTTTCCACATGATGCGAAAAATGGTTTGAGTCCATAGTTCTCGATATTCACAGTTTTAATTTGTCTTTTCAGTTTAGCGTGATTTCAGATCGCACGAGTACGAACCGTATCGAATCTTTTGGAGTTTTGATTTCAGCTTTTTTACTTCATCACTTTGTGAGGAGTTAATAAAACATCCAAACCTGCAGGAATGTCGGCATGTATCTCGTTTTATAGCGTTCGGAAAAGCATATAAAGGCGATCGCGCGTAATCCGAGTTTCTAAACTCGTTGTGTGACTTGTATGCATGTAGCTAACAGATGATCGTATCGAACCCTTTGCCTGTAGTGCAGCGTGGGTCTACCGCCATTCGGAATGCGACTATTGTTTATATTCTTGACTGGTTTTAAGAGTAATGATTACTTCTCAAATCGCTTTAAAAGTAACGATAATGAAATTTTGTTATGGTATGAATAAAATCGTTGTTGGATATTACCTATACCCAGGTATCACAGCGTGCGAGGGACAGGACTAGAAGCCGTTTGCATCAAGTGTTTCTTGGACGTGTGATATTGCATTGATTTGTTATCTTGGGGGTTCAAGGCGTGGAAAAAGCAGAAAATTAAATTGGATAGACACCAATGGTTCCTGCTGGTCTTTTATCCTCACGGATACCAAATCGAGACATTGAAACTCTTCCAGAGGGCGCGTGTTCGGATAGCGATACGACCTTAGCCACAAGCTTAGCCAGGGTTCCGCAAGGTAACCCATTGAAGTTTTTTTGCTAAGCATTTAAACGACTTTTGTAACCGTTTAAACGACTTGGAAAGTCGTTAGGAATTTTTCACTACCCGTTTAAACGACTTGTAAAGCCGTTAGGAATATTTTATTACCCGTTTAAACGACTTTCAAAGTCGTTAGCTCCTTGAAGCAAAGCGTTTAAACAATTTGGCAAGTCGTTTGAATTTTCTCCTTGCCCGTTTAACGACCTTGTAAAGTCGTTTAAACGGCTTTAAAACCCGTTAGCAAGCCGTTTATATTTGCCCGTTTAACGCTTTCCCGTTAATGTATGTTTTCCCGTGTTCGGTCACAATTGTAGTATATCACAAATAGAATTTGGGGCAAAAAGAGTTGTTTTATGGCGATACTTGCACTTTGAGGTTAGGGTTTGTATTGTTTTAGGGGTAGGCTATTGTTGGGGTAGGCTATTGTTTGGGTAACCAATAACATTTCAGGTTGCAAACGGTGAAGTCTGCCCCATATTTTGTTCATTCTTGAGCATAATTTATTGCATGCGTTCTTTGCAGATTTGTATCATAAATATTTTTAGTTTTTTAGTACATTGTAATTTATGTGTTAAAACCAATAAAGCAACTGTGTATTTCCCTTCCATGTATAGGTGACATGGACAGCAGATTCGGCAGCTGAGCATGTGGAAATTGGCAGAAGAGAGGAGCACATTGTCAGTTATCTTCCACTCAGCCATATTGCAGCTCAGGTATATTCTTCCCTCATTTAAAGTGCCACTACAACGAAAATTTACCATTTCGATTTGCCACTTTTTCAGTGTCAATACATGTAGGTCAATCAGTGTTAGAACTAGAACTCCAGATGCTGAGACCTCAGAGAACTCGGGAAGCAGGTGAGCCATGCTACAACCTGCTGCAGGCTATAGCAGGCAAGCTGAACAACCGTTCCACCTGCAGCTGCAAACTGCTGGAATGGAGCTGGAGCATTAAGCTTGAAGAACCCAGCAGCGAACTGTGCTGTGGGAAGTGGGGGGGGGGGGGGGGGGGGGGGGGGGGGGGAGCAGGTGTAGGGTCAAGTACTGAGGGGAGCTAGGCCACTAGAAACCCCCCAGACCAGGGCAAGCAATAAAGCAAAATGCTACTTACCAGTGCAAACCTTGAGATCCTACCAGTACGGGCGACATTGGCCTGACACACATGAAATACTAATTGAAAGGGGAATCCAAAGCACACCTAAAACTGCTGGATGGCAGTGACAGCAGAAGCATGATGACACCCATCACAGGATGACACTGCAACATGGCAAAACACAGAAGAATTACTGGATGAGAGTTCGATCCAACTCAACCAGCCCAAACTATTTACATATTCCTGAACCATGGTTGCACCTGTTGGCAACCGATGCCAACTCGTCTGGGGCGAGGCGAAAATATGATTGGTAAGCATCACTGGACCACCGCCCCAGGATCTTGATGAGAGACTCAGGTAAGCCGGGCCAAAGCCGCAGCAGAAGCAGCACCGATTCGAAAGCTGTGAGAAGAGTAATGGCCGACTACCTTTGCATCAGCTAAAGCCTTGGTGAGCCTACTGTTAAATTTGGCCTTAGTGAGAGGAGATCCATCCTGATGCATGAATAACGGGCCATGAGCTGGACCAGAACATAATATCATCTATGAGAAGTCCAGAACACGACTTAGAGATGCTAAGATAGCTTGTGTAATACATGTAGGAAGTCTAGTATCTTTGGAGGAGCCCTCAATATAATCCTACAATGTATGTACACCTCAAACCACCCTTTGCAGATGTAGGCAGTTCTCTAAAGGGTTGGTAAGACCTAAATCGATGTGCAAGGAGCACACCCCTTAGGAAAAAACCTACCCTGTTACATCCCTGTAACAACCCCTGAAAAGGGTGTTTGCAACCCTGTTTTGTTCTCACAGGGTTCAAAACAGGCTGTTGCATGGTTGTGACAGGGCTGTGTAGTTTAATCAGTTAAAAGATATACAGGGCTGTGACATGGCTGTACTAAAAATAACCCATTAACAAGGCTTTAGCAGGGTTAATCCACTGAGTTGAAAACTGTTTGCAGGGCTGAAGCAGGGTGGTCAGAAAAGCAGACAGTGAAACAGGGTTGTCTCAGGGTGGTTGAACAAATTCAGCAAAATTATTTAATGCATGTATATTTAACAATTATTCACTGAAGTCAAAGTGACCATTTATGAAATTTACCGATACAAAGTTGAGGTAAATATTCACCAATATAGTCACTCAGAGACTGAAGTGAATTAGTATAATTTCATCAGTAAATATCAGAGAAATTAAAACTACCGGTAGACAATAATAGTCTGACTTAATTCCAACCCTTTTATAAGTTTTACATGTGCGCGTGACAGGATAGTTTTGTGACAAACATATTTTGCATAATCATGTGAACCTATGGTTCATTGCACAAACCGACTTGACACATGATGACTACTTGTGGCTTGATCGTGAGTCGTGACGAAGTAAACAAATGCAGCGCTGAACTGGCCAGATAATAATTACGCAAAGCAATACAATTTACAATACAAACAATACTTTATTTTACCTCGATGTATGGGGCTTATCAGGTTTCTAGTGTAACAGCTGTCAACCGAAATACTAATAATAAACAATACTACAATTCCAGTAGTATAAACTTTATAGTTATTTCTTATGACTGCAAAAATCCTAGCCAGGTATTAGCGTCAATCAAATAAATTTCTAAGGCTGTATTTACCCTCTATATGATATGACTTTAACGAGTCCTTGCTCCAAAATCCTATCCTCTTCGAGGTTTTCTTGACAAGCATTTAGGTGCTGAATAAAGAAACTTCATTTCCGGCTGGCCCTAGGACCTCTAGGGAGGAAGCTTGGATCCAAAAGCTTTCTCAAACAGTCAAAGCGATACCAAGGAAAATGGCCGCCATATTCTTTTGTTGCTAATCGTGCCCTATGTCACGTGACTATAATACGTGCTCTGATTGGTGCATATTACAGAGGCAGGAAAACAAACCAGTTTTTTCCAGTTTTGTTCACTGTGGAGTTGGGTCAGAGCGCAGTGTTGTGTGTTGAGTCCGGAGAAGCATTGAATGACTGAATGAGCTTTTCTCCAGCAGTTCAGGGTTCCAAAGGATCACTCCAAGCCACTGTAAGTGTACAAGTTCACTGACAGTAATCATTTAACTTCAATAACAGTGTTTTTTTCTTTAGACTTTCATCTCCTTTCATTGTGCTGCTATTAAACACAGACCTCAAAAACAAACGTAACAGGCTAGGAAATCCGCTAGCAAGGTAAAGGTTTGAGTATTAAGAAATAAATGCCAGGAGTGAAATGGTTGTTTGCAAGGGAGCCTACAGGCTACACAAAACATCTTAGGAAAATTGCACCTCGAAATCGGTGCAAGAATCCTGGTGCAAACATGGCGCGAAATACAGTGTTTGTATGGGAATTCAATGTCAAATAAAATCCGTAAAATCGATTTTCGGAAATATTCATCAGATACAAACTTAAGATACCAGGTATAAGATTAACTGATCGAAATTTGAGGGACGTAGCTGTGCTGGGTAGCGTGCAATCGTGTTTTCAGTTTGCCATACATTTCGTCATTTGTGAGTCAAAGTCCGCGGGCTTTTCAGCCTTCAGGGTAATGACTTATCTCCTTGTAAACAGTCCCTTAGATAATCACAGCTAGATAATTAGTTTAATTCCCTAGATACCACTGTTATTTCGAGGTAGCAAAGGCTAGCCGCATTGATTGCCGGTTTGCCTATATATACACCAAAATACGGTTATACTTATAGCAGCTGTGTTATGTTTTCCGAGATCTCGAAAACACAGACCTCGAAAACGGTGCAATTTTCCTAACCTATACTGTCCTAAGATGTTATTTTTTTTTGTGTAGGCTCCTTGCAAACAACCATTTGTTTCTTACTCAAGCCTTTACCCTGCTAGCTGATTGCTTTGCCCGTGTTATGTTTTTGGGGTCTGGGGTGTCTCGAAAACCCCCACTAACTTACTGACTAACTTCAATTTTTGTTTTGTTTTCAACAACAAACACTTTTAGCTTCAAACTGCCTTTGACTATCTACAAGACTGACAACCAAGTGACCACACAGGAAAGACTATCAGCCTATTTTTGAAGCAAAATTCAGTACATTGGGAATTTCGTGTACTGGAATTATATACCTCATCTAGTCTGGAAAGAAAAGTAGTGTCAAATCTCCATTTCCCCAAGGCCTTCTTGCAGCTGACTGGAGAAACTAGCTCTTATAGGGAAGGACCCAAAAGACATTCACATATTAAGTGGTTTGTTGAACATATGCAGTCAACTGGGAAAGTACTGTACAGAAAATTACAGAATGCAGTTGTAATATAATTCAGTTTACCTAGTATTTATAATTATTGACCTTTTCTTTGCAGTACTTTCTGAACTGACTGCTCATTTTATTACTGATATTTATCATTGATATGTACTGAATCGATCCAACCATTTTGAATATTAGGATTAATACAGTGCATGTAAGTTGCCAGGTTTACTGTGTATATAAAACTGAACTTGTTATATTAAACACAATTCAACTAAAGCATCAAGTTGTTTTCACTTAGCTTACTTTATTTTTAGCCACTGAATTGAATTGAACATCTCATGAAATTGAAATAACAAAAGTACATGAACCATTGAAAATGATTATTATGAATATTTCATAAACACTGACAAGCTAATTGTTTTGTTCATTCCCTGATGTTCATGATTTTTATGAAATATATTTCATGAAATAATAGAATATTATTTTCATGAATATTAATTTTGATGATGAGGTGTTTTATTTATGCTGTATCATGCCAGGAAGTACATGCATGGATCAGTAAGGTAACAATATCAAACAAACAACCTTTATATCCCATACAACAGGGTAGCAACAGCCCTGATTACATACTTGGGCTGTTACAGTGTATGAACAGCGTTGCTACAGGGTGGCTACCTGGTGCCAATTTACGGGCTGTAACAGGGCTTAAACAGCCCTGACTTCAACTTGGGCTGTTACAGTGTACGAACAAGGTTGTTACAGGGTGGTTACCTGGTGCCAATTTACGAGCTGTAACAAGGTTGTTACCAAAAAAATACTGGGCCTGTGACAGGGTTGTAACAGGGTTGTAATAAGGCTTTGAAATTGTTTGCTGCTGGGACATTACACAGGGCTGTTACAGTGTACGAACAGGGTTGTTACAGGGTGGTTACCTGGTGCCAATTTACGGGCTGTAACAAGGCTTTCAGTGGGTATTAACAGGGATGCAACAGGGTTATCAATGCAGCCCTATTCCAGGGGTGCTACAGGGATCTTACAGGGTAGTTTTTTTCTTAAGGGACTGCACTGAGGTACACCTACAGTTGAGGCTTTGAGACCATTGCTTGCCAAGAAGGCCACAAAAGCGATGAGACACTCCTCTGAAGCTGGGAGACTAGAAGAGAACAGATGCTTGGAACATTTGCAGAAGGACAAGAACAGTTTTTGACCCATAGAGTAAGGCCGGAATGGAGACTGGGGAAGCATCTGCTGCTGGAGCTAGCTGGTGGAATCTGGACATCTGAAAACGAGAAAGTGCATCAGCATAATTGAATTAGCTACCCCAGGAATGTGAGAGGCTGACACGATGAATGAGTGCTTGGCCGATGCAAGGAACAAACAGCGCAGAAGGTGCATGACACAAGGAGAGCGAGACGTGACTTCAACTTCGACTTTATTAATATTTATACACGGAATTCTAACAGATAAGAAAAACTGATTTACATAGAAGCCGTGTCAACTACTATTAAATATATAAAAATACAGAACTGTCAATGTAATAATAATAATATAAAAAATTATATACTATACTAATAATATGATATCCTAAAATGTGACTTCTGACAGGAAAACGTACACTAATGGTCATCCGTTAAACGAGCAAAAATTAACGGCTAACGAACGGATCAAGGGTCAAGGCCAGAATTTCTAATGCTTGTTCTAACGCTTCTAACGATTTCTCAAACCATTCAAACGGCATGGTCAAAATTTCTAACGGGTGTTCTAACGCTTCTAACGCTTTCTAAAACCGTTCAAGCAGCATGGACGGAATTTCTAACGGTTGTTCTAACGCTTCTAACGATTTCTCAAATCGTTTTAACGGATACCTAATAGGTGACGAACGGTCTGGCCCATTTAACGGATATCTGTTAGTGTACGTTTTCCTGTGAGAGGTCACAAATTATGAAAACTACTATATACATGTACAAATGTACTATTATCAATTAAGCATCATTGGTCATTTAGGACGGTGACTGTTTTGATTTTGTTTTTGAAAGAGCCTAGTGATTTAATTTCACGTAATTCTGTTGGAAGCTCATTCCATGTCTTGGTGCCGTGATACAAGAAACTTTTCTTCATAAATTCTGTTTTGGGTTGTGGAAGACAGTCTCATATCGTATCAAGAGCCTGAGATGGCCACAGACCTTGGAACCACTGGCCCTGGAAGAAGGTGCCAAACCCAACAGAACCCGAAGCATCACTGCAGACTTGGAAGTCAGAGGAATATTGGAAGCCACTCTGGCATGAGGAAAAAGCTGCATCCATTCTAATCCCTCAAGAAAAGGTCCCACCAAAGAAGGTCAGTCTTAAGAGTGGCAGTAAGGCTCGGATAAGGACGTAAAATCGTAGGTCCACTGACATGGCGGAGACAAGCCTCGTAGGGGACCTTGAGTCCTATTGTTTGTTTCCTGTGGCATTACGCCCAAATGTTGTAAATAAAAATAAAAAATAAATAAAAATAAAAGGCGGATATGATGCAGGGCACTGGAGATGGCCATAGTGAGATCAATGAGCCTCCGCAAAAAGGTGCGCCCCGGATGGACCACCTTGCAGCAATGATGAAGGAGACCGATAAAGATTGCAACTCCTTGAGTGTATAGAACGCCGTGAAAGCCAGGAATGGACCTCCGTTCGTACCTTTGACAGCTTCTCGTCTGGTAGTTTGGCCTCGAAGCGATCTGAATCCAGGAGGATGCCCAGAAAGCAGAGTTGAGAAGAGGGACCTTCTGTCTTGTGGAGGGCGATGGGAACCCCCAGTTCTCGACAGGGACGAGAAAAGGTGTCCATATTGCTCTGGCAGACCGAGGAACCAGAAGGGCCAATTGTGAAAAATCATCCAAGTAGTGGATCAGTGAGGCAACATCAAAGTGACACTGGGCAATCCACTCTAATGCATCTGCTACTCAGTTGAAAATGGAGGGAGCTGAGTGAAGCCCAAAAGGGAGAGCCAAATCAACGTAAAAGCAGTCGTTCCACAACATCCTTAGGAGGAAACGGCCATCTTGACGAATGGGGACTATAGTTATTTACGATAAGCACTCTCAATGTCCAGCTTGCCCATGAGAGAACCTCGGCCAAAGGAAATGATGAGAGCGATTGCCTTGTCTACATTTATTTAGTGAAGTGGATGGGAAAGTCCTCCTTAGCAATGCCATTGTTTACGTTAGCGCCCATGGGGTAAGAGAGATCGAGAATGAGTCTCCATTTTCCAGGTTGACTCCACTTAGGAATCACCCTGAAACGGCTGATGTGGAGGGCAGGAAGAGGAGGGGAATGTAACGGACCAGCCACTCTACCCAAAGAACACTCTTTGGCAAGGTAATCATCAATAACACCTGGCTGCAAACTAGCAGATGGCAAGTTGCGAGAGGCTGAGCATAGAGGTGAACCAGAGTAGACACACCGGAAGCCAGCAGAAATCCCTGACAACACAAAGCTGCTAAAGTCTGATCAGGATGGGATGCCAACAAAACCGACCAGCGGGATGGGAGGAGGGGAGACACAGAAGCAACGGAAGGAAGAGCTGGACTGGGTGAAAAGTGAGGAGCCGAGGAGAAAGCAACCAAGTCACTTCCTCCTCTCCTTTCGAAAGGGCTGAGTGGGAAGGCTTGGAGCACGCCGCTTGGTGGAGGACTGAGGCAGAGCTGCCCTCAAGGGACACATGCGAGCTCTGTGGTTTGCACCACAGCCAGAGACACTGCAGGCATGGCGATAGCAGTAAACCTGAGTCCTAGCAATACAATGACCGGAGTTCCACGAGTGGCAAATCTCCTGACTGTAAGGCGAGCTAGGAGGATCAGAGCTAGCAGTAGATTGACGGACAGATAACACTGGTGATGTCCAAGGGCAGAGTTCTGTAGAGTGATCGAGAGCCTGGCAACTCAGACAAGACCTTGAGGCTCGGTTGGCATTAGTGAAACTCATGCTCCACAAACTGGGATGGGGATCCCCCCAGGAGAGAGTTGGTTTAGTCACTGCCAAAGACCTAAAACTGTGGTCATAAGCGAACCAATGAGGAGCCTGGAAGTCCCACGCAGCCTGGCAAATGAGGAGAAAAGGCAGCAGCCTTGAACGTAACAAGGAGCAACTGACAAGCGAACATGAAAACAACACGCAATAACAACAAACCAAGAGTCCCGGATGAGGCGCCGACCCAGGGCTGCGCAACCACACCACAGGGCCCCCGGCGCACACAGGATATTTAACCATGCCTAAATTGCATTTTGCCCCGAATAAAGCTGAACAAAGGGAACAGCCTCTAGTAATGGTGGACATTTAGATTCAATATTCAGAGTTAAAAAAGTAAGACTTACTGTCGTCGTATCGAAAAACAATTTGAACTGCATGGTAATAATATGTCAACTCTACTTTTAATTATGAATATGTAAAACATTGATATGTCAAAATTTGATCGTAGTGGCACTTTAAAGGGACACTGTCAATCCTGAAATGATTAACTTTCTCATGACGAAAGACAAAAATAACTACTCAGATTAGCAGAGTCTGCTTTCCAGGGATACTAGAGAAAATTGGGGACAATTTTAATGAAGGATGGCAAAGATTCCAGTGGACTGCTTTTAAGAGAAATTTAGAGCCACTTGAAATTATTATTGGTTTACTGTAACCCAGTGCTCGACCTTAACTTTTGTAATCACTGGTCCTGGGACTAGTAGAGCTGAACATTTACTAGTCCAGAGAAAATTCCTGGTAGTCCCAACTCCGGCATGCCAATTTTTGCTGATCTCTAAGCCTTTCATGATACACGCACGAGTGAACTAGTCAAAACAAAGATGGCGGCGATAGCAGCCTTCACGGGAGCTCCTGGGGCTGACTATAGCGCCTCAGCCTTGTTCAGTCTTCTCAGCCTTTTCGCGATTGTTTTCGGAACGTTTGGGAAGAAACACATTCAAACAACAATCACGGGACAACATGTTTGTGTTTCTATCTTTTATTAAACATTACAAATTATAGAATAGTTACTAGTCCTGTGACTAGTGGCTCTATTTTTTTACTAGTCCAGAAACATTTCTTACTAGTCCAGGACTAGTGGACTACCACTAAGGTCGAGCACTGTAACCAAAAACAAGTTTCGAGATAAAGTTTTTTTAATCCACTTTAATCTTTATCATCATTGATCGAAAAAGTTTGAAAAGCATATCAGGGCATATCAAAAGCATAAATAATATAGTAATTGCAAAATATAATGTGACCAAATTGCTATTGCTGTCGCAAATTTGGCAACTATAAAGTTTTCTTGTAAAGGAATAAAATGTCAACAGACTCCCATAATGCTTCAATGAGATTTTACAATTTTCAGCAAAGCAAATCCAGGGATTGTTTTTGGTTTGTTTTTCCTGTATTTTGAGTGCACACAAAGCAATTCAATTCAATTCAATTTATTTTTTACACTTTTCCAGGAAATATTATAACGATGTAACTTAGATTAACTAGAGACTATAGGTAGAGAAAAGGAAGAAAAAGTAATTACATATGATCGGTACTTTAATTATACAGTAAAAAAAAAGATATATTTTCCCCTCTTGTGTGGATTAATGTGTTTCATGTTTTTCTTGGTGTATAGCTAACAGATATATTCATGGCTTTGTCCTGCTATGGAACTGTGTGGTTTGCACAACCTGATGCACTCAAGGTAATGTTACAGACATAGAAATACATGTAGGAAATAGTACATGTAGCTACAAAGACATTGGTGAATATGCCTGGTTGGAATACTTTACTTTTATCGAAAATATAATTTATGGCCATTAATTTTTCTTGCAGGGATCACTTGTGCAAACTTTACGAGAAGTGAGACCAACCTTGATCTTGGGAGTGCCAAGGTAATCAATGTTAATATTATCAGTGATTCATCTACAGTGTATCTGTACCTCCCACATCTTTGATGCCTCAATCAGGGTTGCCACGGTTAGGGAAAAGTCAGGGAAAAACAATATTTTTTAAAGGTCATGCAGGGGAAAGTCAGGGAATTTTGCATCTGGTCAGGGAAATTCTAAATTTATTGTCAAAGTCAGGGAATTTTATTTTCAGGGTGCCAAGATGGCCCTCATGCCTCAAAGCATCTGATCTGCGATGGGAGGCTGCAGGTTTTGATAATTACTTTTGTTTTGGAATGTAGAACAGTTTTATTATGGTCAGTATAAATTGTTTTCTGCTGAGGGAAAAGTCACAATTTTTTCCGTGATGGTGGCAGCCCTGTTACTAATCATTTGTCAAAACATGCATAAATCACTTAAAATATATGATATTTCTCTTTGGATGAAAGGAAAAGAGAAATGAGTTCCTTATCTGAGAGGACTATGTTGGGATCCCTGTTAATACATTCCATTTGTCGTGACGGTGAAGTTTTGGTGGGAACTTAAGTATATGTGACCACACACAGGAAAACGTACACTAATGGTTATCCGTTAGGCGATCTAAGCCGTTTGCTATCCGTTTAAACGATTTTGAGAACCGTTTGAGCGGTTTGGCAGATCGTTAGGGATTTTTGCTTGCCCGTTTGAGCGATCTGGCAAAGCGTTTGCTCTTCGACCCAAACTGTTTAAACGGTTTGGAAGATCGTTAGAAATTTTTGCTTGCCCGTTTTCACGATCTGGCAAAGCGGTAGCTCAGCAAGCCAAACTGTTTTTTTTGTATATCGTTCTACACTCTAGTCTAGTCATTTACAACGGTTGCGCTCAAAAGTAATGCAAAGGAATTTTGTTCTTTATTACGTTCGAAATTTTGTGCGAAAGTTCTTCAAAATGTCGATTAGCCTGACGTTTCGAAACGAATTTTCGAAAACACGAATTCGAAAATTCGTTGCACTTGTACATTACCCCAAGAAAAGATAAACTAGAAAGATAATTATCAAATGCGCTCATCCTGAAATTACAGTAAGTACAGCTCAAAAATAATGCACCCGCAAGAAATACTGCAAGAACCCGCAAGAAGTTGATAACATGCTAGTTCGTGGTTTGTTTACAAGTTACATGCACGGCAAAATTACTTTGACAGCCTTTCGGTAATATGTTTGATTAACTTATTTTCAAAGACATTAAGATGTTTTTAACAATTTGCTTTCGTTTATGGTAGTGTTTATTAATTGTTTCTTTCGCTATGCCAGGTTTCCCTGGTTGCACGTTTAGCGATTAAATTGTTGAGTAGATCGCAATATGCAAATTTAACTACCTCGTTGTTGACCTTTAAAGTTTTGGGAAGACTATTCAATGTATTAAAGCGCATTTAATTCAAAAGGATTCCACTTTACCAGGAGAAGTTTTCTGGTAAGAGTAGACGTTTTGCATGTCTTTCATTTCAAACTTGGCTTCAAAACTCTGTTCACATTCTCAGAAAGTTGCAGCGAACAAAAATCAGACAGACACCCTTACCAAAATTTGTTATACAAAATGTATACATTATTTATACAAAAAGTATACATCATGATGTATACATTTTGTATACTTAATTCATTAATAGGTATAGTCGTATTGTATACATAATGTATACAATGTATACATTTTACATATACTATTTGGAACTAATGTAAACAAAAAATGTATACAAAATGTATACAACACAAAACAAGATGTATACAAAAAGTATACATCATGATGTATACATTTTGTATACTAAATGCATTAATAGGTATATAGTCATGTATACAAAATGTATACAATGTATACATTTTACATATACTATTTGGAACTAATGTATACAAAATGTATACAACACAAAACAAAATGTATACAAAATGTATACATCATGTTGTATACATTTTGTATACTAAATTCATTATTAGGTATATAGTCATGTATACAAAATGTATACATTTATAAATGGAGGGGCTCAGTTTTGATGTATACATAAAATATGCATTATTTGGGGCTTGTATACACCAAAATATCACTTTTGCAGGCTTAAAACTTATGACAGTATACAAAATGTATACAATACAGTTTAATATGGTTATAATTATGGTGTATTCTCTACACTTTTCTAAGTTGGGAATAGTTTATAACATTCTAAGCTATTTCATTCAAAAATAATTGGAGGAACAAGTTCAATGCAGTATTCTTATACATTGTAACAACACATGTTCATGAAGTGAAAAATACATCGCAACACAATTTAAAGACATAGTAAATATTACATGTTTCACAATTTAAGTAGATTAAACCACTCTAGTTAGTGATATTACAAATATTGAGTAGCTTTGTTAATCTCATTACATAATTTGTGATGAATACATTAGCTGCGTCCAGGTGAAAATGGCAGGTAGGATCCTGGCCATCCCATGTGAGATCCCAACATTGTCCCAGTTGGGATCCCACATGGGATGGCTGGGATCCCATCTTGCATCCCAACAGGGATTTTGGAACGATTTCCCACCTGGGATTTTACCTGGGATCCCACACAGGATCCCACCATGAACTGGGATCCCAGCCAAAACCTGGTATAAACTTCATCCCACCTAGGATCCAAACATGGATTTTTGAACGATTTCCCAACTGGGATTTTACCCCCACCTTGCATATTCAGTTGATCCTAGCTGTCATTAGACCTATGCTGGATCCCACTTGAGATAACAGATACTTAACAGGATTGGCAGCCTGGTAATAAATTATATACCAGTAGTGAATGGCATAGGCCCTTCTATACATTTGTAGCCACTATAATTATAAGCTCTTATGGTATGATTAAACCCCTGGCTAGACTGGTAACAAAATCTAAATAACTAACTTGCTATTATAAATTATTTAATGTCCATTCGATTACATAGCCTCATCTATAGTGTACTGGCTCACAAAAACTGAATCCACATAATTTCTAGCTCATGTACTTGATCTGATTAGCAATTGATAGACCTCTTCTTGTTCAAGCACTTGCGAGTCATCAAGTGCTGTGCCTATGATAGAAGACAGTAAGATGTTATAATTTACTGAATACGAGGGATGTATGTAGCAAGTTATTTTCCAAAATTGCATACATGTAGTATTCATAGAACACATACTGTTCGAAAAGATTGTAATGTAGTGAAGTGAAATATCCCTTAAAAAGTAAAATTTTACTTCTGTCAAGTTTTCAGGTGAATTTTTATTTCCGAACTAGCCCTAGCTATAAACTACATGTAATAATAAAGTGAAATTCCATATATGTTTCACAATGTCCACCAATTTACAGACGAAAACTCGAAGAATTTTAAACTATTGACTAAATTTGTTTGAATTGCATGTATAAACACGTGAAAAGTGAAATTTCAGTTAAAAATAAATTACAAATATCACTGATATTGCATGTATCGATGTTAAGCCACAGGGGGGGGGGGTGGGGGGGGAGTTCTCGGGCAGGTATGCGGCATTTGATCAATCTTGGCCTTGGATGGTGGAAGGTATGAATTTCAAAAATGCGTTTTCATTAAGTTAAAAAGAACACTTCACATTTATTTGGGATCACCTCCAGTTCCCCCATTGTTTCAGCTGTATATATATAGTTTAAGGAGGAATTTCGTTGCCCCAGGTGGGGCAATTTGATCACAATTGACAATTTTTTCTTTACCCAGGGTGGGGAATTTGACCAAAAATTCTAGAAATAAGTCAAATGCCGCAATCTGCCCGACCCACCCCCCCCCCCCCCCCCCCCTCCCTCCGGCTTAAAATTGACACATGCATAATTATTCAGTCTTTTTAAAAGTACTACCGTTCGAAGAGGGTGAAAATATCTCACTCCATGACGAGATTTTGATCGATCCTTTTGCTAAAAGATTCACTCTACACTCTACATAAACTTGATAAACTTTTTATGTGGATTTGGTCATCAAAATGGATAAGGCAAAACCTTTCAAATTATAATGAAAACCACGAGGAATGGTCGAACCCATTTCCAACAACAGCTGAACTAAAAGTATGATAACTTTGCGCGACATTCCTTTTTCTTGTTAACAATCCACAACGATTGAATGATCACATCTTACCTTTATAGTTTTCTTATCTCCCATGTGTTTTGAAAGGCCTTTGCTCAGTCTGGAAGCCATATTATACAAGAGATCGCATGTCATGCCGCCGAAATATCGAAGTTGTTAGTTTTGAAAATGTGCGATGTGCCCGCACAATTCAGGTCAGTGGACTTTAGATAAGCAATGCATCCTGGGATCAGTTCACAGCCGCCATCTTTGTTTGTTGTTGAGAACTAGAGCTGGCCGGGAGTGCTTCATCTGAGGATTAATTGCAAAATAGTCTGGCTATATATTCGAGGAATCTAATATGCCAATGAACTGGTCAACCAACTCATCTTCAACTGTTTTGCTGTGTCTATCTGGGAAAGCACGTAAGGCCATTTTAACACCCGAGCCGTACGCGTGGCCGTGGGCCTGTCAGAACGGATCGTCAGAACTGGTTCTCACTTTTAGTTTTATTCCTGTGACGGCTCACAAATACCAACCTATATGTTTTCTTCTGCTATTCTGGTTGCATGAAGCCTTGACCTATAGTGCAACCAGCAATAAGTTGCATCAGGACTTTGTTGTTTCTAACGAAAATTACATGTAAGTCGAGTCCACTTGAGTTTTGATTGATCGCCGAGCATGTACCTCGTAGACATCAAGTTTAAATATACTGCCAACTCACGCAACTCGTAATTTGTACTTTATTTCTGTGTAAATCTCACAATGTTTCAGCTTGTCACTGGAAATTAAAGAATAGCTGTTTTTATTCTGAAATGTCATTGGTAAGATCTTGTGCCTCAAGTGCATGGCCCTGGCTCAAGTCGTCACACTGTAATGTATATAGTTCATCTAAACATGATTCAGTTATCCCATATGTATTTCAGTCCTGTATGGCTGTCAAATTACAAAGTAATCAGATAGCATATTACACTTTGTGTAATATAGTATGGATATTTTGTGTATGGACAGTATATAAATTTATTAAACAAGTGTAATTCTCTTTTAAAAGTTTTTAGTTGAATTTATTTCAGCCATTCATGAAGGCATCACCAGAATAACTTAATTTATTTTACATTGAATAATGTTGATGTATACATTTTGTATACACCACAATTTAAATGCCTCTATCATTCCTGATCCTCACTTTGATGTATACTTATTGTATACACTATAATTTTGGTTAGCCCTCAGTAGTATTGATGTATACTAAATGTATACATCATCAGTCTGTTTGATTTCTCAGCTTTATGGTGATGTATACTTAATGTATACACCAAGATCATGTTTCAGCATCCATATTTTCCCTCACCTTTGATGTATACATAATGTATACATTTTAACTCTGATGTATACTTTATGTATACTTTAATGTTCAGTTAGTATGTTATGAAAATTGCCATTTTTGCTATATGTACATTTGATGTATACATCAGATATACATTTAACCCTAAATGTATGATTGATGTATACCTTTTGTATACTAAATGTATACAAAACAGAGGCTCATTTTGGTAAGGGCACGTTCACACCTGACTCACTGACTGCACGTGGAGAAATTCAGATGCCAAAGAAGTTGAGATTTTAATAAAAAAATATTATTGCCTTTATTAGTACCGCAAACATTTCCAATGATTTATAAAACCGAAACCTTGAACAACACATGGATGTGCCATAAATGTGAAAGTACAGACGCTAAAGTTTATTTGGTGTTATGGCTTTTAAAAGCGGGTCTCCGCCGGTATTTGCGTGCCCGTTCAGAACACTTGAAGACTGAATTTGTTTCTCAATTTGCCATGCGCCGAACGAACAACTGTTTTTGTTTTTTTGTCTTCCCGGCTCAGTAGCCAGCCGAAACCCTAAACAACACATGCATGTTCCATAAATGTGAAACTACAGACGCTAAAGTTTATTTGGTATTATGGCTTATGCTTTGCACGGCAAACTTTAAAGCGGGTCTCCGCCGGTAATGGAACTGAGCTGAAGCGTTGAGCGGCAGTCGTTTGGGGCTTGGTATATAACGTGTTACAAGATACAATGATACGGAGATACCAAGATACAGTGATACGGTGATATAGTGATACGGTGATACAGTGATATGGTGATACAGTGATACGAAGATCTCAAATTTCCTTTAAAATTTAAAAAATGGGGGGGGGGGATACTTTCCCACAGAAATGTCGTTTTTGCTAGCCTGAATTTCAGCCGTCTCTTCCGGTTCGTTCCTGAAATTCAAGCTAAGTTTTGGCAGCAATTTTTCACATACCAAAAACTGTTTAAAAAAAATCAGTATGCAAAAGGAAGTTTTTAACCGGAAGTAAAAAGTTATGTTTGATTGACAGCAAGTCAATTAACACATGACATGTGCTCACTCGCCCGTAACGAAAGCTAGCAAAAATTCATTTCATGTTTATTGAGAAACGTTTTTCCAGCCCCGATCCATGGGTTGTTGGCCTTATGTCTTCCAAAAAGCAAGCAGGGCTAAATGCTCCAGCAGGGCTAAGCTCCAGCAGGATGCCCTTAGCGTGGAAAGAAGCAAAACAAGGCCAAACAATGCATACAACTACGAGCCTTGCAAAACCCAAGAACTTCAGACAGAGTGCCGAGTGGTCCACATCTGAACATAAAGAAGAATTGATAGGAACCAGCCGAGAGAAGATTTGTTTCCAAGAAAGCTTAGATGGAAACATATTAAAACTCTGAATGCTTGAAACCAACACCACAATCTCGCTATTTGCCATGCTGTTTTGCTGTCACTGGCATTTAAGGCCTTTGATTTCTGTGCCCTTCCTTTGTCATTTATAGGTTAGGACCTTTCGTCTTTTCCATTTCCTAAGTCATAAGAAAACTAGAACCGGCTATAAAATATTCTCGATGCTGCGCGTAGCTTTGATCGGAAATCAACATTACATTTTCGGGAAATCTTGGGCTATTTTCTATGCTTTCGATTTTCAACCAAGCTCTTAACTCAAGAAGAATTGATTCGATTTGTCTGAATTTTTTACACAATGTCAATTGATATCTCTGCTGCAAAACAATAAATTGTTGGGGAATTGGGAAATTCTAAAAAGAGAGCTATTGACGGTGTTTCCCGCACATTTACCCTTATATCTAGTCGGATTTTCACCGAAAGCATGATAAACCAAATTGAATTTTGATATTCCCCCCTGCACGGTTTTGTAATACGATTCCTCCGAAATGCGACAAAGCAAGCATAAAATATATGTGGAGATGGAGCTTCTGAAAGCCATCTCACTAGATCGGAGAAACGGGATCGCGAAAAATTTTCAAAATATCCCAGCTCCAAAAAAAAATACAAAAAACGAGCAAGCCGAATTTGCACAGAAAATAATCGAGCAAGACAATTGCAATATCACCCAGAAAAAAAATCAAGCAAGGGCGAAACTTTAAAAAAATCGTGCAAGGTTCTGATGCCAGAAAAAATTATTGCAGCAACTGAGAAGTTGTAAAAAAAATTTGAGCAAAAAAAACCGGGGCCCCCTCTCCATCAATTTTCAAATGGTCCGTCCCTAAATCTAGTTGCCAATGAGAATAAAGCTTTCAGCGTTAATTTCGTATTTGTGTTGCAAAAACCTTTCTACAACAAGGGCAATAAAGTGGTTCAATGTTAAATGCGTAATGTTCAAAAGTTAAAATTAAATAACAAAATAGTTAGACAAAGCAGTCATGCTGAAAGATAATACCGTTAAATTAGCGTCACGCCACGGCTGCAAGAGCTCAAGTGACCCATAAAACAGTCCGTTTCATACAGAAACCTGTATTTAGCGGGGCCATTTCGCGTTCGCTTAAAAAAAAAGGGAATTAGAGATGTTTGTATCACTATATCACTGTATCACTGTATCACTGTATCACTGTATCACTGTATCACCGTATCACTGTATCATTGTATCTTGTAACACGTTATATACCAAGCCGTTGTTTGGTATTATTTTGTGCCGAAAGTTCAGGCTTATCAGAACAAATGTGAGGATGTATAGTGAAGCAGCAAGGAGAGAAGTACGAATAAAAACGTTTAATTCTTACTCGTTACTTGGTCGTTTACAGATTTTCGCTAGCTGTTAGCTCTTCTAGACAAACCGTGTAAACGATTGGCAGATTGTTAGAATTTTTTGCTTGCCCATTTAAACGATCTGGCAAAGCGTTTGCTCTTCAACCCAAACCGTTTAAACGGTTTGGAAGATCGTTAGAATTTTTTGCTTGCCCGTTTAAATGGTTTGGAAGATCGTTAGAATTTTTTGCTTGCCCGTTTAAACAATCTGGCAAAGCGTTTGCTCTTCAACCCAAACCGTTTAAACGGTTTGGAAGATCGTTAGAAATATTTGCTTGCTCGTTTAAACGATCTGGCAAAGCGTTTAAACGATCTGCAAATTAAAGCGTTTGCTAACCGTTTAAAATTTGCCTGTTTAACGGATAATCGTAGTGTACGTTTTCCCGTGTGTGGTCACATATAAGGATATGTCAGTTGTAGTTATGTATTCGTGGTCCTGACTGCAACAGCTATAGTTGTTTCTTTCCACCATTAACTTTATTTATGTCAGTTTTTGCCAACTATGTTACAGAGTTGTGGTAGTTTTCAGACTTTCACCTCCCAGAAGTCAGTACTCCTGCATTGGGCTGGGAATATGTTTCCACTTAGTTTTTACTACATATAATTATATACTGACAGTGGATTTTTTTGTGGTTTTTCATATCTGGCAGAGTACACTAGCACAGTGTGTAGTTGCATCTTATGTTACATAAAGTGTGTAGATTGATGTACATTGATGTACAGCATAAGTATATTGTACAATAAATTGTATCGCCTCCTGCATATATGTGTCTGTTATCAGTTAATTGAGGAGAAGGAACATGCATTACAAGTGCTGTACTAAAAGTGAGGGTCCGACCTTGATAATATACATTGTACTTGGAGATACATGTACATATTTATACAGGATTTCACTTCAGTTATAAAGACTGCTCTCAGTGAGAGTCCTGTTAAAAATATTAGCTAGAGAATATCTAAAAGTACAAGCATAAAAAATAAAAGAGTATAAAGACATTGATAATTACAAATTTGTATAAAAGTTGAAAATATTTGCTCCTTTATCAAAAAAAATTGCACTTTGTTGACTCTAATATAACCTTTTCTAAACGCAAATTACTACAGAACTGTTCCTAGTATTATAGCTATGAACTTTTCTATAAAATATTTGCTAAGATAATGTTTTTTTATGGAACCCTATTTTCAATACAGTCATTAACAAGCCTAATTATGTCTCTCTTCTTTTACATAAAGGCTCACAGCCTTCATTAAGATCTCGTTAGAGGGTAGTTCAGATGCAGCATTAAAATAAACTATTCTACATCCATATCTTTTTAAGCATTCAATTTCATCACTGTTTCCCTGCCTGCAATTGTGCCACAACATCACAATAGTCGAGGAAGGGATACCCAAAAGATACCCAAACTGCCCTTGGCTGCTACATGTACAGTCATGTAGATCATTGGGCACTAATCAAGCATAGAGCTGAAAATGTGTTGCACTTCAAAATTATGGTGGATGTTCACTTAGTGTAGTAGTTATCATGCTTGCTTTACTCACAGAAGGTTCAGGGGTCGATGACCAGATAAACCTCACAAATTTTGTCTCTACTTTTTATTGTCTTGTTTACCTGTGAACCCTGGCCATAGGTGAGTGAGAACTTGTTGTTTATCTGATCAGGAAGATCCCTGAACCTGGAAATCAGTCTGCCCTAAATGCAACTGTTCACGTAGCCTTACAGATCCCATTTCAAGTTGGTTTTAGATTGTAAATAAATTTATTAGATGTGTGTCTGTTGACAGCATCAAACGTTTTTTTCTATTTTAAAGTTACATGTACTTGGACCCACAGTAATTGGCTTAGGCTGTTGCGGCTACCCTACCATGTTTGTGTGATTTACATGTAGTGAGAATCACTATAATAATAGTAATAATAATACTTTATTTATACACAATGGGTATACAATCAACATGGCTGGTGGGGTCTGAACATTTCTTTGCTTACTTTACTTGTATTCTACAAGCTGATAAAATAAATAACTATGTTTTGTTTATAGAGTGTGGGAGAAGATTATGGAGAAGATGCAGGAAGTTGGAGCTACTGTGACAGGATTCAAGAGAAAGGTGGCAAACTGGGCAAAGGGTGTTGCCCTGCAAGGGAATCGAAATATTGAGCAGGGGTAAGCATTAATGTACTATCTACAACATTTGAAATTGCTGTGCACAGTACACAACACTTTTTCACCTAAGAAACATTTTTTTCACAGGCTGCCTGTACCCTTTGGATGGACACTTGCCAATGGATTGGTTCTGAAAAAGGTATGTAACTTAATGTTGTTTCTACCGAAATCACTAAACTGTTGGCAAGCCCAAGAATAGATTGTTTGACTCACATGACCATGTGGGATGTCCCAAGTGATCACATGAGCGAATTGAAAAGTAGTAAAATGATTAATCGTTATTTTGGGGCTGCCAACAGTTTAGTGGTACCAAGATCAAGACCAGTGTTGTTGGCATTTGGAACTCACTGCCTGGATTTTAGTACCTGTTTGAAGCAGCAGAAATCTCATGATGTGAATTGCATTTTAAAAAGAGATTTCCCGTGTTTCTATAGAGTTATAAAAATACAAGTGGGAGTTTGGGAGAACGAGAAATGGCTGTGAGAACACGTTCCTGAAGGGCTATGGCGTTTCCACTGCTATTTAGAGTTCTTCCAAACTTCCACAAGTGTTTCTGTAACACTATGGAAATTGGAAAATGTTCTATTACTGAAAAACGTTTGCTCTATTGATGATCAAAATGTAAATTCTCCAAAATTCCGAAGAGCGCGCACAACTTTTTATGTTTCTATAGAGTTACAGAAACATGGCTTTCAGCCTATCCAAGTGTACTTATTTATAATCATATATAACTATGGCTATCAACATACTCCCCTAGATTAAAGCCGCTTTGGGCTTGGATCGTTGCCGACTCCAGTTTGTAGGGGCTGCACCTGTTACCATGGAAACCCTTCGGTACTTCCAGAGCATCAACATTCCGCTGTATGAGTTGTTTGGCATGAGTGAATGTGCAGGACCTCAGACTGTGTCTATACCAGGACATATCATTTCTGGCAGCTGTGGCATCTGTCTTCCTGGCACAGAAATGAAGATTATAAATCCAGACAAGGATGGAAATGGAGAGGTTGGTTCTTAATCAGTGTTGTTGTGTCTGTCATCACGAGCTGTCTGGGAGAATGTTGATTGGGCTGATTGCTCAATTGCAGAGTAGTACCTTTCTACTTGTAATCCTAAGAATAAGAAAGAAGTACCTTTTTATACCAGAGAACCAAAATCCCAAGAATAAGAAAGAAACACCTTTTTATACCAAGATCCTTTAAGAATAAGAGAGAAACACCTTTTTATACCAGAGAACTGAGGAGGAACTCTGGAGAACTCAGAGAAAAACTCTTGGAGCAGATACCAACAAACTCAACTCACATATTTATGGTGTTGCATCTGGGCCACAGAGGCGAAGCGCTTAACTACTGTGCCACCCACTTTTAACGATACATGTCGTAGGTACATGTATCTAAACCGCTCTGATTGGCGGCAGTAATTTCATTAGAAGCTGGCAACTGTCGGAGCTCCTACTCCACCTCATGCCACCAGCTACTTCTTGTGTAGGGTACACATACAATGTACAGTACCTCATTGTAATACAGTGTATACTTTTAACAATTATTATAATAAATATTTTTTATTATCTGCATAGCTATTTTTATGCCTTATACTCTTACTTTCAAAATTATTAAATAAATGAAACCCCTGATTGAGGGTGGGACTATTATTTATTGTTTATTGTTTATTTAGAATAAAAATTATTGTTGATTGAATTGTTTATTTACTGCTTTAGTTGTGCATAAGAGGGCGCAATGTATTCATGGGATTCCTTAATAATGAAGAGAAAACATTGGAAGCTCTGGATACATGTGGCTGGTTGCACTCAGGGGATGTGGCTAAGATAGATGACGTAAGTTTTGCAACTTGTGTGCCTCACATATAAGCCGTACCCCAAACTTTGGGTAACAAACGAAACAGGCTTTGCTAAAAAAGTAAGGAAAAAGCTCACATATAAGCTGCACTTCAAACTCGGGACGAAAAACTTCTCCAGAAAGATTCAGTTGTCATTCCAAGTCATGCCATAACACCGAGGGCCTGTTTTGCATATTCAAGACTTCAATCTTGCATTCTTATTTTATTTAGAACATGGAGAACCATCTTCTATTTGTTTATTAAAGTGCTATTGGCAGTTGTGGATATCATTATGATGATGATGGTTATTAATACTTTCACATTGCATTTTTTTTTGCAAGTTGAAAAAAATAAATATGATATATAATTTATTTCAGTTGTGCATCATACATGTAGGTCATGCTGGTCCTCAAACTTACATACTGTTTCATTGTTTAATAATATTTATCTTGTGGTCTTTTATGGTACAATAATTATTATTTTGCAGCATGGACAGCTATATATCACTGGGAGAATTAAAGGTAAAATTAATTAGTACCTGTATTACATGCATGTACATGTACATACAGAATGTTTATAATAATTATTTGTCTTAACGGAATCCCTGGCTGTTGGAACAAATTACAGTTAAATTGTTGGCAATATGGTCTAAGTTGAAAATAGTTATGTTGAAGAAATTGGAAAATAATATTATATTTTAGTTTTGTAAAAATTGGACATTAGTATGAGTATTTTGTGACACTTTAATTTCACGATTTAGCATAAATTTTTATATCTCAGTCACTTTATTTTCATGATTTCATCTGAAAATTCACAATTTTATCCAATAATTTGTTATCAGACATTTGCTTGTATACCGGTATATGCTGATACCTGTAGACACCGCCTACCATTTGTACTGCTTTAATACAGTTTAAAATTAGGTAGCACACAAGCTTGATAAACTCGACTGATCATACAGTATGTGATTACCATAATGCTGTTTAATTTGGTGATACAACCTATTCCGGCCATGAATAGATTTACATATCATTTATTGCACATTGATTTCCTTTCTTTTCCCCTCATGAATTATTCATGAGTTTGATGATGTATCCATACAAATACATACATGTATACATGTAGGTAAGAGTCAAAACTTGAAATTTAGTCGACCAGGAGAAAAATTGTTATTTTAGAAAAGGAATGTTATGTTTTTGAGTACAAATTTGGTTGTTGAAGGGGCATTGTCAATAAAACTTGAATCTTCAGGTTACTTTAAAACAAAACTACAAACATAACACCCTGAGATCAAAGAGAAATACCATGTCTTGATATGCTTTTCAAACTTTTGACAGAGGATAGCCAAGATTAAAGTGGATTACAGAAGGTTATTCTAAAAACTTGATTTCAGTAACAGTGAACCGTTTTCAAGTTGATCTAAATTTCTCTTAAAATCAATTTATTTATCCATTTGAATCTTTGCAATCCCTTCATCAAAACACCTCAAATTTTCTCCAGTATACCTGGAAAACATACTGTTGCTAGTTTGAGTACCGTTAGTTATATTATTTTGTCTTTTGTCATGAGAGAGTTTATGATTTTGGGGGCTGAGAGTGTAGTATTTTAATATTTCCAGAGCTGATCATCACTGCTGGTGGTGAAAATATTCCACCTGTCCTCCTTGAGGATAACATCAAGAAAGAAGTCTCACTGATCAGCAATGCAATGATTATTGGAGATAAGAAGAAATTCCTCTCATGTCTACTCACACTCAAGGTACACTATATCGTAAAGCTCTATATTTAACATCGGTAGGCCCTTCAGTTTAACAGACTGCTCTTCCAGCCATTCTATTTTGCCAGTACCCTCCCTATTTTTACTAATGGGAAAATATCCTACTAGCAGACGTTTGCTAGGGCTCGAACTTAACTTCTAAATCCACTGTGCTGTTATTATATGTATTTATTAGTCTCTATTACATTGTAGTTTGAATGTGGTCTTGATATTTTCAAAGTGATGCTTAAATACAGAATGAGTGGCCATACTTTATTGGATTGAGAAGACAGCTGCAATTTTTTCTTGGTCTCAAAATCCCATCGCTGTCTTCTCAGGCTAGCTGAGTTTGTAAGTCCGATAAAGCACAGACATGAATTATGTGTCTGACTTATCAAACTTCTAGCTAGATGTGTAGAGTTGTGTTTTCAGTTATTTTCCCAATACGACTTATTTTGGCTGAGAAAATCGAAGCAAAAGTTTATGTAAATCAGGACGAAATGCGTATCTGATTTACAGATCACTTATTGCTCAGTGATTTCCTTTGTTTTTCCTTCATGAATTATTAAAATGCATTTGATAACTTGCTTGTGAACATTGTCAGGTTGAGGTGGATGCTAATACAGGGGCACCAATGGACAACCTTACAAGTTCTGCTTGCGACTATTGCAAGTCAGTTGGTAGTGAAGCCACAACAGTGTCTGAGATCCTGTCTAGTAAGGATGAAATGGTGATGAAAGCAATTCAAGATGGTATAGACAGGGCCAATGACTTGGCAACCTCCAGAGCACAGAAGGTAAATGCAGACATGCAGGTGTAATTAATACAGCTATTCTCGCTTAACATAAAATCGCTGATAGAACAGTGGAATGTGTCTTTTAAGTAATAATTATGCAAAACACTCAGAGCTGTTTTAGAAGCGAGTTCTAAATACAGTGAGAGGGGGTTGAATACTGAGGCAAAGTCGAGGTTTTTTAACCCCCCTCTCACTGTATTTAGAAACTCGCTTCTAAAACAAGCTCTGAGTGTTTTACCTGGCTTCTCAAACTCCACTTTAATGATAAAATTAGCCATCTAAAAGTTGTGAAATGCGAGCTGTATTTGGAAACGATTTCTAAATACTCATCATGGTCATGATTTCTATTGTATTCACCTGATGAATTATTAAGGAGTTTGAGAAGTCATATTTAAAGGCTTGACAGGATTTCAACATAATATGAGCAGTTTGTTCCAGACTGAGGCAGTCATCCAACTGAAACAGATTTTGAGTACCCATACTTTGAAATTCTGTCAAGTCTGAATTGGAGGCCTTTGAATGACTTACAGCTTTGTTAAGTTCATTAGAAGCTAGTGATGATTATTTTAATGTTGCTGTGTGGTCTCTCAGGGTAAACGAATTAGCCTAAACTGAATAAACAGTACTTTGAAACGATTTCACAGTACTGTGGAGTCGAGTTCTTTAGGGATTTTCAAGGTTCATCATGTGACGAAATGGTGATACCGTGGTTGGCTAATTACCTCATGAATTATTTATGAGTTTGAGAATGAAACATACATAATATAATTATAATATTGCTCACTAAACTATTTTGCACCTTATTTCTAGGTACAAAAATGGAGTATTTTGCAAAATGATTTCTCAATACATGGAGGAGAACTGGGTGAGTTTCACATCTAATATAAGCTCACTGGTGTAACAATACATGAACATGCCTGTATTCAGAGGAGAGTGTGATGGGTGAATATGCACCTCTCCCCATCGCCCGTTGAGGTCCGCCTAATGGGACTGAGTGTGTTTCCTACTCTCAAAAATATGCAGGAAATGCACTTAACATTTACATGATTAATGGTCAGTTTTACAAGAAATAGGTAGCTCCAAGTGCATAATTATTATTTCCATGCTATGGTGATAATCTCCCTGATTGATTACATGTACCTGGAAATCCACATATTTTTATACAAAACCCTGACCATGTACCATGTACATAGAGCAGAGTTCTTATAAGTGGGACAAACTATGGCTCCAGCTACGATTTCCTTTGTTTTTTTCTTTGTGAATTATTAATGAGTTTGATAAATATATTATTACTGTTATTATTACAATGTACATCAGAAAAATGAGTGCCTTTAATCTCCAAGGAAGTGCAATCTTGTAAATCAAGCATCTAACTCCTGTCTTGTCTCTTTTACATGTAGGACCAACTATGAAGCTGAGGAGGCCAATTGTAGCTAAAATGTACAAAGAGAACATTGAAGCATTCTATCAGTAATGGTGATGTGCTTCTTGAATTGACATTTATATTTCTATGTACAACATTTAGTGCCTGGTATTGTAGTTGTTGTGTGAACTGTTGGGTGGGTGTGCTTGGGGGAGGGTGATTATCCTTGGTGCTAATATGGTACGTGTGATTCGGTGTAGATATTAGCAGACAGTTGTTTCTGCTAATCAAGCTTACCTTAGGAAAATTGTAGTATTAATTTTCCAAAACTTTTCAGGCTTTTCATCTAACTGGTATTAATCTTAAAAGTTGTTCAACCTTTATTAAATTAGTTTTCTATATATTTCTTGTTGGTGAAATATGTTCTTTAGATAATTTCATACAGTACATCATGTTTGCAGATAACAGATTATTCAATTGTAATATGATTATAAAGGATAGAAAACTACTTACAGTGCTCTAGGTACTCCCTACCACCTAGTCTGGTTCTATCATTCCGTCTATTCCGAAAAAGAAATACACTAATATAACAATGCTGCTTATATTATCAAACAAAATTTTTTTTCCAAATGATATACTAAAAATGTGACTGCTTTCTACATTTCGGGAAATGAATATCTGCAAGATTTCGAGGTATTCTGATTTCAGAAGTGTCCCAAAAGAGTTCATCCTAATTGAAAAGTTAGGACTTGTTCACACTAGCTTTGGCAATTCTCACCTATTCCTTTTGCGAGCCTGGTTTGCGAGTCAAATTTGATCTCAAACTCTGCACGTAAAAAACCTCAATTTGATTGACATTTGTGGTTTACAAATAGTTTGTATAATTTCTAGTGTTGAACACATTTACCAAACAGCAAATTTGGTAGGAACAAACAATTACAGGAATCTTTTAGGAGGCCAAAATAAATTCATTGGCCTGTGCGAACAGGCCCTTATGCCAGATTTAGTGATTTGAGATTGTAAAATAGATTGACAACTCCAGTGCACTTACTGAAACCAAGAGAACCAGTCCGATTGCAGAACGAAAACAAAGCATTCCATCTTATGGTAACTTGAGTCAATCAGTGTCGATTACAAGACAATAGCATTTCGACTGTTTTTATAAGATGTTCCTTTGATGAGAAAACCCTGTAACAGTACAATAATTCTGAGTTTCTATAGTGATGTTTTTTTATGAAATGATGCTGTGTTTTAAGTGTCCATTTCATGCCTAGTAAGAACATGGTTCGCCTTTCATGTAAAGTTGGGCAGTTCATTTTGCAGTGCCATTTAACCTCATTATGAAAACTAAAGGTTAGACAAGTCAAAACTTTGAGATAATATTTACCCAGGTGACGAATTAAACTGTATGATATCTGGAGTGATATACATGAAATATATAACCCTGATCATTCACTCATTAAGAAGTATAAAACTATTTGTGTGTTACATGGCGTTATGTATACACGAAAGAGTTGTGGGGACATCCCCTCTCCTCTTCTTCTCTCCTTCATCCCCCTCCCTGTGCTCTGTTCTCCCCGTGCTTGGCATGCAGGTTATTGGGAACACAAGCCTCGTGGCCAGTGTCTCCATAACTATTTGAGTGTTTACATAATGTTATGGGCTCAGAAACTGATTTCTATTTCTTTTATGAAATGAAATGAAGAGTTGAAGAAAATTTCAATTTTGCTCCTTTGAAATCATAATTATGCATGTTTACATGGCTTCATGCACACATGGATAACAGCTAATCAGAGCGTGCAAAACTGTAAAAAGTCCCATTCGCATCGTGAAAATCAGTCGAGAAACGGAGCTTTGAGCGACTGCAAGCCATACGACCAGAGAATAGGGGATTAGGGAGATTCTCCCCTACCCTCTGGCCGTGTGGCGTCTTGCTGGAAAGGGACTGTTTTATAGTATAAGAGCGCACATGCAATTTATCTATTTTATAATATTAATATATATATAAATATCCTTAAGTATAAGATATGCCACATCTTTGCTTATAAATTACTAATTTAAGAGACGTCCACACTTTACACTTCATTCAAGAAAGGTTGGAAGGTGAAACAAAAAAACTGATATATTGTAAATCCTGAAACTAGACTGTGCACTGAACAAGATAATTAATATTATTTTGCGCAATGTTTCACTTCCATGTGAACCAGGACAACATAGGATGTAATATCATGGCTTATGTTGTTTCCAATTTCAAAAGAAGATGCCAGCTTTACTTTAGCTTTACTTTACTTTATTTCAAAACTTCACTTATTTACAAAAGAAGTAACTCACCGACATTTAGCGTAAGGCTAGAATGGGGGGGGGGGGGGGGTTAATAACCGCAAAAAGAAGAAAATTACATACTGCATGGCTTCGTAACAGATCTGATTAGAAGTTAAATATATTGTTTCCAGTGGGCTGTATACGAGTTTTATTTTGTTCTCCTTTCACCCTTCCTTGAATAGCTGTTTAAAAATATTTTTTTATCACCAAATAGCTGAAGATACAGAAATGTACTTTTTGCATTGAACTTATTCCGTAAAAAAAACTAGGCTCTCTCATCAGTCGTGTCGGGAATATATGAGCCCGCGCTCTTCCCCTGAAAGCACGGTTGGACTCGTGGACTTGCCATTGACCAATCAGAATCCTGCCTGCAGAATTTCTACAGACCGCGTTCCAGGAAATATTGCGCCTTATTGCAGTCGACGAAGCTTACTGTATCTCATTTGTAAGAGAAGCTGTATTTCTATGCATTTTGGTAAGAAATTGTAAATGTTTTTGGACTCTAATTTCACTTTTTGGAACTAAATTAAATTTTCAAGTTACACTTACGCGTCCAGCCGTCTATTCTCGGGAGGCAGAGCGGCGGAATGGAGCCTGGTAAATAACTTTCCTTTATGAAGCTACAATCTAAGAGTATTGTTCGAATAACTTATTTCCAGGTGAAAAGTGCTAGTCCAGGAGCCAATCGAATAGCATGTTCCCTCAATTTATGTTTCAATGTAATTTATGATGTCAACAATTGCTTCCTTCAAGTAATAATTATTGGTCAACCCTGTATTGAATATTTATCATAGAAAAATCAATAATCCAGTCATTTTCATAAGAATTGTTATTAATCATTAATATTTTCCCATTATTTAGAAACTTTCGAAAAGTATATATAGATTTGTGACGTTAACATGTTCTGTAAAACATTGCTTTTGTTCTTCTTTGATAAACAAATGTGATTTCAAAAACCCGACGATAACCAATTTTCTGTGCGACTACTGAAACCAGGGCCACTTAGACAACGAGAACCAATCACATTGCACTTAGACAACGAGAACCAATCACATTGCACTTAGACAACGAGAACCAATCACATTGCACTTAGACAACGAGAACCAATCACATTGCAGAACGAAAACAAAGCATTCCAACTCACGGTTATTTGAGCCAATCAGTGTCGAGTACCAGACAATAGCATTTCAACTTGCTCTAGCTTCGAATTGGCAAAAGGCAAATTTAGTGGACTAGTTCGGAAGTTGAAGCTCCACTGCCGCGCATCAGAGCTAGTGTGAAAAACGTTTCTTGTGAAAGAAAGTAATAGTTCAGTTCTTCAAACTTATATCCTCAAAATGAAGTGCTTCATCGTAGTCTGTCTTATCGCAATAATTTCCACAGCTGTACAGGCAGTCAACCATACAACCATCACTCCATCGCCATCGGCTTCGGTCGCTGTAAGTGCAACAACGAACGGAACATACGTTTCCTCCACCACAAGCCTAGAGCCCACTACGACTACAGTAAAACCAACCTCAGGAGCAGCCTTCATTGCCCCCGCGATGGCTCTTCTAGTTGGCGGATACTTGTTCGCGAAGTTGTACTAAATAGACAAACTTTCATCCTTGGAGCTCCACTTGCAGATATACTTTATTTAATCAGATTCAGTTTAAATGAATGGGTCCTGCTCAAGAACGAATACTTGCTACTTTTGTACTTCTTCCAGCTCCTTGGGTGAGTCAAAATACTGCTACACAAACTATGGCGGACTTTTGATTTCAAGACGGACTTGTTTGCATGCAGAGAATTTCACGAGGACAACTTTCTTGGTCGAAGGCGGTTGCTTTCAACGAAGCTGAATGGCGTGGCTTGTCTTCGCGGACTAATGGCTAATACAGAACCGTAAGCAGAATTGCATGAAAGCTCCATTTTATTGAAATCAGTTGGGAATTTAGCCTCGTTCAAGCAAAGCTCTAAAGACTTAGTTTTCTGTAGAAATTTATTAAATCTAGCGAACTTTGGACCCCTTTATATACTTGGATTATTCAGTCATGTATAGCGTAAGGTGTACAACCTTATATTTTGGGTTCGTTCTTTTATACTTGAAAGTTAGTTGAGTTCTCAGTGGATTATTATTCCTTGAAGTGTTTACAGAGTGAACAGTCTAGTGTAATTTGTGATGTGTTTACCTGAGTTTAGTTTAACACATATACTCATTATTATTTAAGTATTAGCTATTATCACTTGCACCATACACATTTCAATTTATCAATTATATTTTCTTTTTGCACTCAGCACTGAAACTTGTGGTATGTCCTTTTAGGATTTTTCAAGTTAAACATGTAGATGTAGAAGCCATTCCAATAAGGAAAATCGAATAGAAATGCTTTATTTTCGTTTTGCAGTGAGTTCTCGTTGTCTAAGTGGGCCCCGTTAAAGAAGTCGCACTATAGCGATGTTTCGTGTTGATAAACATTGCAATTGTTATGCTAATGACCAACCATGATTTGTATGTATCTCTGGTTGGCACATTAATGACAATAGATGACGACACACGAAACATCGCTATAAGATGTTGGTTCGATTGACGTTTGCATGTTATCTTAGAATGCAGTTTACGTGTAAAGAATGTTCATAACAAGAGGAGTGCATGACAAATACAGCTTTTTACAAAATGTTGACTTTTGAAAAACGCGAATCCCCGTACGCAAAACGTAATACCCAGACTACATTAATACATTAAGAGAATTCACCTCACTTTTAAGACCCAGTATTGAACTAATGGACCTTTTGCAGGAATGCACAAGGTTGTAATGGGTGGCAAAATAATTGACTCGTTTATTTAAATGCACTTGTACGAGATTGGTAGTGTTTGTTTGCCGTCCAGTAAAGCCTTTCCCATGGGATCGTGGGCTCATTTCTTCAGCACGTGACTGTTTCCTTGCAAAAGGCCATTTAAATGCAGTTTCCGTTCACCCATAGTTCCTTGATGTCTTGGTCCGGCGGGTGTAAAGTACAGGTCAGGTCACTTTAGGTGAGTGAGAACCCGTCGTTTACCTGTGAACTCGTCCCATGGTTAGGTTTGTGGTTATGGTTAGGATTTGTCTTGGAATTAACAGCGTGACCTGTACTTTACACCCGCCGTGTCTCGGTATTATCTTTTGCATTTGCGCGACGTTTTGTGAAATAGCCGTATTACACGAACTCAGTCAAATATAGAACTAAATATTTAGAAAACTACAAATATAGAGCAGTTTGATCAAGCTTTTATTTCCTGGGCTTGACGTTAGTATAATGTATTGATGTGTCAATATAGTGTGAAATACTGCACAATGAATTTGAGTTATCGACTTGAGTGGGCCATTTGGTTTGTTGTTTGGTGAGAAATTTAAATATAAAAAAATGAAAGAACAATTTGCTATATTTTAAGAATGAAAATGAGATCATTTCTCATTGCTCTTTTTCGTATACAAAGTTCTCTTCCACAGCGCAAACAATGGCGTTATTTGTGGTCATCGCCATGTTGTTCATGTGATCATAATTATGTAATAAAATTGTGTTTATCCAACTTTCGTTTCTTTCGTGCTCTATTTTGTATTAGTATAAACCAACTAGTGGACTATTACAAATCCTGCATTCTGATTGGCTACCCTACTATAGGTCTATTTGTGATCGCCCATGGTAGAGAAAAACCGCACGCATTTTCACGAAATAATATTTTCAGCTTCAATTTGTTTCTTTCTATTATTTTCTACTGTACGACCAGTTAGTTTATACTAAAACAATTAGACCTCTCGCCCTTGTGGGTTACGAGTTAAATAGCCCATTCTGCTGCGCCTCATGGCTATAGATCGTTCTCACTGACGTCACACAAAAAATTGCGTCAAGAAAAGACTGATATTAGTAAAATACTTTTAATGTTGTGTATAGAGCAGGTAAAAATATGTAAATGACCGAAATTTTGGAGCATTGAAGTACTTCGTAACTGAGCTGTCGGACAAATAACATTCAAACAATTTAGTGTAATTTGTATGCGGCGGCCATGTTGGTGTACTTCTTTGGTACACCAAGATGGCGGCCGAAAACGTACTCTACAAATAAAGCTGATTTTCCCAGCAATATGATTAGCATTCACTTCAAAACACATATATCACTTTTAACGTTAAATCAAGTCAAACATTTTAAATTGGCAGGAATATATGGGTTTCCATGACATTTAGGAAACCCGCTGAGCTGGGCCGTCACAAAATTCAAAATACTCTAATTCAATAACGATTCACCGTATCGACGTAAAACCTTCAAAGAATACTGAGTATACCGATACCTAAATCATTAAAAGAGCAGGGTTATAGATCCTTTAGTTTACATTTTAGAATTTTGATGACGTCACGTGAAAACGATCTATTGACTCGAAGCCCATTCAGGTTGCGGGTCTAATTGTTAATTATAATAACCCAAATAGTACGAGCGCTCTGATTGGTTTATTAGACTAAAAAATGTATGGTCTATTGTGCTGGTAAACAACCGGAAATCGGCACGCCTGCTTACGTGGTCCGGTTGGTAGGCTTTAGCACATTCTGCTCGAAAAAAAGGCTATTCTGCTCGAAAGAATTGCCCGAAAAAAAAGACTATTCTGCTCGAAATTATGCTCCAGAAGTACTATTATGCTCGAATTTATGCTTCTGAAAAATTTGTGGCGGTTGCAGTCTTAGCTTGTGCAAGCCGATTCCATTTTTTTCATGGATTAGTACTAATTTTACGTTTACGAGCTATAGGTCGGACTTTTTCGGAGCCTGCAATAAAGTTAAGATAAGTTAAAACATTGGTAACCAACTGACCTGTACTTTACACCCGCCGTGTCTCGGTATTATCTTTTGCATTTGCGCGACGTTTTGTGAAATAGCCGTATTACACGAACTCAGTCAAATATAGAACTAAATATTTAGAAAACTACAAATATAGAGCAGTTTGATCAAGCTTTTATTTCCTGGGCTTGACGTTAGTATAATGTATTGATGTGTCAATATAGTGTGAAATACTGCACAATGAATTTGAGTTATCGACTTGAGTGGGCCATTTGGTTTGTTGTTTGGTGAGAAATTTAAATATAAAAAAATGAAAGAACAATTTGCTATATTTTAAGAATGAAAATGAGATCATTTCTCATTGCTCTTTTTCGTATACAAAGTTCTCTTCCACAGCGCAAACAATGGCGTTATTTGTGGTCATCGCCATGTTGTTCATGTGATCATAATTATGTAATAAAATTGTGTTTATCCAACTTTCGTTTCTTTCGTGCTCTATTTTGTATTAGTATAAACCAACTAGTGGACTATTACAAATCCTGCATTCTGATTGGCTACCCTACTATAGGTCTATTTGTGATCGCCCATGGTAGAGAAAAACCGCACGCATTTTCACGAAATAATATTTTCAGCTTCAATTTGTTTCTTTCTATTATTTTCTACTGTACGACCAGTTAGTTTATACTAAAACAATTAGACCTCTCGCCCTTGTGGGTTACGAGTTAAATAGCCCATTCTGCTGCGCCTCATGGCTATAGATCGTTCTCACTGACGTCACACAAAAAATTGCGTCAAGAAAAGACTGATATTAGTAAAATACTTTTAATGTTGTGTATAGAGCAGGTAAAAATATGTAAATGACCGAAATTTTGGAGCATTGAAGTACTTCGTAACTGAGCTGTCGGACAAATAACATTCAAACAATTTAGTGTAATTTGTATGCGGCGGCCATGTTGGTGTACTTCTTTGGTACACCAAGATGGCGGCCGAAAACGTACTCTACAAATAAAGCTGATTTTCCCAGCAATATGATTAGCATTCACTTCAAAACACATATATCACTTTTAACGTTAAATCAAGTCAAACATTTTAAATTGGCAGGAATATATGGGTTTCCATGACATTTAGGAAACCCGCTGAGCTGGGCCGTCACAAAATTCAAAATACTCTAATTCAATAACGATTCACCGTATCGACGTAAAACCTTCAAAGAATACTGAGTATACCGATACCTAAATCATTAAAAGAGCAGGGTTATAGATCCTTTAGTTTACATTTTAGAATTTTGATGACGTCACGTGAAAACGATCTATTGACTCGAAGCCCATTCAGGTTGCGGGTCTAATTGTTAATTATAATAACCCAAATAGTACGAGCGCTCTGATTGGTTTATTAGACTAAAAAATGTATGGTCTATTGTGCTGGTAAACAACCGGAAATCGGCACGCCTGCTTACGTGGTCCGGTTGGTAGGCTTTAGCACATTCTGCTCGAAAAAAAGGCTATTCTGCTCGAAAGAATTGCCCGAAAAAAAAAGACTATTCTGCTCGAAATTATGCTCCAGAAGTACTATTATGCTCGAATTTATGCTTCTGAAAAATTTGTGGCGGTTGCAGTCTTAGCTTGTGCAAGCCGATTCCATTTTTTTCATGGATTAGTACTAATTTTACGTTTACGAGCTATAGGTCGGACTTTTTCGGAGCCTGCAATAAAGTTAAGATAAGTTAAAACATTGGTAACCAACTGTCTTACTTGTCCTTCATCGTCGCGTCATGGTCAATTATTTCTGTTTGTTCCGTCGCCATCTTTGTTTTGCTCGTACCCAGCTCTCTCTCGTCTCCACTTTTCCTCATTCCCAGCCCCCAAAATATGCAAAATGGCCTATTCTGCCCGGATTATGACCCAATTACGTTTTCTGCTCCTGAGGCCCTATTATGCTCGAAATTCTGCCGGCAGAATGTGCTAAAGCCTAGTCGTTGGCGCCTTCGGCTTGTGATTTCAAACATTTCTTGTGTGCTCCCGACATCCCGCGTGCTTTATTTCGCAAGTAAACACTTTGAAATGTGTAGTTTCTCTTCCATATCATGCTATGAATTGATAGTTCCGACGCCCCATATTACTGTCGCTACGTCACGCACGCTATCAGATTTGTTATTAAAGGAAATCATACGGTTTCGAGTGCAATTGGGATAAATTCGAACGAGTGTATCAAAATTGCACAAGCCCGCATATCCTGAATTGCACGAGAGTACCATATTAATTATTTTTAATCATAAAGACACTAAAATTACGAACAAATTTTGGACTTTTAATATTCATTAGGTGAAAAGCGTGCGAGTGTTTTATTGGATCACACAAACAACAGACCATCATAAATATTACACTGCTCGAGGAAAGCCGGTTTCATCTAGCCTCCTATGCAGACCGCGTATTTTTTTCACTCATAAATTCGTTAAAAGTAACGTTACTTTTTTCTTCGAATTTATGAGTGAAAAAATACGTCTGCACAGCAGGCTAGGTTTCATCAGCAGCGTGGAAATTTTGAGACAATCATATAAGGCAGTTTGGAAGACCTGTAAGTATAAAGAACTCTGTCAATGTTTGTGGTTGAGGCTGAACATCAAAACATGGCCATCTGCCCCGGACTCGGACCAAAATTGAAGGAAAGTCTACGATTGTGAAGCCGGTTTGGTTGACTTTGACTGCTCATTTAATACGGCTGGAAAAGATAGCCCAAGGCTCGAATTTAACGAGATACAAGGCTGGCTGTTTCTATTGGCAATCGGAAAATCGCCATGGGAAGTTTACTGATTTGGACTGGCCCGTTTCATTGTTGTCGTTGAACGACTGAATTGAATATTCCGGAACATGGTCAGTCAATTTTAAGTACCAACTGATTGTGTCTATTAACGATTCTTGGCCCCGGCTTGCCGAATTATATTTAGTTTTGTTGCCTGTCGAAAGTGTTTCCTCGTTATTTTTAAGTCTTCGAGTTTTATTTGGTGTTTTCGATCGTGTACCAGTTTGAAGTTCATTGAAGTAGTTGTTCACTTTGAGTACTTTTTGTGAACAAGAAAACACAGTTTAAAGTATCTCTTGTGGCTACTGTGCGAGTCCTTTCTTTAAACGGCAGGCAAGAATCTGATGTTTACTGTTAGCAGTAACCTTTGGTTTTACATCCGCGAAAATATTCTAGAGGGATTTAAAAGCTTTTTCGTTTATTCATTTTGGTTCTTTCCAGGATCTCTACAGATAATAAAAATAATAAATGTAAGGAACTTTTGATTGTTTTTTAATTAGATAAGTACCGTAGTCGGAAAATGTCATTCAGTAGTGAATTGTCTGCATGATCGGAGAAACCGCGCAAAGTATTCTGGTATAGTTGTAGTTTGTGACGTCATCATGCAAATGTTTTATCCAATTTTGGCCCCTGTAGCCTCGCACTGGTTGGTTTCAGAATGAGTTTAATGGCGTTTACTGCCAGTTTCACAGTTCCTACGGGGTTTCCCAGAAACCTTTATATGGATGTTTACGTATATACGAACTGTGTAGCCCCTAGTTTGAAGTTAAACATTTATATATTATATTTGATTCGAATTTTGTGCGATAAGCACTCAGTACTGGGACACCGTATAAGATGGTGGCTGTCATTTGAAAAGCAATACCTAGTTTTTTGCCCATTTACGAAGACTTGATATAACTAAGGGAAAATCTACGATCGACTGGAAACTATACATACATTTTGACTCGTTTACTTTATTTTTTTCCCACTGAAATGCAATTTGCCGCTGTATATCCAAACATAAATGACCCCAAGATTTCAGAAAAGTATATCGTATACTCTTGAGACTTTACTAACAAGATTTCAAGCAGTCCGTATCGGTAAGATTTTATTTACAGTGTTACAAATTAAAATATAGGAAGAAATACCATCTCAAATAAAACAACTAGGATTTTGGACCTTCAAGAAAGAATACAAAAACATATTGTTATCTAGACAGGTCTATACATGTCTTCTCTAACTTTACCGACTGCTGCATCGATCTTTTTTTCTTTTTTTTTATATTGCATAAGATAAAGTTTCACATAATCCAAAAAGTTCCTATTAAAATGCAGAGGCCAGCCCGAAAGCTTTGCTACTTTGGCCTCTGCACACTTCTATTTGTCAAAATACGCTCTTTATTTATTTTCTTCTAGCAACAATCCCGAAAAAGTGTGAATAAAATTGAATCAGTTGAAATGCATCGCTCTTTTTCTTCTTCTAATAAGCCAAAAAAAGCACATTTAGAGTGATTTTACTTGACCCGTGAAGCAGAAACTATTAGTTAGTGTGTAATACCAAGATAAACACAAAAGAGAACAAAAGAATTAGAGTGTAATAGTGTGTAACACTCAGGGGCATTAAGGCATGGGTCTCAAACTATTTCAATATGGCCGCCGCAAATCAAGAGGGGGTGGTCTATCTCTTCGTGCTTGTTAGATATAGTCTTTGCACTTTTACAAATTCCATAAAGTCACAACCTTGATACCTTGTTGTGGAAGTTTCCATGGAAACGTGTTATGTGACCTTTGAACTCTAATTTTAAGGAAAATTGGGAAAAGCCTTCTGGAGGTCGGTAAAAGTTGTTAATATAGTGGATATTTTCATGCAAGTGAATCAAGGTTAGTGCACACGTTCCTGATCCAATTTGAAAAGTTGGTTATTTTAAGGGGAAGGCAATTTAAGGCAATTGTGAAATTTGATATCCTCAAATTTCCACCGAATTAACAGACATTCCAATGATAACTAACTTTTCAAAGTGTGCCCTAACATTGATTCATTGGCATGAAAATATATATTATATCAACAACTTTTACCGACCTCCAGGAGGCTTTTCCCAATTTTCCTTAAAATTAAAGTTCAAAGGTCACATTACACGTTTCCATGGAAACTGTCACAAACATGTGTTAAGGTTGTGACTTTATCAAATATGTCAAAGTCTCAAGAATATATCTCACAAGCACAAAGAGATAGACCACCCCCTCTTGATTTGTGGCGGCCATATTGGAGACCCATGCCTTAACACCCCTGAGCACGCTATAGTCTATTTCACTAGCCTGCTTGCCGGCTCTTCTTTATTTTTTTTCGGTCGTTTCTTTTCGGATTGGGTCACCTGTGGCACGCGGTCAAAATGGGGCGAGAACATAAATGAAGGGAGGGGGAAGGGCCGGAGTAGAAGAAAGAAGAGCCTGCACGAATGCCATTGTTTTGAGAATTACGCTCCACCACGCTTGACAGCCCGTCATGCTCCAAGTGTAAAATAAATGGCCAATGAAAATCGCAAATGTCAACACGATTCAAAATGACAGCGCTCCGGTTCAGCGCTCCACATTCATTTTTTTGCGGTATTAATCATAACACGGGTGCAAACGGTGCATGTGGACCAAGAAGAAACCCCAAAGAAAGTAATTACCAGTAAGAGAGGTCGAAACATCCGTGGATGATTTTTGCCTCCTTTGCAAGTGTTGATTCAAGGTTAGGTACGGAAATCCAGGTCGTTAGGAGTTATTTCTTCGGATAATCTTTTTATTCCGTCCCAAATGCAAACGTGAAGGAAGCCGTGGTACGGCTTCGTACAGCTATTAACATCAGTGTTGTCAATTCTCCTGGATTATCGAGTCGAGTTCGTAATCCCTGTGAGAGGAAGATTAGAATTCTCAATGATTTGTACTTTTACGTGAAAAACTTTGTAAGTGGAGCTGGAGAAAGCTGCAGTAGTCCTAGTCCTGAAGCCAATGCAGGCGTTTTATTTGGGAAACCGCAATATATTTGGACGAGGGAAGAATGGCGCGAGGACAAAAAGGAGAAACGCCTGCAGCCATTCGAAGCAAACGCCAGCTACCAACAACAGTTTTGACACCTGATCGAAGCCCGTTGGCAAGAAAACAACCACGGTCTGAATATTTACCAATAAACGCCTTGTCCGTCCTACTGCCAGACTCAAGTCCTATGGTCAGCGGGCCTTCCAAGTATCTGCACCTACATTATGGAACTCTCTCCCGTTAAATATATGCCAAAGTCCATCCGTTAATGAATTCAAAGCTAAACTAAAACACTACCTTTTTGACATACCTATAATCTGTACACAGTAATCAGTCTTGTTTTCAGCTGAATGTAATTTATGCGCAGATATTTATATTTACATTTATTTAGTACATGTAGTTGTCAAGCGCATAGAACATTTATGTATAATGCGCTATACAAATGTCATTATTATACAAATGTCATTATTATTAATAAAAACGACTTCTTCGCGGTCGTCGAGAAAGTATTTGTTTCAAGTTCAACAGGAGTAAAGTGCCGATGAAGTGCTCACTCGACATTTAAATATTGATGTTGTTACAGAAACGAAGGAGACCAGTGTGAAAGTAGTAATACTTAAGCCGAATGGAAATGTCTCCGTTTGTGTTACGATATATGTCACGCGGGATTCGGTTTCGTGTGATGAAATGAAAAATTCGATCCCGTTTTTATTTTATTTTATTAAATTCTAGGCTTCTCTTATTCATTTTGTGCAATTAAAAATCAATTTGGAGAACGCGAACATATTTTTTTTTCCGTGTCGAAGTCAGGCGGAATTGCCAAAATCAGGCGACAATTTTTATGCTGTTAAAGAATGGTAATTACATGTGTGACGTCACTAGGTCTGTCTATTTATATTCGTCACCATAAATACTACAAAATAAGTGCATTTTTGGCCAGTTTTCAATTTAAATATGTAATACTTTGCGAAACCTTGACGATGGCCATAATGTTTCTAATAGAATCCTTGCAGTCAGCCATATTTTTACTTTTGTGAATATTAATATAGGACCTAGTGACGTCACGCATGTGATTAGCATATCTTTAACGGCATAAAAATTGTCGCCTAATTTTAGCAATTATGCCTGACTTCGATACGAAATAAAATTATGTTCGCGTTCTTTTAATCATTGCACAAAATGGCTAAGGGAAGCCTATAATTTAATAAAATGAAATAAAAATGGGATCGATTTTTTCATGTCATTGGCACTTTAATGTAAAACTTGACACCTGTCACATTCTAGCCAATGGGAATTTTCCGTTCGTGGACGAACGGTGGCTCTTCTTTCTTCCCCTCCTTTCCCCCTCCCCCTCCCTTCATTTTTGTCCTCGCCCCAATTTGACCGTGTTCCACAGGTGACCCAATCCGAAAAGAAACGACCGAAAAAAATTACAGAAGAGCCGGCAAGGAGGCTACTATTTCACGGGTTAAGTAAAATCACTCTATCTCGAAGTATATTAGTGAGTTGTGACGTGAGTTGGTACATATTCTTAAAATTATTTTGTGAAAATCCCCCCAAAATTGAAAAAACTACCTAAAAAGACTGCGGTACTGTGTTCCTAATTTTATATTTGGGCCCAATAGCGCGAACAATTACAAGGAGACTGGGTCATAGTCTTTACATTGGCCATGTTGGATTGCCGCAAAACCGGAACACAAGAAGTGGGAAGAAAAAAGACTGGAAATCACCTCGAAATGTGAATAGCTAACTATATCCAGCCTTTCAGATCACGGTACAAATGTCTTCTCTTGTTTAATGGTCCTATAGAACTCTTACTTTCACGGTAAAGGTTATTTTCTTGTGGGATTTCCGTTGTGTTGTTCTGCGGGAATCTGGTCGAGTTTAACCAGACTTAGAACAGTTCGATCTTTCATAACCAGCGCCGAGAATGGCCGACTCTGGCGCTATCAGTCGATCTCAGGAGTATATCAGCTTCAGAAGTACAGTACCACTGCGAAGGGTGAGCATTACTTTGGCTATTTAATTAGCTTTAAAGTTTTGATGTGGATAATCTTGACTATAGCATTGCAAAACATGTTCTACTTGATCTCACTATCTTTTAAGGGCTGTGCCCGTGTAGCCTGCGTGCAAACGTTCTCTCTCCCTGCAAAAATTGCAGGGAGAGAGAACGTCTGCACGCAGGCTATGCCTGTGGGTATATAAACAGTTACATTTCTTGCACATTCTTTTATTTCTGAGCCTTGGTGCATGTATTACGATACATGTAATTATACAATTCATTGTGAATAAGTTAACCTGTATGTTCAACTTTTGGAGTGACTTTATTCTCCTTTAATTATTGTTTATGGTGTGTGGCATTTTCCTGTCAAAATTTGCATTTAGTCCAGGATTTGACCCAAGCCAGTGGTTTAAATCTGTGCTATAGCATTAAATGTGTAAAATTATCTGAAATGAAATAAACTAAGCAAATGGACACTATTAATGTGTCACAGTTTTATCCAGGGTTGGTATAACAGTTTCCATACATGTGTTTCGTGAGCTTGAATATCATATGTATTAGAGCAGATTTCATCATGAGGAGCTTAACCCGACTTAGGATTTCTCAGCGTGAAGGCTATGACGTCATCAAAATCCAATTACGATTTTGACATTTTGTGGTTTCGGTGTTGTCACCACTTATAACATAAACAGTTTAACACTTTAAAGTGTTTCGAAGATCTTGAAAGATCTTCGAAAAAAAGAAACCTAATATCTATCGTATAAGTCCTGTGGAGAGATGAAATTGGAGGCAGAAATGTATTATTGCCACGTCGGTGTTCAAGACAAGCCTCGAGCCCAAAGGATGCATGGTTGCATGCGATCATGGAGGAAACGAATGCCAAGAGCTTTCCGGCACTTAAAAGGGTTTTTGGAACTTCACTTGACAAATTTAAAATGTGGTACGCTCTGTCAAACAGCCTTTGTGGCTCTAAAGTGGGCAGATTTGTGAAGAATAAGGCTTTTGAACAGTTTCCGAGCGAGATTTCCCAAGTTAAAGTATCTGATTTGTGGCGGGAAAATGGCGAATGCGCTCCAATCGAATGGTTCTGTGATCGAAAAAACTCCGAAGAGGGCTACGTGATTACTCTGTTTGGACTCTGTTGTGGGCTGTTAAAGCAGAAACAGTCTTGTTTGGAGCAAGGATTCTTGGCCTCATCAGAATTCAAGCAAGTCATTGACGCGGTGAACTCCCTCGACCTTACGCGGTATGTGATCGGTGATTCCTATACAAAGTGACCCCGAAGACTCGTCGCATTCAAGTGCTAGAAAACGAGCTATCGTTTTATCGGGAGAAGGTAAAGGAGACAAAAGCAGCTATCGCAACGAGTGTGTTAGATACATCAATTACTCCCGGTCCCAATATGCCTTCAACAGTGAAATATCATGGCCAAGGATCAATCCAAAGCATCGCAAATTCCAACACTATATTTATATCGGGCCAATCAGGAAGAAACGATACTTAGGTAGTCTCTGCCGGCGTGCTTTGGACGATGCTAAGGAGATATGCGACATATATGATGGTAGTCTTGGAGGCATTCTTGGGTATGGCCTGGTTTATGGAAGCAAGATAGACCAGGATAATTTTAATGGTCCATCAAGTCCAAACCTGCCCTGGGATTTGTGGAGAATAGGCCCTTTGCTGGACCTGGTCACGTGACCTTTTTAGCCTGTCAATCAAAAAAATTTGCATGGCACAGCTTGCCAGTCAGCAAAAAAAGCCTGACAAACTCTGTTAAATAAAAATTATTAAGCGAAATTATACATGTAGAGTTTTCAAAAAAATGCCATTCCTTCAGTTTTACAGATTTGAACCTAAAACTTGGACTTTTTAATAAATTTGGCTTGCTCTTTCCATTTCTGGCATTCATGTTGTTCTAGCGCCAATTTGTTTTTGATCGACAGGTCCTGCAAAGGGCCTATTTGACATAATTTTTGAATTGAGTATTGCAAATACCGTACCCCACCGTGAGGTTTTGGAACAAGGTGCAAATCTTTTATAAAATTTGCTATTTTGACTCTCTACCCAATTCTCCAACCCCCCTCCCCCCCCCCCCCCCCCCCCCCCAACTTTTCTTTGCTGGGAAATACCCCACCCCCAGGACAGAAAAGTTCTTAGTCAAATGCCCCATGTATGCGCAGCGAGGGGATGGGCAGGTTTGGAGGTACTAATAATCGCTCATGATTGTAAACTGCATGGCAGCACATCGTGCCACAATAGCTGCAGTCCATATATATCACAAACATAACCTTGTGAAGTGCATTTGAATATATTCATTTTGAATTTTTGACCAAAAACTGAAGTGATCATTTTGTTTATTTTATTACTCTTGGCTTGCCAGCAGGTATAAATGAATGTCATGCATAAAATTCATTCCCAATTTTGGATTCCTAATTTTTAATATTTGTATTAATCAGGTATTTGGATCAATATCTGTTTGTTTGTTGTTTTCTTGGGTAATCCGTTACCTGAATTCAACAGCTGAACCTGGGCAGAAATAATTACATGTAAACCCCCTTACTGCCTGTTTGTTTGTTGTTTTCTTGGGTAATCCGTTACCTGAATTCAACAGATCAACCTGGGCAGAAATAATTACATGTAAACCCCCTTACTGCCTGTTTGTTTGTTGTTTTCTTGGGTAATCCGTTACCTGAATTCAACAGCTGAACCAGGGCAGAAATAATTAACCCCCCTTACTGCCGGTTTGTTTGTTGTTTTCTTGGGTAATCCGTTACCTGAATTCAACAGCTGAACCTGGGCAGAAATAATTACATGTAAACCCCCTTACTGCCTGTTTGTTTGTTGTTTTCTTGGGTAATCCGTTACCTGAATTCAACAGATGAACCTGGGCAGAAATAATTACATGTAAACCCCCTTACTGCCTGTTTGTTTGTTGTTTTCTTGGGTAATCCGTTACCTGAATTCAACAGATCAACCTGGGCAGAAATAATTACATGTAAACCCCCTTACTGCCTGTTTGTTTGTTGTTTTCTTGGGTAATCCGTTACCTGAATTCAACAGCTGAACCAGGGCAGAAATAATTAACCCCCCTTACTGCCTGTTTGTTTGTTGTTTTCTTGGGTAATCCGTTACCTGAATTCAACAGATGAACCTGGGCAGAAATAATTACATGTAAACCCCCTTACTGCCTGTTTGTTTGTTGTTTTCTTGGGTAATCCGTTACCTGAATTCAACAGCTGAACCTGGGCAGAAATAATTACATGTAAACCCCCTTACAGCCTGTTTGTTTGTTGTTTTCTTGGGTAATCCGTTACCTGAATTCAACAGATGAACCTGGGCAGAAATAATTACATGTAAACCCCCTTACTGCCTGTTTGTTTGTTGTTTTCTTGGGTAATCCGTTACCTGAATTCAACAGCTGAACCAGGGCAGAAATAATTAACCCCCCTTACTGCCTGTTTGTTTGTTGTTTTCTTGGGTAATCCGTTACCTGAATTCAACAGATGAACCTGGGCAGAAATAATTACATGTAAACCCCCTTACTGCCTGTTTGTTTGTTGTTTTCTTGGGTAATCTGTTACCTGAATTCAACAGCTGAACCTGGGCAGAAATAATTACATGTAAACCCCCTTACTGCCTGTTTGTTTGTTGTTTTCTTGGGTAATCCGTTACCTGAATTCAACAGCTGAACCAGGGCAGAAATAATTAACCCCCCTTACTGCCTGTTTGTTTGTTGTTTTCTTGGGTAATCCGTTACCTGAATTCAACAGATGAACCTGGGCAGAAATAATTACATGTAAACCCCCTTACTGCCTGTTTGTTTGTTGTTTTCTTGGGTAATCCGTTACCTGAATTCAACAGCTGAACCTGGGCAGAAATAATTACATGTAAACCCCCTTACTGCCTGTTTGTTTGTTGTTTTCTTGGGTAATCCGTTACCTGAATTCAACAGATCAACCTGGGCAGAAATAATTACATGTAAACCCCCTTACTGCCTGTTTGTTTGTTGTTTTCTTGGGTAATCCGTTACCTGAATTCAACAGCTGAACCAGGGCAGAAATAATTAACCCCCCTTACTGCCGGTTTGTTTGTTGTTTTCTTGGGTAATCCGTTACCTGAATTCAACAGCTGAACCTGGGCAGAAATAATTACATGTAAACCCCCTTACTGCCTGTTTGTTTGTTGTTTTCTTGGGTAATCCGTTACCTGAATTCAACAGATGAACCTGGGCAGAAATAATTACATGTAAACCCCCTTACTGCCTGTTTGTTTGTTGTTTTCTTGGGTAATCCGTTACCTGAATTCAACAGATCAACCTGGGCAGAAATAATTACATGTAAACCCCCTTACTGCCTGTTTGTTTGTTGTTTTCTTGGGTAATCCGTTACCTGAATTCAACAGCTGAACCAGGGCAGAAATAATTAACCCCCCTTACTGCCTGTTTGTTTGTTGTTTTCTTGGGTAATCCGTTACCTGAATTCAACAGATGAACCTGGGCAGAAATAATTACATGTAAACCCCCTTACTGCCTGTTTGTTTGTTGTTTTCTTGGGTAATCCGTTACCTGAATTCAACAGCTGAACCTGGGCAGAAATAATTACATGTAAACCCCCTTACAGCCTGTTTGTTTGTTGTTTTCTTGGGTAATCCGTTACCTGAATTCAACAGATGAACCTGGGCAGAAATAATTACATGTAAACCCCCTTACTGCCTGTTTGTTTGTTGTTTTCTTGGGTAATCCGTTACCTGAATTCAACAGCTGAACCAGGGCAGAAATAATTACATGTAAACCCCCTTACTGCCTGTTTGTTTGTTGTTTTCTTGGGTAATCCGTTACCTGAATTCAACAGCTGAACCAGGGCAGAAATAATTAACCCCCCTTACTGCCTGTTTGTTTGTTGTTTTCTTGGGTAATCCGTTACCTGAATTCAACAGATGAACCTGGGCAGAAATAATTACATGTAAACCCCCTTACTGCCTGTTTGTTTGTTGTTTTCTTGGGTAATCTGTTACCTGAATTCAACAGCTGAACCTGGGCAGAAATAATTACATGTAAACCCCCTTACTGCCTGTTTGTTTGTTGTTTTCTTGGGTAATCCGTTACCTGAATTCAACAGCTGAACCTGGGCAGAAATAATTACATGTAAACCCCCTTACTGCCTGTTTGTTTGTTGTTTTCTTGGGTAATCCGTTACCTGAATTCAACAGATCAACCTGGGCAGAAATAATTACATGTAAACCCCCTTACTGCCTGTTTGTTTGTTGTTTTCTTGGGTAATCCGTTACCTGAATTCAACAGCTGAACCAGGGCAGAAATAATTAACCCCCCTTACTGCCGGTTTGTTTGTTGTTTTCTTGGGTAATCCGTTACCTGAATTCAACAGCTGAACCTGGGCAGAAATAATTACATGTAAACCCCCTTACTGCCTGTTTGTTTGTTGTTTTCTTGGGTAATCCGTTACCTGAATTCAACAGATGAACCTGGGCAGAAATAATTACATGTAAACCCCCTTACTGCCTGTTTGTTTGTTGTTTTCTTGGGTAATCCGTTACCTGAATTCAACAGATCAACCTGGGCAGAAATAATTACATGTAAACCCCCTTACTGCCTGTTTGTTTGTTGTTTTCTTGGGTAATCCGTTACCTGAATTCAACAGCTGAACCAGGGCAGAAATAATTAACCCCCCTTACTGCCTGTTTGTTTGTTGTTTTCTTGGGTAATCCGTTACCTGAATTCAACAGATGAACCTGGGCAGAAATAATTACATGTAAACCCCCTTACTGCCTGTTTGTTTGTTGTTTTCTTGGGTAATCCGTTACCTGAATTCAACAGCTGAACCTGGGCAGAAATAATTACATGTAAACCCCCTTACTGCCTGTTTGTTTGTTGTTTTCTTGGGTAATCCGTTACCTGAATTCAACAGATCAACCTGGGCAGAAATAATTACATGTAAACCCCCTTACTGCCTGTTTGTTTGTTGTTTTCTTGGGTAATCCGTTACCTGAATTCAACAGCTGAACCAGGGCAGAAATAATTACATGTAAACCCCCTTACTGCCTGTTTGTTTGTTGTTTTCTTGGGTAATCCGTTACCTGAATTCAACAGCTGAACCAGGGCAGAAATAATTAACCCCCCTTACTGCCTGTTTGTTTGTTGTTTTCTTGGGTAATCCGTTACCTGAATTCAACAGATGAACCTGGGCAGAAATAATTACATGTAAACCCCCTTACTGCCTGTTTGTTTGTTGTTTTCTTGGGTAATCCGTTACCTGAATTCAACAGCTGAACCTGGGCAGAAATAATTACATGTAAACCCCCTTACTGCCTGTTTGTTTGTTGTTTTCTTGGGTAATCCGTTACCTGAATTCAACAGATGAACCTGGGCAGAAATAATTACATGTAAATTACCCCCTTACTGCCTGTTTGTTTGTTGTTTTCTTGGGTAATCCGTTACCTGAATTCAACAGCTGAACCAGGGCAGAAATAATTAACCCCCCTTACTGCCGGTTTGTTTGTTGTTTTCTTGGGTAATCCGTTACCTGAATTCAACAGCTGAACCAGGGCAGAAATAATTAACCCCCCTTACTGCCGGTTTGTTTGTTGTTTTCTTGGCCGGTAATCCGTTACCTGAATTCAACAGCTGAACCTGGGCAGAAATAATTACATGTAAACCCCCTCACTGCCTGTTTGTTTGTTGTTTTCTTGGGTAATCCGTTACCTGAATTCAACAGCTGAACCTGGGCAGAAATAATTACATGCTCAAAATGCCGGTTTGTCGTATAAATCGGGTAGTGTGATTTGGTCGACTTTGATTTCGGCGAGATGGGAACTGTTTATAGGGTTTTCGGGTTTTCCGATGCGCTCGTATTATGACAACAAGGCTGTGTGTATCCGGTCAACAAATAAAGTAACATTGTACTTCTTAGTTCCAGTATTTATACCAATATTAGTGTTTAAAGTTTGACAAATGAGAAAGATAGTAACACGTTTATAAAGATGTATTGTTCTTGACTGAAGCCGAGTTAAACTTATACTGATACCGAATACATCATTTGGTTGACTTTGATTTTCACCTTTACGCGGCTAGGTTTCACGTGCACGAAAGTTCAGACAGTCGAGTCAAGTCCAACGTATGACAATCAACTTTGTGTGCCGGTAGGAAAATGGTATTTAATTAAAAGATTTATGTACGAATTTTTATGCGATTTGAAGCGGGAATCAGTGTTCATAAAGCCTGGTGAATAGTGAATTAACCAATGGCGCATGTTAGTGATTAGAGCTGCTAAACGAGACTCGCCTAGCTCAGATTAGACTCGTCTTAATAATTATAATAAATTATAATCAGGAGTCTAATAATGGACTCCTGCTTAAAATCCTTTTTAGAGAGTTATTATGAAATAATAAAAGTTTCATTCGCATGCCGCCAGAACGGCTTTGAATATTTTTCACCCTCGGACTCGGATCGGCACAAAAACGTAACATTAAACTGCAATTGTTATTGTGTTGCTGGAGCTCGGGCTGGAGTATAATGACTGATTCATTGTCCAAACACCACTGCGCCACACCGGATCATTTAAAATGTTACCTATACTTTAGGTATTTCTAGTACTAAGGTCTCACTGAAACGCTTTAAAATTCGCTCAAATTCCATAAAAGCCGTTCGTAAAATACTATAGTTTCATATCGACAGAGAAAGTATAATTGCGATACAATGGAAATTTTAGTTAACTTTCCGCGACTGGCAAACATCCCATACATTTTCTAGACCTTTCGCAGCATGGTTTTAACTTTACGCCACGTGAACACCATCGTATATATAAATTGAGTGTAGTTCTGGTCATTAAATAAACTAAAATTGAAAGATTAAGTATCGTGTTGATAGATTTTAATTACTTAGCGCTCTCGACTGGTGACAGCATTTCCAATTACAACATTCCTATAAAACCATATACCAGTGTTTCAGATTACAGCTCCTATTGTTTTAAGGGACACTGTATGTCCCTTAGCTGTGGGGAGCCAAAATCCTAACTCGGGTAAAGCTCCTCATGGAGTGGGACAAACTATGGCATGCCCTTAACCGTGCAGTGACAGTACTGTGCTGTACCGTATTCCTGTAATTTGATTGGATCAGAAGGACAAAAATAATGGCAAACAATTTCAACGTCACAGCATGCCGTATGGTAACCGTGCTGTAGTTTGTCCCACTCATATGAAATCTGCTCTACTAGCTACTTACTCTACCTACCTAGCACATGCTAGGGCAGTACCCCAGCTGGTAGGGAATTATATGAGTGGCCGGTCCTCGTTCCTGACAATATACAGACCAATTCAGTGTATCAATACAACAAGGGCTGTGGGCCAATTTTCTCAAGTATGGACAAGTTATTATATTGATATGCATGTAAATGATTAACAACTCAAATATTATATGATTAGATTATTAAATATGATTAGGCTGTTCGATCACATGATGTCGATGGTGATGCATAACATAATATTTTTTAATGAGGGTATTTACATGTATCTATCCTACATGTACATTGTAGCTACATGTAGTCACATTAAATTTGACTGTTCTTGTGTGCCGAAAAAGAAAATTAATAACATATATTGTCTTTTTTTTTCATTTTTATGCGTAAATAATGGAACACAAAGGTAACAAAATCACTGGGTACTGGTCCTTCCCAACTCTCAAGTCTCAGTTTCTATTACCATTTTCAGAATCTCTTTTTCTATCACAGCATTTAGAAATATTGAAATATTGCTTGTGAATGCAGTGTGGACCTTTTTAATTTCTTAGTTTGTAATTTGATTTATATAGAATTAAGAGGAATTTCTAGCAGATATTAAATATTTTCAGAACACTTCTTTTATGGGATCAAATTGCAGATTGCCAAACAATCACTAGAAAATGAAACCATATTAACAATGAAATTATGAAACTGTGTATGTTTTGCACATTTTGTTAACCTATATCATTGTCCAAAATTGTTGTAGATTATTGTTGACAGTTCTGGGGAGAAGGAATGGCTTCTTTATGATGCCGGACCAAGGACTGTCCGCTGTCCTCTTGTCTGCTTACCTCCAGCTAGTGGAACAGCTGATGTGTTTTTCAAACAGATTTTGACGCTGTCAAGTCTAGGATACAGGGTTATAGCTGTAAGTTAATGTAGGCTGTTATAGACCTTTTCCAGAGCTAGAGTAACCTAAATGGTATCAATAGTTAAATTAATTTAAATATATAATATTTAAGGATTAGAGACTGGCATGCATCTTTTACATGTACAGTACCGCCTGGAATTATTGAAGCATTTACCGCGGTTTTACCGCGTCCAATGACCGCGGTAATACCGCGGTTTGACCTCAGAATGACCGCAGTATTACCGCGGTAATACCTCGGTAAAACCGCGGTAAACTGCGGTAATTAGTTGGCCGCGGTCACGGCCGCGGTCACGGCCGCGGTCACGGCCGCGGTCACGGCCGCGTCCGCTGAGATTTGTATCACGCCGAAATCATTGACTTTAGTGTGAAGATGTAGCGATGACTCGGCGTTCTTTTCATTCTTTATTCAACACCGCTGTTAACTTTAGAATCTTTTATTTTCGTTTCATTCAGAACTCAAACGGCGGGTAAAGAAGCACTCATCGGTGAAACTAAGACTTTAGATTTAGAATCTTTTATTTTCGCTTCATTCAGAACTCCAACGGCGGGTAAAGAAGAACTCATCGGTGAAACTAAGACTTTAGAATCTTTTATTTTCGCTTCATTCAGAACTCAAACGGCAGGTAAAGAAGTACTCATCGGTGAAACTAAGACTTTAGAATCTTTTATTTTCGCTTCATTCAGAACTCAAACGGCAGGTAAAGAAGTACTCATCGGTGAAACTAAGACTTTAGAATCTTTTATTTTCGCTTCATTCAGAACTCAAACAGCGGGTAAAGAAGTACAATTCGGTGAAACTAAGACTTTAGAATCTTTTATTTTCGCTTCATTCAGAACTCAAACAGCGGGTAAAGAAGTACAATTCGGTGAAACTAAGACTTTAGAATCTTTTATTTTCGCTTCATTCAGAACTCAAACGGCGGGTAAAGAAGCACTCATCGGTGAAACTAATTAAGACTTTAGAATCTTTAAGATTCTAACCCGCCGTTAGAGTTCTGAATGAACGGCGAAAATAAAAGATTCTAAAAGATTCTCCGCTGAGCGCAAAACATAACACCAAATAAACTTTTGCTTCAGTGTAGTTTCACATTTACGGCAGATCCTTGTCTTGTTACTAGTATTAAAAGGTTTCGGCAGAAGTTTGTGTATTAAAATCTCAACTCTTCTGAATTTCCACGTGCAATCAGTCAGGCGTGAACGTGTCAGTCTGAAATTTTACAGAACATCAACAGAGTTATGAAGCAACGTTTGTCATATTGAAAGACGTGCAAAAACTTCTATACTCTTACCAGAAAACTTCTACTGGGAAAGTGCAATTCCTTTTGAATTAAAAGAGCTTTAACGCATCGGATCAGATCAGTCAGTTCGCGTAAATGGAAATTAATTGCGCTCCCGCGGTATTTGTGTCAGAAATGAGACACGCGTCTGGCTGACAGTTCACGATTGACGGGGACTTTTATTAAGAATCTTGACTTTTTGACGCCTCTGGCACGCAGGTTATTTACCAAAACCATCTTACTGTACGTTTGTAAAACTGTTTGTCATGAATTCGAATTTGTCACGCGTTAATCCTAGTGAAAGAAAGGTTAAAATACAAAACTGGGCAATGAACACGTACGCGAAATTTCGGATCACGATATTTCGATAACCTGGTCTGAATTTTCGTTTGACAATCTGAACGAAATATTGTCGAAATGTCGCTCGCAGGTTGGCGATATTTCGCCTTGGCATTCGAATTTTCGCGTATCTGATCAATTCTTCGTCGAAATTTCGGCGACATTCGTAGGAACATTAAGAGCGAAATTCGTCGAAATACGTTTGCATGACTTTTGCACAATACTACAGTATTGTGTCATGACCGCGGATTTTGACCGCGGCTTTCATTGCGGTGAATAATTTGACCGCGATAAAGCCTCGGCTTTACCGCGGTAAAACCTCGTCCATGGTGCGGTAATACCGCGTCCAATGACCGCGGTTTGACCGCGACCCGATGCTTCAATAATTCCAGGCGGTACTGTATGTCGGTAATAGATATTACAGACTGAATTTAGTAGTCTTGCTTTATCGGATTTACAAACTCGAGCTGGAAGTGAGAGTTTGTAAATCTGATAAAGCACGGACACAAATTCTGTATATGGCTTTTCTGAAACTCATTAATAATTCATGAGAGTTTTTAATTAGTCAGTCAGAGGATGGAATTTGGTCACATGCATGAATCTTGATACCCAATGAAACACCAGATGAATATCACTAGTGATTTGGATATGTGATCCAAATCACTGGTGATTTTCATCTGTGCTCTCATTGGGTATCAAGATTCATGCATGTGATGGACCTAATTAAGCTACAAGGATTACAGCATAAACATGACTCACGTACATGAAGAGAAGTGAAGGAGAAGATGGCAATAAGAATTGGTGTCCAGAGTATGACTCAAACGTTGTCCTCGTGGCTGCTTCCAACTACTAGTCCGCTGTCTTCTTGCCCACTACGCTATCAGGCCGTTTGTTGAAACGACCATGACAAAATAACAATCGCAACCCTTGTAGTCTCTAATGTATATGCAACAAAATACCGGCAAACAATACTTCATAATGATTTGTGAATGCAGGTATTGTATTCTTGTGAGAAGTCATATCAAAAACTAGTATAGAGCTTCGTTGTTGATCAGGGATTCCAAACACCTCAAAACAATAAAAGCACTTGGCTGAAGCAGCTAGCTAGCCTCGTGCTTTCATTGCTTCTCGGGGTTTGGATCCCCTGGTCAACAACTCACTGTCGTTTTTGATATATAACATCAAATGTCTAGATGTAAATATACATGTACAGTTACTTGTATACAATCATGTAGATCTAGAGTCATGTTTTTCAGTTATTTTGGCGATACAACCTATTTCAGTCTAGAAAATCAAAGTAGAAGTTTATGTAAATCAGGATGAATCTGTATCAGATTTACAGATCACTTATTGCACATTTATTTCCTTTGTTTTTCCTTCATGATTATTAATGAGTTTGACAAAGATAAATACAGGCACGTGAGACTGTATGATGAATGAAAAATAATGAATACTGCACAAGGCCAAAGGTGGAATGCAATTAGTTTGAATATGTTTTGAGTTCATTGTACATTTATTTGTCAATAAAACACAAACATAAAATCTCTAAGCTTTTAATATTTCAACTGAGTATACAGTGTGGACACTGTGGTCACCAATAAAGTGCTGTCATTAGTCAATTGCCTGCTTGAATTTTGCACTGTGCACAAAGTTGGAATATTAAAATTATATAAAGGACCTCTCAGTCAATTATTCAATCAAAAAAAAAATCAATAGATTGTATACACTATGAACGGAGAGGAACTGATAGTGGATTCCCCCTCCCTAGTTTTTTTTTATATTTCTCTCTCCTCCCTAGTGAGTTTTAAACATTCTCCCAAGAGCATGAATGTAGATACCATTTTCTCTCTCCTCCCGGTATACTAAATTCTCCCTCCTCCCTACCACTCATTTCTCCCTCCGCCCCTGATTTTTTCTGCCAATTCTCCCTCCTACCTGTTCCTCTCCACTCCACTATGTCATTTGACTACTACTACCAGAATTATTTGCATTGATTCTCCAGGATTGCCTGGGAGAGCTTTAAATAAAAATTAATATATAGAATTTTCACAGTGAGTGTCAGACAAGGGAGTTAATTGTCTCGCAGCCATCCTAGACAATCCTTATAAAAACCCAAGTTCTTGGGAGCTGCCTGTAGCAATAACAACTTATCACAGTTTACAGATACATTCTCCTTAATAGAGGAGCTACATGTACTGAATGGACTAAAGGGCCACGCAAGCAGAGCACCATAGGAATTATGATGAGAGCAAAAATTGGCTGATTTCCGGTTTCCCTTGCATCTGAACCCTGACTCACGATGAGCAACGTGCCTGAAAAGTGCTGCACCAGTACTCGTGCATTGTTGAAACCAGGCAGCCTGCCGAAACTTTGGCCAGTAGCTAGTGATAATATTCTTTTGGGGGGGGGGGGGGGGTTTCATTTTCCATTATCTTATTTTTTCTTCAAAACTTTTTGCACTGATTTCCCTTGATTCTACCAGTTATTTTTGTGTTTTTATCTTTCCTCCCTTAGAATACAAAGAATTTGAAGAATTTAGAATGTGATAAGGAGTCACTTACACCCTTGTTGCACACAGCCCTTCAATTAATAGTTTTTTTGCGTCATTACCTCAGTTCAGATAATTGGGAGATCCACTTTTAGGCTTGCCTAAATATATATACATGTATATTAATCTTTGTTTTCCAAGGATAAATATATTGTGAATTTTGTTTTCTAGTTGGAGTATCCAGTATATTGGACATATGCTGAGTGGACAGAAGGATTCAAAAAGCTTTTGGATTACTTACATCTGGATAAGGTGCTTTATAATAAGTTAGGGCACTTTCCATTTACACAAACCGACTGATCTGATAGGCCAGTTCTCAAATGGAATGCGTCAGTTCTAAGAACTGGTTTGGGACAGACTGGTCCTATTCAGGGAGGAGAACTAGCCAGTTCTGTCACCTAAGAAACCGTGACGGCATAAAACTAGTCTTAATTTATAAAATACAACAACTGCATGCAGTTGCCTAAAAATGCTGAATTTGTTTAAAAAGGAACAGACCTTCCTTTTGTACAACAAGAACCAGTCCACCTAGTTTAAATTGGCTGGATCAATAGTTATTACTATTTTATCTCATCTCAACCATCTCATCCAGTTCCTGCTTGTTTCACTGTTGTTACATGTACAACCATTATTTATAACATAAACAGGTGTTATTTACATATAATGAGCCTTGACTGGTGCACAAAGAGGTTAAAACTTTGCCATGAATTAACAGCATTTGGCTTCTATTATGCATTGTTTTCAATGTCAAATATATTGTTTAACAGGTTCATATATTTGGAGCATCTCTTGGAGGGTTTCTTGGTCAGAAGTTTTGTGAGATGACATGCAAGAGCCCCAGAGTACACTCATTGATTCTCTGCAATGCATTTGCAGACACATCAGTATTTCAGCAGACAGCAGCATCGTCAGCGTAAGACTTCAGTCATGCATGATTACAGATTCTCTGTCTACCATAATGCTTTGTGAGGGTGTAGCTATTATTATGTACCTTCTGGGAATATTTACTAAAAATAATACTAAATTATATCTCTATTGTTTTTACACTTTCAAGCTCCGAGTTTCAGCTTATACGAAATTTTCTTAGACCCTCTCAGTGGAACAGTCAAAAGAGCAGGGTCTTTAACATAACATTTTTCCAAATGAAGGTTTGAGACTGCTCCCAATTAGCTCAGTGGTAAAGTGTCGGCCTGAAGTGTGGAAGGTCGCTGGTTGAAAGGTGCTGCATGGTTAGACCTTCACATCTTGGATGAGGATGTTAAATCGTAGGCCAACCAGTGGACAAAGAGCCACCCTGTGAATGTGGCACTGTTAAATCTCCTCCTCCCTTCTCCCTCCTCCCTTTAGCTCCTCCCTCCTAGCTCTTCCCTCCTCCTCCTTCCTCCTCGCTCCTCCCTCCTCCCTCCTCCCTCCTCCCCCCATCATCATTGTCAGTATTTATTTGGTCAGAAATCTACTGGATTCTACCGATAACCTTGTTATAATTTATTACTTTCAATAGAGATTTTCCCTCTAAAAAGACAACATTGTATATTATGCAAAACTTACACTGCAGCTACTGTGTAAGTAGTCCATACTCTTGGAGCAAGAGGTCCTTAGCACTTGGCCCTCCTTGGTCACTTGCAGAACCAATTAGGGGTGGACTATTAGAAATGGGGGGGTGGCAACTCCCCCCAAAAATCATGCAAGAAAAAATTTACCCCAAAAAAATCCAGCAAGCACTTGGTCACCCAAAAACAATTGGTGGAAGAGAACATAAGCGGATCCAGGAAAATTACAGTGTAAAAAAATAAAATTGTGCAGAGTTCTCATAGTCCCAAAAAATTTGATAGAGTACATTGTACTTTGTTATCTGAAGCTACTTTGTCAAAATACGACTGAGCTGACGGCTGCATTTTTCATTCTAGGTTTTGGGTGATGCCTGCTTTTCTTCTCAAGAAGATGATAATGAATAATTTTAATGTTGATATGGTTGATGAAGACATTGCAGACTCCATTGACTTCATGGTTGAAAAGGTATGATGTTGCCTCATATGCTTTTTGCACCTAAAACATGGCTTTAAATGAGATTAGGAAATTTTGGTGGTGGTGTGCCGCTGGGCCCTTCAAACCCTTACCCTGTACCAGACCAAAAGTTGCTAATTTTTGCAACCCTATTCCAGACTAAAAGTCGTAAAAATATACGCTATTCCAGACTGAAACGGATATCTACCTTCAGAATTTCGTAAAATTGATACCCTGTTCCAGACCAAAACGATATCTCCCTTCAGAATTTCGGAAAATTGATATCATGTTCCAGTTCCATACTAAAATGCTTGAAAACCATACCCTGTCCAGCGGTACGTCCTTGTATACCCCACCCCCTGGGCGGCAATGCAAGTCAAGGCACAGGTCTATTCTCATCCCAGGCAGTGACTCAAAGTTAATTTGTTTTAGTACTTGTAACTGTACAATACCTATACCTTACCTTAGGAAATCTTGAGTTCACTCATTCTGAATCATTGTTTCTTTTTCAACATTTGTACAGCTTGAAAGCTTAGGGAGAAGTGAGTTGGCATCACGACTGACCTTAAACTGTGTTGATTCATATGTGGAGCCACAGAAGCTACAAAACGTACCTATCACTTTAGTAGATGTGAGTACTGTTAATCTGTATCTGGGTTTGATTTTATACTTCTATGTTATGTTGTACTTCTTTGTTATTTATACTTCTTGTTCACTGGTTAGCTCAGTTGGTAGAGCATGGTCTAGAGTGTGGGAGGTCAGGGGTTGGAATCCCGGCCGCGTCCTTGGGCAGGGACGTATACAGTAAGCCATGGCCCTTTTAATCTGTACGAGGGGGATGTGAAAGAACCTGTTGTGTTATTTTGAGAAAGAGTAGGGGATTGTCTCCTAACAGAAACAGTCTGGTATTCTGGGATACAATGTACATGTACACTGAACAATTGCTAATGATTGTAAACTGCATGGCAGCACATTGCACCATAATAGTCCGTAGGGTTGCTCTGTGGCATCAAAAAAAGATTGACATTAGGGGTCTGGAACCACGTAAAACCTGGTTACTAAGTCAGCTTGAAGACTTGCATACATGTATGCAAAACCAGGAGCCCATTACCAGGAGTGTCCATATATTATACTATATCAGTGAGTCAGCATATGACTGGATTGAGCTAATTTTAGAATGTGTTTCCTGTGAAACTGCCTCCTGACTCACTGCAGTCCATACATGCTTTCTGCCATTATCGAGATTGAGAATGATTTGTGGTTCTTTGAGGTGATTTATTAGTGCTGCAATGTCGTAACTATAGTTTGATTGGACTCTCAAAGTGAGAGCACAAGAACTCCCATGAGATCTGGTCTAAATATAACTCAATCCAGCCATACGCTAAAGTTCTCACAGACTGAGTATGGGAGATGGATGCATGCACCTGGTAATGGACTCCTGGTACATTTACATACTTCTCGTTGATTTAATGTTTTATATTTTATGTTTATTTTATCTGTTTCAAGTCTTGGAAAATAGCAATAAAAAGTCGGTCGGGTTAATTACTGGAAACACAACATTTATTTTGTTTAGCCTTAAAACTTTCATGTCTTCAACTACTTTTTCCTCTACTAGTTGTGGATTGATAATTTGCATGCGAAAAGCAAGTAATTAAAATGTAGTGAGCTTGGGAAAAAAAATTGGGTTGGTCAGGCAAGGGAAACAAAATATTTTATTGGGAGATGCATGACAGAATCACATCTATTTGTTAATATAATATGTTATTTGAAAAATACCCAAACATCCAAATAGCTTCACCTATTCACAAGGACCTAGCATACTAGCCAATCAAATAATGCGACCAGATCCAGGCCGCATAATGTCATCAGTATGGAATTTTCCGTCTCAAGACGCAGACGTCTCTCTCGGGGGCCATGTTTTGATTGTGGTTCCCGATGCGAGATGGCTGTATTCGCAGGCTAACAAGGACCTGCCTACACAAAGATATCACAATAACGACAACCAAATAAACAAAGTTTGTTTGCCAAGTACAGTATGTCTGTCTGTCTGCTGACAGAATAATAAAGCTAACTACATTGGGTTTACAGTGGTATCCATGTTTACGTGAATGGTGTGATTAGATTGGTTAGCACCCTTATGAATTATTAATGAATTGTTTACAGTGATATCCATGTGACGTGAATGGTGTGATTAGATTGGTTAGCACCCTTATGAATTATTAATGAATTGTTTACAGTGATATCCATGTGACGTGAATGGTGTGATTAGATTGGTTAGCACCCTTATGAATTATTAATGAATTGTTTACAGTGATATCCATGTGACGTGAATGGTGTGATTAGATTGGTTAGCACCCTTATGAATTATTAATGAATTGTTTACAGTGATATCCATGTGACGTGAATGGTGTGATTAGATTGGTTAGCACCCTTATGAATTATTAATGAATTGTTTACAGTGATATCCATGTGACGTGAATGGTGTGATTAGATTGGTTAGCACCCTTATGAATTATTAATGAATTGTTTACAGTGATATCCATGTGACGTGAATGGTGTGATTAGATTGGTTAGCACCCTTATGAATTATTAATGAATTGTTTACAGTGATATCCATGTGACGTGAATGGTGTGATTAGATTGGTTAGCACCCTTATGAATTATTAATGAATTGTTTACAGTGATATCCATGTGACGTGAATGGTGTGATTAGATTGGTTAGCACCCTTATGAATTATTAATGAATTGTTTACAGTGATATCCATGTGACGTGAATGGTGTGATTAGATTGGTTAGCACCCTTATGAATTATTAATGAATTGTTTACAGTGATATCCATGTGACGTGAATGGTGTGATTAGATTGGTTAGCATCCTTATGAATTATTAATAAATTTTATAATTGTTTATATTTTGACAGGTGTTTGATGACTGTGCATTGTCTCAGCCAGTCAAAGATGAACTGTACAAATGTTATCCACATGCTAAGAGGGCACACCTAAAGTCAGGGGGGAACTTCCCTTACCTGTGTCGAAGTTCAGATGTTAACCTTTACCTACAGGTAAGATTACATGTATTCTGTGATGGTATGGGGGGTGTAGATAGAGGGCTCATAGGATCCTGTGACCCCTCCCCCTTGGGTTCAAATAAACTGTGTATTGAATGAATAGGAATCAAACAATGCCGGAAACATGTACAAAACCTACAGGAAATTACATTTCAGCGAAATCAAAATTTTATAATTCCCAGGAGATTATAGACAGCCCATCATGAATGTGGAATGTGGGTAGATTGTGTTACTGTCACATAAGTAATAGATACAGAATGAGTGGTCATGCTTTACTCGAGCTGAAAGCGAGAGTTTGTAAATCCCATAAAATACGGATACAAATTCGGGCCCGGTTGTTCGAAGCAAGGGTAAGCACTATCCCGGGGTTAAATCACTAACCCGAGGGTAAACTGTACAGAATACAATTACAGATAAAGTTACCCTTGTTTTGAACAACCTGATCCAGATGTATAGAGTCATGTTTTCAGTTATTTTGGCAATACAACTTATTTTGGCCGAGAAAACCGAAGCAAAAGTTTATGTAAATCAGGACTAAATCTGTATCAGATTTACAGATCACTTATCGCTCAGTGATTTCCTTTGTTTTTGTAAATCCGATAAAGCAGGCCATTCATGCTGTATCTATTACATGACGTTTACAAAGTATCATACATGTATACCAGCATGTTTTTGTATAATAAATGAAGACTGGTTACGTCACCGGCTTGAATATATTATGAATATAAACTTCTATAACTCATAGACACAACACTCAAATCTATTCAACTATTTAACTATTCACTTGGTGTAGAATCGAGACACTTAAGCATTGAGAATGTAGATGCCCCGGATTCGACTCGCGCTCTCCAATCTTCTGCGCATGTCATATGTCCGCAAACGGTTTCCTGATGTGAATGAATAAATTGTACGTTGTTTTGACGACGTTCTGCTGTGGAGTGTGACATGCGCAAAAGATCGAAGAACGTGAACTGACTTGTGGTCAAACGTCTGGGACGTCTAATGTTCTCGACTTAGGGACGGACCATTAGATTATTGATGGGGGGGGGGTTGCGAGAATTTTAGTTGCTCGATATTTTTTTTTCTGATTCTAGCCCTGCACGATATTTTTTTAAAGCACCATGATCTTGCACGATATTTTTTTCTGAACATACCTAAAGATTTTTTCAGTTACATTAATGCAATATATTTTGTACCAACAATCCTCTATTTTTTTAGCGTGACTGGTTTTTTTTACATTGCACGCACTCCCGCTCGCTCAAGTAGCATTCCTGGTTGGGCCTTGGAAATTAAAGAAAGCTACATAATTAATGGCAAATGCCAAAACAAAGCATGGATATTCTGTGGCTGACAAACGGGCTAAGAGAAAAGGGGGAAAAGGACAGTCAAAGCAAGAAATCACCACATAGAGATCAACCCTCTATCAGCAGAAGTGATGAAACACAAACTGGTACCCAAAACCTATCATTACCATTTATATTTCATATAAATATTTCAACTTGATCTATTTTGTTATCAAAAATGTTACTATTGCATTAAGATTACCAGCAGAAGTGAAACCAGAAGAGCCTTGTGTATAAACCTGCGAACATTTATAACCCGGATCATGTGTGCTGTACGCAATGTCGGCCGACGTATCGGTCGACATGTCGACCGACGGTCAGCCGATAGGCGGCCGAGGGTCGGACGAGAGTCGACCGCTACTCGGCCGAGATTTGGCTATTCTGTATGTCGGCCGACATGGTTGATGATGCACCGACAGTCGTCCGATTGATCATCGACACTCAATAGCTATCGATAGTTTGCCGACAGTCGGCCGAGGTAACGGTGACTGTGATATTTTCAGCTACCGTATATCTACTTCAAAGGTTGTAGAGGCCACAACTATTAATGCTTTCGTACAAGGCTAACCTTTGTAAACTTAAGATAGCATAAACTATAGCAGCTCTTTATTTATTTTCCAGCCATGCGCCTCTGCATTATACTCCGATTGGAGTGCGCGGAGTATATATTAGAATTAGAACCGAGCCCTACAGTAAAAATTTGATGCTTATTAATAAATCGTAGCGACCCCAATATTTTCAAATGTTATTTTATGTCGAATACTGGGAGCTGGCGCGGGGTTTACGTATCGACGAATTCATTGGGATAGCTCGGCCTATACATGTGTCCGTATTAGTCGCGAACTTCAGTTTAAATTGACCCATTTATACGAATCGTTCGCTGCTTAGCTAAGCGGTGCGGCTAACTTCCTCTCGCATAAATGACCCTATTGTTGCTACACTATTCCAGATGCAAGGCGAATCTCCCCTTCAGATTAAAAAAATCGGTACCCTGTTCCAGACCAAAACGGTGCGATATAGCGATTTATATACGCAATCGATCTTGCGCGAGCGGATGTATAAAAGACACTACAAAAACACAAATTAAGATATTAAACGTTGCATTTGAAGGAATTTCATGAGTCACTATGAGATATTTAATTGTATAAAGGAACATTTTATACCGCAACAGAAAGGAATATTACTATACTTAGACTGAATTATATTCAATACAGTAAACCTTCCAGGTAAAAAAAATCCAAAAGACTCACTGTTTATTTGAGTGAAAACAGTATGCAGAATAGTTTAATTATAACTTAACATCTCACCGATACCCCACCGACATATAACCGACACCTTACCGATATACCACCGATCCACTATCGGCCGACACACACACAGCAGAAGGGGGGAAATCGACCGATGTGTCGGCCGACACACGACCGACTGTCGACCGACATGTCGGCCACCCCTTGACCGATCCGCTACCAGCAGTCGCCCGCGGGTCGGTCGACAGTCGGCCGATATGTCGGCCAACCATCGACCGATACGTCGGCCAACATTGCGTACAGTACACATGATCCTATAACCCTATATCCACTAGGCCAGTGAGAACTCATCGTTTACCAGATAACTTCTTTCCGAAATATATACAGTCAGTTAATACAGGGTAAGTTTCGATTTATGAGTGCATGTGACTTTTTGCGATCGATCGTCCCATCAGTTTATCTGCTGTCTTGATTACGGCATCTTGGATAATTTACATATGTCGACTGATTCCTGGTAACCAGTCTGTGTGATCTTCAGATCTGTATTGGGTTTCCTGTGGAAATTACCAGTCTTCTTCCCTGGTTTATTTCTTTGCCTTTATTAATTTAATGTGTAAATGCGTATGAGACCAGCTAGTGCTTGCGCGATTTTTTTTTTCTTGATTATTGTGTTGCTCGATATATTTTTTCCGATAGAAGAGCTTGCTCGATATTTTTTTGGGGATTTGCGCAACCCCCCCATCAATAATCTAATGGTCCGTCCCTTACTGTACTGTAGCTCTGTAATTTGATTGGATTAGAAAGGCAAAAACAATAGGGAAACCATTTAAATGTCACGGCATGTCGTACAGTAACGATTCGTACAGTAACGATTAGTACAGTAACAGTAAGTCATTGCCGTAACTTACCCACTTATACGAATTCCGGGGTGGAATTCGGGGAGCCGGGGTGGCGCAGTGGTTAAGGTTACCGTATACCTTCGCGGGTGTCTCGCAAATAAAATCGCACGCGCATCATTTTAAAGGAAAGTATAGAAACCTATATATCACTGGAAAGGTTATATAATGTAGAATGCGCTGAAATGTTTTTTTTTTGCACAAATATTACATTTTCAGTAAATGCTAAGGCAACAAACGCAAAAAGACGAGTCTCACAGAAGTGAATTTATGTCCCTCCGCGTTCGCGCCTACGGACGATTCCGCTGCATAATGTCAATCAGCACATGATGGCCTGTCAAAGTGTGTGAGCGTTTTTTAATATTTTACTTTGTTCAAATGCAATTCATCTTCAAAGTTTCAATCGAAATAGTTTCTGTGTTTCATCACGGCAAGTACTCTTATAAGAAAAATAATTAAAATATCGCTAAACGCTCACACACTTTGGTTCATATGTAGCTCCTCTAACACTAGGCCAAGTTTCATCAAGATCTGACAAGTCTTCATACCCTATAAATTCACTCAAAGACAGTGAATACGCATAAAAATCTATCGGCGTTTTTGGCTTCTGAAGGTTAGGAAACACATCACACCTCATCAAAGCAAACGTCAACACTTAAACCAACCAGCCAATTATATGTAAGGATCCCCGGAGCTTATGAATCAAGTCCAGAAATTCGCGGGAAATTAGTACGTGGCCCAAATTGCATAAGAAACATACATACTAGTGTCGTGTCACAAATACAGTCAACTCTCCGCTAACGGACACTCTCGTAAGCGGACAGCTCTACTTACGGACTCCTTTTCAAATCCCCGTTTTACCTCCAAGTCAAACTCTGTATTTACACATTCCCAGCAATAAGTCCCGTTTAACTTTTTGTTAAATATAGAAGAGTTATACTACAGTATATTTCTTTCTTTTTTTAGAGTTTTAACATTTGACATCAATAAAGAGTTTCGCTTTATATCTTCAGTTGCTATTTTTGTCTACCCAATAAAACATAATTAACACCCGCTAATTAACTCTCCCGTAAGCGGACATCCACCCTATTTTTCTTTGGTGTCCGCTTATGGGAATAATTCTCGTAAGCGGACAGCTCTACTAACGGACACTTTTTTCATTTCCCGAGGGTGTCCGCTTACGAGAGCGTTGACTGTATTCAAAAGAGCGTTGTGTTATGGCCAAAACTAGAGATAATGCGCAAAAGGGGAAAAAGAAAGGTAAATCAACGGGTTGTACCAAGAAGGGAGAGGGCCGGATATCGAAAACTAAATCGCGTCGAAAGGCAACGCCGCAAACAAGAGCAAGGGAAAAGCGAGTGGCAGGCAACCTCGTGCTCCGAACGTTGATGTTGATCCTAAACCTGCTATGTTAGCTGCGATGATTCCTTCAGTTCCGCAAAATCGACCGGCTGAACTTCGCTCAAGTTCACGATTTAGAACTCCTGGATTGACCACGGCCCAGGTTGAAAACTGCGAGTCACTCAAGACATCAGTTAGAATCGGAGTCGGATGCGGACTCGCTGCTACTCTCTAAATCTTCCGTCTCTTTTCTTGTACCTGGCAAAAGTTTAAGCCTACTAGCTGAGCAGCTTTCCGTCGGAGTTGTAGCAGTACTAATAGAACTCGAAGTGGGAGTCGTCGAACATGAAAGCGATTTATTTACTTTCCTTCAAATTACGTTTTTTTCTAATATCTCGCAAACTTTTGCATGTTTAAAAACATTTTTTTCGGAAAGATGAAGATCAATCCATCAATTTCAAAAGAATTACAAAATATTTTTTTTTAAAGAAAACATGCCGCGAAGGTATACGGTAACCTTAAGCGCTTCGCCTCTCACCTCTGTGGCCCAGGTTCAATCCCCGGACGTGGCGCTGTAACATATCCCTGGGCGGAACCAAGTGAGTTGAGTTTGTTGGTATCTCTCCCTTGCTCCGAGGGTTTTTTAGCCTGCGTGCAGACGTTCTTTTCTCCGGGTTTCCCGGTTTTCCTCCCTCCACAAAGACCAACATGCTAAATTCCAATTCGATCTGTGAATTAGCCGGGTCCTGGCTTTGATCAGCCTCTTATGGGTCATTCAGCGTTTGTCAGCTCTATTACACAGTAGTCATTTGCCCGCTGTCACAGGCACCTTTATTTATTAAGAGAGAGGAAGTTGGATAATAAATATCTTATTTGACAGTTTAGTCGCCCACTTCCCAGACTCGGAATTTGTCTTTCGGGTTACCTGTGGTGTTTACCGCTTAGTTCCATAAGCGATCTGAGAAGAGTTAATATATTCTCCTTGTGTGAATTGTCTTTCCCGATACCTACAGAAATTATCGTCAGATATAAAAGATTGAAAATTTACGAAGTTTTTGCGATTTGGAGCGAATTCTACGGCCGTTGGCGTGTGAGAGTAAAAATTCAGTTTTTGAAGGGTACGCGAAAGAACGTGTTGTACTAATCGAAAAAGAGCAGGGGATTATCACCCGGAACAGTAGCCTGGCCATTGTACTAACCACACACTCAAAAATTGTAAACTGCGAGGCAGCTATCAGCGCCGTATACGCAATCTGTAGGATGTCAGTAATTTGTAAAGCGCCATGAGACTGGTTATATGGCGCTATATAAATATGGCCATTATTATTATTAGTATTATTCTCCCCCACTCCGATCTTCTGAAAACGCCAGCTACGCAGGCTAATAGAGGTGAAGATTAGACATCTTAGATTGGCGCTCTGAGGATATCCCCACTCGTATGAGTGGGCTCCCTGTGGCATGAGTGGGCAGGTTATGGCAATGACTTAGACACAGTTATCGCACGCCATGCCGTAACGTTGAAATGGTTTCCTATTGTTTTTGTCTTCTGATCCAATCATATTACAGAGTTACAGTAAGGCTGCGGACATGCCGTACTTTTGTCCCACTCATACGCTCTATATCGTTAAGATCTTGCGGTTTACTATTCTTATAACTGGATTACGTCATACGTTATTTTTGGATTCCAGATTCATCTGCGTCAGTTCATGGGCACGCGGTACAGTGCCATTGATTCCCAGTTCCTCACAGAAGAAGACTTAATAGCCTGTGGCCTTCTCCCATCGCTTTCCCTAACCTCCAGTACATCAACTAATGGAGAGGAGGCGGTTGCTGAGCTTCAGAGCGGGTCTCTCATGGAGGAGGGGAGGTGAATATCAATTTGAATTACCCTCCCAACGTTTAGTCTTGATGTAGACGCTTTGAATGAAGGCTCTATAGAAAACTGTTTCTTATATTTGATACGATTTCGTGTGATTGTGAAAAAATCCGAGATATGCTATGGAGTTACGGTACAGAAAGCATGAACACAATATTCTGGTTCGTATTTGTGCGCTTTATGATATGGTACTATAAATAGAATTATAGTAACAGATCGGATAAGTTCATTTGTGCTCTGGTCCGCTCCACAACGCGGCAAAATGTCACGCGCACCCGCCAGTTTCCCGCCCAAACTGAAAGAAAACAGGCAATCACCCATGTTTCTAATTTTAGGTACGTATGCGAAATGCTTCGCCAAAAACAACAAAACTAGTTTAAAAGTTTAAAGCTTTAACAGGTTTAAAGTGCATATAAGCCCTGGCTAATTATATTTCTTACGAAGAGACTACAGGACATAGACAAAGTTCACCAAAAACGTGTCTTGGGTTGCCTGTGGACGAAAATCAAGCGCCATCAACAGAACGCGCTATTGCACGAAAGGCCTTGCCGAATATTAATAAAGCTCTCCGAAACGTTTAGCGCGATATTATCATCTTTCTCGGTTATCTATTCAGTTATTTTGCAAATAAGCCAACGCTTTTTACCCGCGAAGAGACGAGTTCTGTCGATGACGTCACGTTTTATTCTCGTCCCAGTCCCCGAACGTGCGCGAAAATTATTCTAAATTTGGAAGGGCTTATATGCACTTTAAGTTTTCTTAATTTGTAATTCACTGAGTTGACTAAGTTAGGACATTATGTACTAAAAACGTTTAAAGGAGAACTGAACCCTAAATCAATCCGACGACTATACAAACTTGTATTCAAGAGAAATAAGTTCTGCCATTTTATTTCTCGGAAACTTGTAGTTGAACTCCAGAGCCTTCGTTCTTATGGGCCAGCGGAGCATTGACCGCTGTGTGGGTTATACAGCGGTTAAATGTATGCGCATGCGTCAACTTATATTTTCCGAATGGCTAAACAATTGCGCACGTGGTGGTTGTATATTGGTGTTGACCTTATTTTCTGGAATGGAAACCATCAATGGACTCCTGAAACCATAAGCCAAGGTAATGCATTCGTGTATTGGTATCCCTTCAGAACTTTTTTGTTAAATTCTTTTAAAAATCTGTACGATAAATGGACTAAACTTAAAGCTGTGAAATTTAAAAGCTTGACTTCAACGTAATTTTCTTGATTTTTGAGGTTGAAGTTCACAAATGAAGTGACGCCGGGTTGTTACAATGTAATACGCATGCGCAGACATTTGACCGCTGTGTAGGTGTGGGGGCGCTCTGGTCCACTGTCGACATTTAGTACGTAGTATCTTATATACATGTACCAATAGTCGAGTTCTGTCTTGACAAAATGGAAAGAGAAGGATAGGCCTCGACCGAGATACGACGCTTTCTCTGTCGCGCATGCGTAAGTTTTCTTGGCAACAAGTGACGTGTATCATCCAAGTGAAAACACAGTGGGCTCAATATTAGACCAGCGAAATGCAACTTGGATAATGCGTACAGCTCTCCCGGTAAAACCTGTTTTCGACACTCGTTCATGATTGTGGACGGCTGTTTGATCTTTGTTGATCAAAGAAAGCGTGATGGGCTCCTGATGTCGGCAGAGGTGTCCTTCGCTTTCCACTTTACGAAGACAGAGAGAGAACTCTGCTAGCAGGGAAATAGTTGAGTTTCCTATTCAAAAATAACAGCTGTGTGCAATCACGTTACTTAAAAACATATTTAGAAATACTTGATGGTTGGCTATGTAAAAAGTTTGTATTTTTTTAGACTCGCAAGTATTTTCGCCATTTCTGCGTTGTTTCAACCATCCCACATGTGCGCGAGATTCGTCAGTTCATATGAAAATCGCTGAAAAACTATCGGACCCGGACTGCCAATGTGAAGGCTTCTTACCGTAACACAGCTCCTGCAGCACCGTACATTAACGTACATTACGAAAGTTGCATTGCATAGATTTCTAAGAAAAAAAAGATTTAAAAATATACTAAAAAATCGCTTCTTTATGATAGATATAAACGCATCACTTGATGTCGGTAGTGACATTGTTCAGTAGAGTGTAGCCCCTGTGTACATGAAGCGGATTGAGTGGTCGATCCGATCTAAAACTCAATCCGCTTGAGGTGTGTACATGAAGCTGCTCGACCATTTCCAAGTTGCTCTGACCGCAAACTCAAGTCAAGTGGCTCGACTTTAGGATTGTCTTCAGATTTGAAGTCGATCAGAATCCGCTTCATGTAAATACCATAAAGAAAATCTAAAGGGTTGATTCGAAAATCTCAGTCGGCTCGACCAATCAATCCGCTTCATGTACACAGGTGCTTATTCAGCTTTATGTTCATGGACTGATAAAAGTTGATGTTCAGGATAGAAAACGGTGCTAGAAGGACAGCTATTTCAAACAAATTTCAGTCTTGCGCGGATTTCCTGGGTGGGGCAAAATACGGCACGACCTACCGTAACCGTACTGTAATCGTGCCGTACCGTAACTCTGTAATGTATTGCATCAGAAATGAAACCATTTCAACGTCGCAGCATGTCGTACGGTTACCGTACTGTATTCATTGCCGTAACTTGCCCACTCATACGAAATCCGCTCTGTTTGCCATTACCACTCGAATGTTCAAATCAGCTATTACAATGTAGGCGATAAAAAAATATTATTTGCACCAGTGTTGTTTGGTGTTTCTAAATCCCGGTGTACACGATAAGCATAACAGGCGGGGCGAGACTATCTTATCACAGGGTCTTAGTACACCTAGATTTTCGGGAACACGTACCCGGAATTAGCTTCTATGCAGACTGCTTATTTTTTGTGTGAAGCAGGCTTTATAGAGTTCATCGTGCAATGTTATTCTGATCTCGGCTGCTAATAACAGTCCTCTTTGGTTAAAATGGTCATAGAACTGAGTGGAGTGCAAGTTGGAATGCAATTAATTCCTATCAGCCAATCAGAATCGAGAAATTTCGTTGAGTATACGATTTAATCGCCGATGCTTTCAACCAATCAAATTACAGGAAACCCCAGTGATTTCAAAATGGCTAATTTTAAAACCATACGTGCGACAACTTTAACGTGGCCATAATTTATTTGGTACATTTTTCAGTTAAATAGTTCATATAATAAGTATTTTCTTGTTGAGTATAGTACAGGGTGCTGCTTTACAACTTTTTAGCTTTTCAATTACGCGATCAATCGCAGTTATCGTATTGATCGGTGTTCAGTTCTGTTGTAAATAAGACTACCGAATATATTTTTACGATGTCCTAATCGTTTGTTAGGCCCGTTTGAGACGGCGAACTTTTCATGCGCCCTACCTAATTCCGATCGGAATCTGGGATTTTATCTTCCACGTGAAAATCAAAAACGACCTGTTCGGCACATGAGATGAGCGCCTGTTAGAATCGACACCGATCCAGTGTCGCATAAAGCTCCTGGCAAACGGTCTCAACATTTGTTGAGTCATGTTGAGAGATGTCGAGACCATGCCGTGTCAAACGACCTCTCAACAAATGCTCAACAAGTGAGATGCGTGAGATCTGGGACTGAGAATCAGATCCCGCTCGTGCTTCAACATTTCGAGAACAAAAGAAATGTTGAGACAGTTTAAACGACAACATGTTTCAACACCTCAACATCAAACGGCCTCAACATCGGCACAAATGTTGAGATGCCGACGCATTGCATAAATGGCGTCTAATTTTAATAGGTATTGTCCTGGAGACTTTAGCCTCGTGTTCACGTTGCCTCACAAAAGCGTTTTCACATGAATGTGAGACTAAATATTCCTAAATAATGGTTGTTCAAATTGGATGTCATTTATGCAATGGTCTATGCTAATAAGTATTATCTATTGTGTATACAAGTAATTCTCTTCTTGACATTTAAAGATTTCTTTCAGAATTTACAATCTTTTTTTTTTTTTGGGGGGGGGGGGGGGGAATCTAGAAGAGGCGAGCGCCTGCATGGTCTTGCACTGAGAACTAAAATGGCGACCCAGTAGTGTAACGTCACTTTTCCGTCTCCCGTTTGTCTGCAGGCTGCTCCACCTTAATTTCTCCAGTTAGTTCTTCCACCCCATAAAACGTCCTCAGTTTCTGGACCGAGGCCTTCTCGGCATCTTCTAAATAAGCATCGGTCTGCATCTCGAATCTATTGAACACCAGTCTCTTAACGGCACTGGGCGACATACATAGACTGGTACGAAGTAACGCTTCCCAGTCGAATGGGAACGATGCTATCTTGTCTTGGTCAAAGGCACATTCACCAATCAGGGCGTGCTTCTGCAGAGGGTTGAACGAGGAGGGCTCCGAGGTTAGGGATTGGTTTCGCGGAGGCTCAGGAGGTAGAATGTGACCAGGAATAAGAATTAGGTTCATCAGCCAATGCTAATGGTATACAAACAAAACAATAGATGTATTAAAGGCTCGAGGAAATAAGGCAGTACAATATTCAGCAAATAATCAGTAGGCAAATGCGAATGACAAGTAAAAATACACAGTCATGTTTGCGTTGCACTATGTATTAGATAGTTACTTCGGCCAGCAGCAATATTAGATATATTGTAGACTTTCTCAAAGTCCTTCTTAGCCCCCCACTTGCAGCGCGCCAAATTTACCGGTTGATTTTTCAACCGGAGGCGTGGCTTATGACGTACTAAGATTTGCCCAGTCACAAAGCGTCAATTCTTCAGGCATTGTATGTTGACGCGTCTAGTCAGTCGACCTTGGATGTGGTATTTACAATTTGATTGTACTCGGAAAGAGTTTGTCAAAGGCGCGAAATGTAAGCTCCGCCCCTGAAACGTGTTTTCGCGCTAAAACAATCCCCCGATTCAATTTCCTGCAAGTGAAACAAGTCGAACTCGCCTCTCCCTTCGATTCTCGCGCTCGATTTTTGACCCAGTAATCGCTTACCTAGTGACTCAGCGAGTTCGACTCGGAGAAGTCTAGATATATTGCAGTCAGCTTCGGCCTGCGGGCCATATCTGGTATATTTATTATTCAGTGCCTCGGCCCCTTGTTCTCTCTCTTGCACAATAATCGGCGGTTTCTTGTCGTGTTACGGTGGAAGCAACTTTGTCTCAGAGGTTTATGGTGTTCTGGTATGTGGTTTCTGTCACCATTATATTTTTTTCATGAATAGTCTTAATACTTTTACTTTCAGATAACAACAATAGGCTTACGTAACTCGAGAAAACGTTTTTATTACACCAACCAATTATAACTCGACAGATTTGTATTCATGAATACAGCCTGATAAAGTATGAATGCTCTTTTTATCGCTTTTCTCTCTTGGGATTTTTAACAATTCTATAAAATCAACGCTCGAGTGAGAAATTGGTATTCTACGCAATGAGTGCCGTTGAGTCCAAAAACAAAAATACGAGTGCTGATGAAACTGAAAAGATTATCGACAGTGAAGGCGGTATTTCATCCTTGGAAGATGAGGACAAGTACTCTGCAAACTGTTGCTGAGAGAGAAGGTAAATTCAAGTCATTTGGCCCTGTTTGTGCTCGAAACAAATGTTGGAACGCATTTTGTAGCTTTACTTCGCAGGGCTCGAAATTGCGCCCGATACGGGCGTAAATACGCCTAGATTTTTTCGTTTTACGCCTAACGTTTTCCACTTCGGCGTAAAATTACGCCCAGATCCTCTTACAAAGATAAAAAATAATCGTAAGACAAGTCTTATTTCCAAATCTCTAACACTATCTGATTAAAAAAAAAATTACTACCATTTGCAAGCAAGCGTTTAGTGTAAACTTTTTTGTCTGTTGTTTCAAGTTTGAAACGCATAGTTTACTAATTACGCGGCGACGTTTGGCGTGTGAAGTCCGAACTTTTAACCGCAAAATGTCAAAGTTTGACACAGCTCCTATCTATAAGCGTCGCCGCGTAATTAGTAAACTATGTAATTCTGGATGTTAATGCGGTTGTGCATGTACGCGTAAATTCGTAAACGTTTATCATTTACCAGGAAGCTATTATATTGGATCCATCCATTATATTTATGGATCAATTTACGTATCTGGGTAAACGTGTACGTATTATGTCAAAACGTATACGATAACTCATCGTACTCGATCTCTGCAAATCGTACTCAATCTCCACAAAAATCGGAAAAATCGATACCGACTCGATCGATCGTGCATGGGATCGTGGGATCCGGATCGTGATAGCATTATCGGATCCGCATTATCGTGCTCGATTTCTTGAAATCGTACTCGTTTCTCGAGTCTTTCTGAAACGTCCAGAGAAGGCAAAGAGAAGCTAAGGGAGTATTAGTATTAGTTTAGTATTAGATAATTAGCATTAGGGTAGGTAATAAGCATTAGAGTGTTAGATGTATAGTATTAGTATTAGATAATTAGTATTAAAAATTAATATTAGTATTATATAATTAGTATTTCTAATTTAGAAAATTAAGGAGTAGACTAGTGTGAGATAATGGAAATTAGTAATATTAGGTAATTATTAGTAGTATTACATTGATTAACCAATTTATCTTATGCCGTGTAACCCAGTGTGTACGAAACATCATTCTATATATTTTTATACCTATATATTATATTTTAAAACGTAAACGTAGGCACATCCTCTGGAGCCCTGGAGGTTTTCTTGTCAACCCTGAGAGAGAAAAGGACGTTACAGGCTCCCACGACACGAGAGGGTCGAATGTCAGCTATTTATAAAGCTATTTATAAAGACTTCCGAAATATGAAACCTTCAATCCAACGTTTGACCTTTGCCGGACGGTATAAACTGCAGGTTTGCACTAGTGCGCGAATTAGTTGATGTCTAATATAATGACGGTGGTTGATGTCAAATGATGGTGGTTGATGTCTAATGACGATAGTTGATGTCGGTTGATTACTACTGACGGCGTGTGATGCTAGATGTAGCCTGCTTACAGGCTCTCGGTTTTTTTCGGAAATGTTAGTTTTCGGGTCGGGCTTCGGTTACCTGCGGGTCCGGGCCTCGCTCGGCCCACAGGTAACCCAACATTTCCACCCAACCGAAAACTAATATTTCCGAAAAAAACCGAGAGCCTGTAAGCAGGCTATGCTAGATGACGGTGGATGATGACTACTGACGGTGGATGACGTCTAATGGTGGTCGATGACTGTTACTTGTGCTCCTGAAAACTTATAGGTGCGTTTTTCCTATTGGTGTATATAGGACATGAACTTATTACCTTTTTTTCCACGGGTGACCGCTGACCGCAGAGATTAGTTCCCAGTATTTTTAGGTCAAGTTGGAAACGAGTCTACGATCCTCTGGCCGGAAGTAGAACTCCCATTGCAAATCTCGCGTTACTTTTGTCCAAAACGGCGTGAAACAGAACAAAGCATTGTAGATCTCGACAAATAAGCCCAAGGTACATTCTCAACACATGAGGTACATTCTCAACACATGAACCAACATTCTCGTATAGCAAAATTCGGTAAATGAATGTATATTTTCAAAACTAGACTGATTTGAAAATTTCGTATACGTTTTGATTTCTCGACTATAGATCGTGCATTCTCAACACATGAATCTGTGTTCTCGTATATAAAACTACAATTCTCGACTAATGAATTGATATTCTCATCATACGAATTGTGAATCTCGACTGATTTGAAAATTTCGTATATCGTTTTGATTTCTCGACTATAGATCGTGCATTCTCAACACATGAATCTGTGTTCTCGTATAGTAAACTACAATTCTCGACTAATGAATTGATATTCTCATCATACGAATTGTGAATCTCGACTGTTGGAAAATCTCGTATACCTTTTGTCCGGAACGGCGTGCCATAAATTACGGCTAAAATTTTTACGCTCGGCGTAAAATTACGCCTCCTTTTTTCTCTTAATTTCGAGCCCTGCTTCGACACGGAATATTTTTCACATGTTCAACCGTCAATTCTGTTTCAGAAAATCAACACTGAGCGAAGGACTAACAAAATTGTCTCAAGTGAACCTTTACGGCGTGACTAAAACACAGGTAACTGGTACCGGTACGGCGGGTAACAGGTAACGGGTAGCTTAAGGTTATTTGTTTTAGAAAAATACAATAAAATGTCCGGTGTTAATTTAAAAAAAAGAAGAAATACCTGCTTTGATCACAGGAAATCCAAGCTCTGTTTGCGTTTTAAATTATACAATACCTTGGAACAACACTGTACATAGTTATACATCCAATAAATTTGAATACATATGATGATGATGATAATATAACGAAGGAAAAAAAAGAATATATAGCATTTCCTTTATATATACTAATAATAAGGAACAAACATTAGATAACATTATAAGGGTTTGTATGAGATTTTTAACGAGCCAGTATTTGCGCAGGCAGCCCAATCTCGTGATTTGTGTATTTACAGACCCATTCGAAAAATGGCATCCAATTTAACTATTGTTTACGACTGATTAGCCTCGCTTACACGTTCAAAAGTTCGTGTGGACTGACTAGCCTCGTGTTCACGCTACCAGGACAATGGCTTCTTAAATTGGACGCCATTTTTCGAATGGGTCTATACACTTACAAATATCGCTTGAATAGTTCAATCATATTATAAATCCTTCCAAAACATGTATGTTAGACAAATAAATACACGACTTCGCCCTACAATGTTCCAGTTGTGATTATTCATACCTCTAAGCTCTTCTAGGGGTCGTTTCCGCTTGTGAGGGAAGGAGGATTTGAAAAAACCCCGCCGACGCAGACCAACACTAGTTTTTACAGGAACTAGTTACCTATCATATATATATATAATAGCCGAGCCCGTGAACATTGGGTAACTGTCGCGAAACCCAACGGGCGAGTTTGTTTGAAATTGTGTTCGATTTAGGCTCGAGAAATGGGAATTATTTCAATTAAATGGTACGAGGCTCTTGGAATAGATACAATCTCGTACCCAGACCCCATTTGGTTTCTTACTGCGCATGCTCGACGAAAATAATAGGGCTCTGGAATAATCCGATTCCGGAAGTCCGCGAATCACGGACTTCCGTTGAATCTGCGCATGCTTATCATTACGTCACCCTCGATTCTCTCTCAGCGCCTCAGGCCTCGGTTTTGCTTTGGATTTGGACGTTCACCCGGTATCTTGATAGTGATCTTTTGCTTGCTAGTGTCAGGGCAAGCCTTGGGGAGTCTCTTTCATCTTCTGCCGTTTGTAGTTTGGATTTTAAGGCTTTATTTTCATGCATCAGGATCGTGTTTTTTATCGTGTGATGGACATCACACGATTCCTGAGTAAACAAGAGGATTCATGGGGATCGAAAACTCGCTGAAATCGCCTTACCCGAGCCAGATGACCACACAAACAGCAACTGAATACACCGTAGAAGCAAGTCAAGGCATTTTTACTTACGATTCTCTCGTATTTTTATAGCTCCTTGAAAGCTGGAGTTCGTTACATTCCCATACAAACGCTTATATTTAAGCGATCAGCGCCTGTTCACAACTTTACGAAATCGGAAAACGCCACTTCTGTCTATAGAGCACTTACGAACATTGTTGTTAATATGGGAATGTAGAGTATTACCTATCTGTTACGGTAAATCCCGCGGCTATATCCAGTTGAGTTCGATTTTCGAATTCTGAGAATATTCATGTACTGTGTGCGATGTATGTTGACGATGAAGTGATACGAACTCCCGAGTGGATACAAGCAAATATCTAAGAATCCCTGAAGATTTTTAGCAGCATCCATTTAGGTAAAATCCAACGGTTTTTAGCGTTTAGATAACCCGGCCCCATATTTCTGATGCCTATGTCCAAATAAATCAACCCTCCAGAAATGCTTTGTTTGACTTCCGGTGAAATTGCATTGTTCAGAACAGCCAATCAGAATACACAAAAATCGGATTATTCCAGAGCCCTATTCAATCTCGTTCCCAGAGCCCGCGATCTTCTGGCCAACGCCAAGATACGTTTGGTCACCGCTGGCCGAAAAACGCGCGGGCTCTGGGAACGAGATTGGAGCCCTATTATTTTCGTCGAGCATGCGCAGTAAGAAACAAATGGGGTCTGGGTACGAGATTGGGAATAGATACTGTTGTGTTATTATTTGAAGTTTAAGAGCGGCCGTCTGTAAATATCGCCTTAAAGTGTTTAGGATGAGAAAAAAATGAAATTCCTCAAACTTTCTCAGAATAATGGCCTGGGTGAGTGAGGCATATAAATATAACTTTTAGTTGAATCTGATTTTTATTTTAGCCAAACGGCGACAAAATCAGTTTTACGGCTCTCAGACCGGTTTTTAGGAGCTCGATACCACACATCGTTAACGGCCCGCCTAAAAATGAAAATATAAATTTATAGCAATACTGTGCAGCTAAATACAAAGAAAAGATAATGATTTCTCTTTTCATGGGTTGTTTATTTAATTTGATTACAAATTAAATATTTTAGCGATTTTTCATTATTTTGTTAATTTTAGACATTTTTGGTACGCAAAATAATGACCAAGTCGAGAAGCCAAAATCTCCAATGATACATGACCTAGCTATATTAGAGTATAACCTAGCGAAAGAGCAATGGTTCTTCTTCAAATACATGCAATACAATTTTTGGGCAATTAAAACTACGAATTTTCAGGGCACCAAACGCAAGTGGCACCGACGTAAGAATACTCTTTTTTTCCTCACAGCGTTCGAATGCACAGAATCTAAGATGAACATATTAAAAAAATATTATATCAACTTCTACCAGGTTAAATTTAATACTAAAGAAGCCTGAGTACTTTCAGATAGATTATATATCGGTTTCTACCAATTATGTACAAAATCAGTGGCTTTTAGCGGTATTTTTGCGATGACATATTGTTGAATCTTTACTCATGCCGGAGCGCCGACAACTTTCAATTGATAGACTACCTTTATGAGACTTCTAAGTCAATCCGAATGATCTACAGTTAGGAATGTTAAAAAGTAATTGATTAATATGTACCTTTCATGTGGTTTCGTAGAGAATCTGGAGAATCGGTAGTATAAACTGCCGTAGTTCAACTGTCAACAGCTGAGATTGCGTTACACACAGGAAGCCCGCTTTATCAGGAAATATGAACGCGTAATATAACTATATATGGACTTCTGGTTTACGTTCCGATCCGGGGAATTATATTTTATATAGGATCTCAGTATCACTGGATTTGTTTTTAATTTTTGTCTGAGTTTTTGTCTGATATTTATCTGTTATTTGTCTGTTGTCAATCGTTTGATTAGTGACCTCCCCCAATACTATGTGTACGTAACACGAAGTACCTACCAAATAGTTTTACCGAAAGCCGCTGGATTACCTCCCGGGGAGAGGGGGGTATTGTAGTTAATAAACTTAGCAAAATATCAAAAGGATATTGACCGCACAGTTCTACTAGACTGCTAGCAAGTCCCCAATGCTATTCCGTATTTTTTCAGAATGGCTAAACTGGTTCCAGATGGCTAACAATGGCTAGTCTGGTTACTTACAGACCCAGCCAACTACGTGTACCATGTCTAGCCATCTGGAACCTGACAAAATCGGGAATAGAATTGGGGAATTGCTAGCAGTCTACAGTTCTACGGCCTCGACAGATGTTCTCTCGGTATATTATAAACAAAGAATCGCATGAACTGCTCATGGCAATATAGACGGTTGTCATTTGAATCTCTGGGGATTGAGTGCAAACCATCTATTCTTAAAGTTCTCGAAAGGCTCGTGCAAATATCAGAACTTTCAAAATATCACTGTGCCTATAACTGGTGTATAACACGAGCAGTTCGTGCGATTTCTTCTACATATCATGGGGTACTTAGGTGCAAGAGCCTATTACCGTGAGCGTCCATCTGTGCTCCATAGGTAACTCCGCGTATTTACACCTTTGGCTATTTTTAGATTTCCCCCCACAAATAAATGTGTTTCCTAAATGGTTTTTTCCACAAATGTTTTTCTTTGTTCGAAAGAAAAACAGTAACGTCGAAAATTATAGCCTGTATATCGTTCATTCATGCGTTCAGTGTTCGCAAGAAGGTACACTATCTGTAAAACAATGTAACCTGGTTCTATAAATAGCCCAAGTTGTAAATACGCCGAGTTATAGACATAGTATGGGAGATGGACGCTCCTGGTAATGGGCTCCTGATATGTGCGGCCATGAGGTCCAGAAACAAATAGCTCAAATAACCGGATAAATGACAAAGGCCATGTTGGTGCCCCAACAAAAGAAGCTAACGAGCAATCTATTGGTGGTTTTCATCGTCACGACACGCGATCGCAAAATTGGTTTGTATCGATAAAATCAAATAAAACATCCTGGTCTTTGTAGAACTACCAAAAATTGCCAGACATGCAACCTGGAGGTCGTTGGGTTCGAGTCCCACTTGGGTCAGAGATTTTTTCTCTTTCCCTCGTAGGGCGTGCACACACAGCACTACAGCATACCACTTTACAACACATTCTTTACACCTACTAGTGCTACGCGGCAAACATGATTTCATATCATAACTACATATACATATATAATCGCCGTGACCCATAAAACGCACCAATACCCACGATTGCTCTCATCTGACTTGATAGCTCAGTTGGTAGAGCGCCAGACATGCAACCTGGAGGTCGTTGGGTTCGAGTCCCACTTGGGTCAGAGATTTTTTCTCTTTCCCTCGTAGGGCGTGCACACATAGCACTACAGCATACCACTTTACAACACATTCTTTACACCTACTAGTGCTACGCGGCAAACATGATTTCATATCATAACTACATATACCAAAAATACACCAAATTTAGGAATATTAGATTATTTCCTAACGGAGCTGTGGGTCAATGAAAGTACGACAATTTTACAGTACTTTGTATGCGGCCGCCGAAAAGCATTGGGTTTCACTTCAAAACTCTTTGAAGGCAACTTTTAAAGTTTTATCGAGTTAAAAAAATAAATTTGACACAATAACATGGATTTTTATGCCTTCCGGAAAACACACTGGGTCGTTCTGTCATAAAATTCAAAATTGATTTACTCTGGAACAATACTAGCCTGCTATGCAGACGCATTTTTTTCACTTTCATAAATTCGAAGAAAAAGGTAACGTCAGCTTACCCGAGCGCTTAATTAGTTTCCAATATGCAAGCACGACGTCAGCACGTTTGTTTTATTTTTCTGCCCAATCAAAGCCATTGTTAGAATTTTAGTGAATTGGCGCGCCAGTGAACACGCTCCTATGATTGGTCAATGGCAAATGTATTGTCTGAATTCTTTTAAATGCAACAAACGTCACTTTCCAGGATATGGAAGGTAAAATCTGATTGGTCCATAAGACTGAGGTGTGCATATTGGAAACTAATTAAGCACTCGGGTAAGCAGACGTTACTTTTTTCTTCGAATTTATGAGTGAAAAAATACGTCTGCATAGCAGGCTAGAACAATACACCCTATCGATGTGAAATTTTCTGTGTAGGCTTTTATTATCGATGTTTAGAATATATACAAAGAACGGCTTTGTAGGACTTATAGTTTATATGACGTCAAGTGAAAACCAGCAATTGTCATTCTTGACCCTTTCTCTTATTCGACCATGCGCAGTAAGAAATAATAGAAGGGTCTGGGGTCGAGAATGAGTTATTGTGAAAATGAAACTGGATGTTCTCCGTTTTACTACTACCCGGAATTAGACATATTCTAACAAAAAAAACTGGACTCGGAAATCGAAATGACATCGGAAACGGGGATTACCTACCTTATTATCAGTCAGGAAATGGTAAACATGCCACAACGCTGCTCCGCCTGTTTGGTATGAAAAAATATCGACTCACTTAATATATTCATAGCTCCTCCTGCGCGGGGCCGAACGTGAGCCATACACACAGCGACCGATCGAAAACATTGCTGCTCGCGTCCGTCCGGCCGAATCCCTCAATCCGCCACGCGCGCGCCCCCACCTCTAATATTTGTGGCGATTTTCCCCCATCTTCACAGTTGATCATGTCTTGATACCTTGATTGATCCAAAAATTCATTTCAACCCCTCTGTCCGAAATATCTTTCAGCTACTCTACTGTGGTCAGAAATATTCGGAGCTCCACCTATAGGCTTGCCTACATACAGCTATTTCAAGAAATGGTGCTTCTGACAAACTACATTCCCAGCCCGAAATGGATTGTGGGTGTAGCTGAAAGTCTGTGAATTCGTTTGTTTTTAGGTCAAAAACTTTAAGACGAATATTAAAGTGCATATAAGCCCTAGCCAGTTACCTTCGATATCGATTGTACATGAAGTGAATAGTCCAACAGTAGAATATTTCTGGACATTTGCTGAATTTCTTTGTGCTTGTGAATTAAGCTATTTTCTAATTTAGATTTTTATTTGTAAAATCACTTTGATAAGCTTCAAATATAACTTAAAATTTAAAAATAGGTAATTTGTCTCTACCAGCATGCTTTTGTATAATATGTGATGACATCACATCATTAACATATTGGAAATATAAACCTTTATATCTCGTAGACGTAACACCCAAATCAAGAAATATTCTAAACCTATGGTTTATCCACTTCATGTACCGGCAATCGATATCAAAGATAACTGGCTAGGGCTTATATGCACTTTAATGGTTCCTGTGAATAGATTTCCGAATCACACTGAAGTTTATGCGTTTCGTATAGCTGGATAGTTATACCCACAATTCACTTCGGTCTAAGAATGTCGCTTGTCCGGGACAACCTTTTAGAAATAGCTGTATATATATTAGTTCCACACCTGTCAATTAAAAATACTTCTGACCAATCACAACGCATCAATGGTCTCCGGGAAAGTATTACCGCCATCTTATCCACAAGCTCGTCAGATTTTCAAGCGCTGGAAGAAATGCTTTCCGAGAAAACAGCTCCGCAAATTTGACAAGAATCAGACACAATCCCATACGAAAAAGAACGAGTCGCGACCGAGAGAGCTAATATCTATTAAAACCACTGTGTTACCTTTCCTATCTTGTAGGAGAGCTGTAGCAGTGTTTTTATAATGTAGATCCGATATCTCGTCGTGAATGGATTCTGTCTGATATTCGTCGTACTCCCTGAAATAGATAAATAGGAATAATGATTAGGGAACCACATTCAGTAATGCATGAGTGACCTCACGGTGGTTTGCCCGGGACCGGCTCTTGTTCTTCAATCTATAGAGCGGATTTTGTAACGAGTGGGCAAGTTACGGCACTGACTACATCACGGTTACTGTACGACATGCCGTGACATTGAAATGGTTTCCCCTTGTTTTTTTGATCCAATCAAATTACAGAGTTACGGTACAGTAAGTTTCCGTACGGCTACGGACATGCCGTATTTTTGTCCCATTCATTACGGTAGGCACAGCCCATGGGAGGGTGGGGTGATGTGCTTTTCCTCGATTAAGTGCCTGGGGCGCTTATTTCAATATTTTGTGGGGAGGGGGTGGGGGCAAGCGCTTAATTGCTGCCGCAGCGAGCGAGCCTGAAGCGAGCGAGGTCGCGGCTAGATTCCATCCGCCAGAAGGTCGAATTGCAATGCACTGCACTATTTTCTCGATGTTATATTTCTAGGCTACAAACTAAAGCGGCACTTAGAAATTTAGGCGAACAAGTACGCTTCCCTCAACTATAAAAAAACAAATCGGCTCCACGAAGACTCGAGCCGAAACCCTAACCCATCTATTAACCGAAACCCTAACTGTCACTATCCCTTACGCCACGAGGGATTTGCCGCTTTTTTAGAACTTTTATACTGCATGCTGTTTGATTAGCAGGCGTTACATCATTAGACACCAGTTCCTGCTCTCAATGAAGTATTTTAGTGCAGTGCATTTTGGGATTGCGTCCTTCTGGCGGATGGAATCTAGCCCTAACCCAGTTCTAATCTGTTAGCGGGTCCAAATCTCGATTTCTTTTTTTTACCACAATGCATCACTTCTATTGGCTTTTTTTTACCACTGCTTTGCACGGATCTGATCGTCACGTGACATCACACGAGGTGGAAGCTAACTACGTTGATCAACCGTTCTTTAATGCATTTCTGTGTATGCGATCCTTGTGTAATCATGAATTTGTTGACGTGTAGAGGTGTAGGCGCACTCTGTACGTGTCAACTATCAGTTTCCAAAGAGCAAGATCTCTCCTGTTATCAAGATGGTGAGCAGCAAATCATTTTCTTCTATTGACCTTCGATAAAGTCAAGCAGCCGGTTCAAAACACAATTAGCATTTACAATTACGGGGAGAAAATGTCGGGAATTGGTAGGCTTAGGGAATTTACCGGGAGATCGTTGATATGTCGGAACAAAATGAAAATAATTCGGGACAACTTTTGAGATACACACCACAACTCGAACAGGATTCAGTTGCACGATAGCCCCAAAACTACAAAATATGTTCATCTAACACCTTAGCATTTATCACCCAGTAATCTATTTTTCCTGCCAAAGTGCTACTGTAGGTTCTCTTCTAATACACTTCCTTAACTGAGCGGAGCAGCATTCAGTAATAATAGTAGTATAGAAGGGTTGGAAATACCCATTTTTTTTAGGAGGAATACATAATCGTGAGGGGGTATACATTATTTGCGATGACGTCATAGCCCTATTGTCTTTTGGTCATAAACAAAATGCGGTGGAGTCTTGTAGTTACTGTGCGTGTGCGGGCGCATTGTGGGTCTTCTTACGTCTTACAACAACTGAATGTTTGAAACATATATGGTCCGCGTCAGGCAAAAAGGGCCCGGACGACATTCAAGTTAAATAATTCCTACAATGGTGTTCCTAATAACAGGTTGAAGATTGTATTGTATTCTTGACGAGAAGCGCTACATTTCATTCCTAACAATAAATGTCAGTTACAAGAAATGGACAACAAAAATCAGGGGTGAAATTTACGTGATTTTGATGCAATGGTCCGATAACAAATATAACCACAAAAAAAATATACTTGCTGGCATTAAAGAGTAAAAAAATAAATAAGATGAACCAGATTATCACTTTTTAGCCCCAAAAATGTCTTTTCTGCAGTCATTCTGCTCCCCGTAGCTCATAATATGATTTGAGCAATAGTATAAGTTATACCTTGAAACAATTGTCCGATGATAAGGAATCATTTGCGTCTGCTAAAATTGTGATCACACCTTTGTGTAAAAATATCGTAAATTTCGTCTTCGATTTCACTTGTCAATTTCATGAAATCAACACTACTTGTTAGTAGCACATTGGCGCTCGCGATGCATATTGCAATCGCACCACAACTATAAAAAACATGGTACAATTTCAAAATACATTTACATATTATGTCGTCCGGGCCCTTTTTGCCTGACGCGGCTTATATTTTATTTAAATAAAAAGAATGCCGAAACCAGGGTTCGAATCTAATACTTTTAGAATTACTTGATAACAAGAGGCTGTACCAGCCTTTACTCGAGCCATATGGAATTTCAACAAGGAATAGTTGGTATTCTTTGCAGGTTTGATTAAAAAGTATTTTACGCTTGCAATTTTTTTAGCCTTTGGGAGAATAATAAATTATTTTGAATTCTTTTTACATGAGTTACATATATAAATTATTTTTAAGAAGAATTGTGATTCTGTCTCCAGGGAAGCCATATAATAAATATATTATATTAGTCATGTAAATATAATCCTATTTTAGAGTGCCTGGGATGATAACTAACATGGAAAACAGAAAACAAATTGCAGCCATGTTTATAACAGTAGCTACATATGTTTGAGACTATACATGTAGCAACACAAGACCAGTGATAATATAGTGAACACGAATGGTTAATTCTGTGCTGCTCTGCTAAGACTTACAACTCTTTATCAAACAAGTTTGATTTCACATGGTTTCGCATGGTTTTCAGGGAAGAATAGGCGAATCATTGCTGACGTCATTGTTTACATTTTTGCCTGATTAGCATAAATTAAACTTCAAGCTACAAACAGAGTACATCAGTTGAAAGAGAATTTTAAACTTAGTAATCACCGAAAATGTAAGATTGATATGTTAAATATTTACGGAGAAATTGACTTTTCAAAACTGTAAATTGGGCTGGGGGGCAAAAGTTGGCAACAGCCATACATTCTTTGTAAAGTTTGCTATTTTTAAATCACTGACTTGTTCCTCAAAAAAAAATTATTTTATCATTCTAAAATTTTCGGTGATTATCAAGTGTGTCAATCTCTTTAGATTTATGGACTCTGTTTATATGTACGTTGCTTGAAGTTTGATGTATGCTAATAAGGAAAAAAAGTAAACAAGGATTCGCCTATACAAGAGGCCAAGTAAGATCAACAACAAGTCTTTAACATAACACATGCAATGTTCCTTTGAACTTCCTCCCAGTTATTTAGCATTCAGTTTTGCACTGTATCAGTAGCTTTGCCTATTTACTTGCAGCTACTACACCAGGGGTCAACCCCCAGGTACCCTGGGGATTTGCACAAATACCCAATCAAACTCGTTGTATCAAATCCCCTGATATGGGACACAGCAATTAGTAAAAATTCATACAAGGTTCCTGATCTATGAACCAAAGTGAGCTTTTCCCGCTCACCGATGGGCAACAAACAATTAATTCTGACAGGTTCCCATGGATCCACCCCTGGGGGAAGCTGCTAATACATGCATTATTTACCCATCTATTTACAACAACAACAAAATAATTTAAGGCAGCAGTCATGATTATATGGATTTACACTATATTAATATATAAAATGTACATAGTGGCAACAAGGGAACTACATGTAGTACTACTACTACTAACAGAGGAGAATGTCAATGTATTTAGCATCATGGTATTGCTAACTGGGGAAAAACTCATTTACTCTATGTATACAACTATATCCACTACACTTGAGGGTGGTCACTACCAGAGATTTGGTTGCATTCTCAGTGTCGGCCTACAATTTAACATTCTGATCCAAGAAGACATGAAGGTCTAACCATTTGCAGATGTCAGAGCAAAGGCAGTACCCAGTTCTCCCACTTATTTGAAGGTCCCATCAGGATTTGAACCCACTACCTCCTGCACAACAGACTGACACTTAACCACTGAGCTTACTGGAATGCAGTTTAAGCAAACTGGAGGCTACCATCTTTCTGTTATAGGCCCAAACTTAGTTCAGATAAAATTAATCCAATTGCAATGAAATTATAAATACATATAGATGATTTAGAATAAATTATTAGTTCTCAAAGAAATTATCGACTGCATGAGTCCATTTCAGAAATAAACATGCGATTTCCACTCGGTTTTTGGATTATTGGAGTCATCTGTCTTCACACCAAATAATTAATTGCAGTTGTAGATCTTCCCACTTGTTTAGATTAGTGGATCCGTATTCCTATTTTACTGAAAGAACTGATAAATTGGGCCAATTTCTGGAGCCCATTTTCTAGTCTATTAGAAGCCATTTAAACTTTAAGAGGAAATAATAAATACCAAATATGTCAGATACATAAATTTGGACGCGGACGATCTCATTCTCAGACTCCTTTCGTATATAAAAACGTGAGAATTTTCCATGCAAACGGCCCGTAAAACTCCTGTCGGCCCTAGTAAAACTGAACATCTTGGTATTTCAGTCCAAGAAGCCTTTTGTTTCAGCAAAAATGGCCCCAAAACAAGGTGATTTGCCATAACAAGGCATAAGTCCTTTGTAGCCGCCATCTTGGATTTTTCAGAGAGAAACCTGTCCCGCGTGTTTATCCCGTAGGGAATCGATTCTGATTGGTTGACGGGCCTGGAAGTCGACACAGAAAATAATAAAAATAAAAATTATAAACACTTGCGAAACTTGACTCGGGCTAATAAACCTGAAGTAACGCCTGATTATGCAAGGATGGGGGCGCTTAATCGAGGAGGTGGCGTGGCCGAGTGGTTAACACGGCGGACTTGCAATCCAGGGACCTTGAGTTCGATTCTCCGTGCGCTCGACCACGCATGTAAATAACCAGTCGATTTGCTTCCTCGTCGACTGGGATTCTTATTGTTTAGTTTAAACACGGCCACATCAGCTTATGGCGGCTGCAGTTAAATGCACCGTGTATAAATAAATGCTATTTATTATTGAAATACGGTAACTTACTGGGCAATGATTTGTGCATTGATGATGTGGACCTTCTGCATCAGCCAGTTTCTGTTGGATCTTAGCATTCCCTCGACGTCGATGGGCAGGTTTGGGTCATCAACTGAACCTGAGCAAGCAACACATACTTTGAACAGAATATTTTGCGATTGAGTGTTGTAAAACCAAAACCAAAGTAATTACAGAGCCAATCACAGGAGCAAGTAAAAACACAATGAGCCAATCAGGAGCAAGTAAAAACACAATGAGCCAATCACGAACTGAAGTAATTCGTGATTGAAGATAACTGAAACGGATTGATTTTAGCAACCAATCAGGAGAAAGAGTGAACATAATCGTGGATAACTAAGTATACATAACTCTGTACAGGTATTCTTCGAAGTTGATACCTCCAACGGAACTAACCTAACCCCTCCTCAAGGCCCTATAATTACCTAACCCCTCCCCTCAAAGCCCTATAATTACCCGACTCCTCCTCATGGCCCTATAATAACCTGACCCCTTTCCATGGCCCTAATCTATCCCCTCCTCAAGGCCCTATAATTACCTAACCCCTCCTCAAGGCCCTATAATTACCTGACCCCTCCTCATGGTCCTATAATTACCCGACCCCTTTCCATAGCCCTAACCTATCACCTCCTCAAGGCCCTATAATTACCAGACTCCTCCTCAAGGCCCTATAATAACCTGACCCCTTTCCATGGCCCTAATCTATCCCCTCCTCAAGGCCCTATAATTACCTAACCCCTCCTCAAGGCCCTATGATAACCTGACCTCTTTCCATGGCCCTAACCTATCCCCTCCTCAAGACCCTATAATTACCTGACTCCTCCTCAAGGCCCCATAATTACCTAACCCCTCCTCAAGGCCCTGTAATTACCAGACTCCTCCTCATGGCCCTATAATTACCTGACCCTTTCCATGGCCCTAACCTATCCCCTCCTCAAGACCCTATAATTACCTGACTCCTCCTCAAGGCCCCATAATTACCTAACCCCTCCTCAAGGCCCTGTAATTACCAGACTCCTCCTCATGGCCCTATAATTACCTGACCCTTTCCATGGCCCTAACCTATCCTCTCCTCAAGGCCCTATAATTACCCGACTCCTCCTCAAGGTCCTATAATAACCCGACTCCTCCTCAAGGCCCTATAATTACCTAACCCCTCCTCAAGGCCCTGTAATTACCAGACTCGTCCTCATGGCCCTATAATTACCTAACCCCTTTCCATGGCCCTAACCCATCTCCTCCTCAAGGCCCTATAATTACCTGACTCCTCCTCAAGGCCCTATAATTACCTGACTCCTCCTCATGGCCCTATAATTACCTGACCCCTTTCCATGGCCCTAACCTATCTCCTCCTCAAGGCCCTATAATTACGTAATCCCTCCTCAAGGCCCTAAAATTACCTAACCCCTCCTCAAGGCCCTATAATTACCTAACCCGTCCCCATGGCCCTAAAATCATCTAACCCCTCCTCAATGCCCTATAATTACCCGAATCCTCCTTAAGGCCCTATAATTATCCGACTCCTCCTCATGGCCCTATAATTACCTGACCCCTTTCCATGGCCCTAACCTATCCCCTCCTCAAGGCCCTATAATTACCTAATCCCTCCTCAAGGCCCTATAATTACCTAACCCCTCCTCAAGGCCCTATAATTACCAGACTCCTCCTCATGGCCCTAAAATCATCTAACCCCTCCTCAATGCCCTAATAAATGAAAGCCCCCACCCTCCCGACTGGTAATCCTCCCGACTGGTAATTCTCGTAGTTGAACTTGAATAGAACTAACCAGTGCTGCTGGCGTGGGCATGGTTTGTTAGCACTGACCATACCACCTCTCCAAACACCTGAATTGTCTTCATCGTGGAGGGTGTAGGCTTAGCACAATGAGCTGCTGTGACGAGGTCTGGGTCTGTCAGCCAGCGGTACAACGAATAGGCTAGTATCTGATATGAAACAACAGTACACATTCATGCCTACTCTCGTAGGATTGGATCGAGAAGAAATTCCTCATGGCGTTACATTATCAGCCCCAACTGGGCACCAGACTTCTCTCCCTTTATTACACGTCGTGTATTCTTACTTTAGTCCTTTTAGCCCCAATGGTAACATGCAAATTCTCCTTGCTTATCTTCATAAATTTCTTGTAGTGTCAGTTAAGAGAATTTGGTGTCACATTAGCCTGCGAAGTGGCGTAAAGGACGAAGAAGAGGGGAACAGGGGGGATTGGGAAGAGGAAGAAGGGGGGCTCATGACATAGATAAGAGATACTTGTTACTTATTTTCACATGGCTCAGTTTTCTATTGTTCTTTCAGGGGACTATATCACATATCCCCTCGTTTCAGGCCGGTAACCCTTAATTAATAGTAGCACTGGTTATTTACAAAATCAGATATTTAATTGACATTTGAGCCTGGGAGCTAAATAAACCGTAAAGTTATCGAGTTAGCCCCCAGCATTTTGGGTCAAACTATAAATGGATATTAGGAAAGTATAGAGATATAAAGAACAATATAATATAGGAATAAGTTTGAATAAATGATATAGTGAGGTATGAAATATTGACTCAGGTGGGTTGCTCTGATAGTAAATATTGTTTTACATTTTTTGAGAATGAAAATACAGTTAATTCCTTAAGGTGAGCAGGGAGTTTTCGCCACATTTCAGTCGCCATGTAAGAAATTGTTTGTTTTCAGGTATTTGTTCTAACGCGTGATTTGTAAAAATTCTGATTAGCCGCGTACCTATAGTGTTGTGGGAGTTAACATGGCTAGCGTATTGGAAAAAATCACCCAATATAGCTGGTAGTTGTCCTTTGTGCCATTGATGGGCGAATTTTAGTGCGAATGTCTTGGAGATTAAGCAGGGGTAGGGCGCTTTCTGTATTTTTTCCAAATGAAACTGAAAAGAATATTAACCTAACGACTTAGTTTTGTTTGTACTATTTTTTAGGACTGATTTGTAGGCGCTTAACCCCATGCTAGTATAGCGTACGAAATAAGGGGATATATTATGTTATACTACAGTTGGTTTAACTGTTGTAGAGATTAAAAATATCTTAATATATATATTATTCCAGCGTATTGGGATATGCGGACATGTGAACTTCCAAGATATAGTGTTATCGATCATTACCCCTAAGTATTTGACGTGGTCTTTCCTGTCCAAATTATGGCACGTTGACCCATTCGAATTGCGGATTTGTATATTAACATCCATATTCGTATGGCCGGGACCTCAAAGTGCCAATAAGCCATTTGTTTTATTATTCAAATCGATTCTACATCAAGTGAATAGTTGAATAGTAAAACATGTCTTGATTTGAGTGCTGTGTCTGAGTTATAGAGGAGCTAATTATGTGACGTCATAGTAGGCCTCATTTATTTTTTAAACGTGATGTCAGAAAAAAAAAAATATATACGTTTTATTTTGGCCTTATATCAGTGATTTGCCAAATATTTTGTAAAAATCAGAAATAGTTTCATTCACAAGGAGAAAGAAATGAGCTTTTGTTGGACTCCCCTAACATCACATAATTAGCATATTGGAAATAGAAACCTCTATAACTCAGACGCAACACTCAAATCAAGAAATATTTTACTATTCAACTATTTACTTGATGTAGAATCGATTTGAATGATAACACATTTGGGCTTATTTGCACTTTGATAATTGGCTTCTCTTCGCTTTATGCAACAAATTAACCCCTCTGGTTTTTAAAGTGCCACTACCACGAAAATTTACCATTTCGATTTGCCACTTTTTCAGTGTCAATAGGTCAAATAGTATTAGAAATATCCGAAATAGTAAAAAATATTTCCAAATGGGCATATTAAACCACACATGTTTAGGAGAGTTTACTGGTAAAATCCTGTCGGCCATTTAATGGAAGCCATTCCATTATTCAGCGGAAATGATGTCATACACTTAACACGACAACCAGTATGCACAAAAAAGTAGCCAACCTCGCAAAGATAAATATAACTTTCTTCTTATGTACGTGAAGACGCTTTTAGTAGAAATATGCCTCCAGGCGTTGTGTTCTGCAGGCGAGCGTTAAGTGTATGACATTACTTCCGCTGAATAAACCTTTGTTTAAAGCTGAACAAAGGGAACGGTCTCCAGTAATGGCAGACGTTTAGATTCAATATTCGGAGCTAAAAAAAAAAGACTTCCTGTCGTTATATCGAAAAACAATTTGAACTGGAAATAATATATCAACTCTACTTTATAAATGTGCAAAAACCTGATGTAAAAATCTGACCATGACCGCGTAAGAAAAAGCCTGGGTCGATCCCGGGTAGACATCATCTCGTTAATGCATTATCATCCATGGCGCCTTACTATCACAACAACATAGATATATATAGAATATACACAGTCTGTGAGTTGTTTGTAAAGAAAAAAGTCATTTTGGAAAATGCTAAGTATTTATTCAAACTATTGGAAAGTCGAATTAATTAGATGACGTCTACCCGGGAATCGACCCAGGGTTTTATTTACGCGGCCATGGGTCAGGAAAGGTCAATTTTTCACCATTTCAAACAAGCGTAGAACAGAGTATTCTCTGAAAACCAAATAGTTCTTCCCAGAAGTACTCAAAACCTTTCAAAGGTTCATAGGTATAAAATTGCAAGAAGGGTTAGAAGCACTTTAAGTCCCATGTACACACATTTATCGCACTCTTAAATTTGAGACCGCGGGCCTATCAGTTTGGGACCGGCACTCTTGATTTGCACGACAAAAATCAGCCAATAATTTTACGGCATGGCGCATAATCAGCTGGTAAAAGATAAGACAGGAAAAGGGTTTTGAGTCAGAAAAGTGGAGGCGAGTCTCCTTCATGACTTATTAACATTAGTTGTAACTGTATTTTATGCTACTGCTAATGAACACACTACAACTACCAGAACTCTTTGCGCTGATCCTTTTACTCCTCTAATTTGGACCATCGTCTCGGAATTCTCAAAGGAGTTGAGAAATTTGAATGAGAAAAAGAATTTGAAAAGGATTCCGGTAGTTGTACAATGTAGTACAATGGTGCCATAATGCAAATATCCAGACCTTTATTCCAGCACTTCTGTTTGATGTATCGATGGACTTTCGATGCAAAGATTCTGAAACATAAAAAAAGCACTTTGGAAATAGTATTTTGCACGCCTAGATCACGGCCTAACGAAATTAATAGGAGGAAGAAAAGTTTGGATGTGAGATATGAGTTAACACGGTCAGCATAATACCTTGAAATCTGCTGAAAAACTGGAATATGACACTTGGTAAAGCATTCAGGCTATTTGTTAGATTGGTGATCAAATCCCGTAAGGCAGCGTAGATTATCTCGGTTTTGCCTACGAAACAACAAGTATGAGTTAGTGATTTGGTTACAAATGGCATGTTATGAGTCCTTGAGCTTCACTCCAAAATGACTGAAGGACCAAAACCATGAGTTTCTGAACAAGAATAGGCCCTGTTCTACCTTTAACCCTGACGATATTCTCTTATGGCGTATTATCTGCCCACTATGTCATCGCCCAAATGTTTCATCAGCTTGACATTGCTAACCGTTCTTACGGCATTTTCCCTATCCAGCTGTGAGTGCTTGCATGCATGCCTAGATTTCTGTAAATTGTCCGGTTGTACGAAATATATCGCTGACAAGCCTCGCATGATACTTAGGGTCCCAGGCCGCTGTCATTAAGTTTTCAAGTTGCTGAACAACCGACTGTGAAGAATGACCGGCTTGTTGTGCCATTAGCTATAACCCTGGCGTTAAGTTCTACATTAAAGACCGGTTTCCATATAATCGCAACGATCGCAGGATTCTTTTGTTCGGTGTGAATCGAAGCGTAAATTTATACGCATATGGAAACCAGGTTTAAGTAGCCGGCGATCATCATCATAGACTATTTCGCAACCCCACCGTCGCAGTGCACTCTGGGATGGATCTCTGTTTTCCGTTGTTGTTGTTGGGCGGCCATCTTGGATACTGAGATATCCATCCCAGAGTGCACTGCGACGCCGGGGTTGCAAAAAAGTCTATCGTTGCTGGTGATGATCACCGGTAACAGACTTCTAACGACAGTCCTATTGTTCGCTCTCCGGTGGCTCTTACACATTAGCTGATATTACAATGGCGTCTACGAATAGCAGTTTCAGCGCTATTGACCCCAACGCCTCACTTCAATGTAATGAAGCGCCATTCAAACTGTGTATCTAAATTAGCCGTGCTTGTTCAAGAGGGTGTTGGTGTCGTGCAAGAATGATGGTTTCAATGGCGTTTCATTACATCAATACCTCGGAAACTGCTATAGATGGGCTGCACATGACGTCACGGCGGCCATGTTGGTGTACCTTTAACAATAGATTCTTCGTTAGCTTCTTTTGTTAGGTACACCAACATGGCCGCCATGCCCTTTGTCATTTGAATCTCTGGGGATTGAGTGCAACCCATATATTCGAAGACGCCACTGTAATATCAGCTATTGTTGTAAATAAAGAATCAAATATGAGTTTATCAGAATGTTATAACAAAATTCGGGTGGTGTTTGTAATAGCGTCGTTAGCTACATGATCAGTTTGACAGATCTTACTATTGCTTCGCGCGATGTCGCGGGTGATGCAAGACGGGGCATTCCCCCCTGGTCGATAAATTCCTTAAAATTCTGACGAGAGTTTGATGTAGTCACATTAATTAAGGGTGCGTTCTTATGGGACGTATTCTGAAATTAGAATACCTTGAAATACTGCAGATATTCATCTTTCGAAATGTAGAAAGTAGTTGCCACTTTTAGTAAACGTAAACAACATTGTTTTATTGGTTGATTCCTATTTCGGAATAGCAGGAATATATCCAAAAAACGTGTCCTATAGATCCACCGTAATGAAACAGATAGCGGCTTGTACATTTACCCACAATCCTTTGCGCGTTAAAAACTTTAAATCCGTTTTAAAACCGCAGTAGAGACGGAGAGTTTTAAAATCTTGGAAACAAGCCAGTACAAGTGCTGTTGTCAATACATTGTTACTGTAGAGAATGGAGGGTTCTACATGTTAGTTTGACTATGTTAGGTTCGCAAGGAATTGTGATCAAATGTGGGTCGTTTTACGTTCTTGGGGGCGCATATCAAAACTTAATTGCGTCTTCTTTCCATTTTTATGCCGGGTAAATAGCGCAGAACAGATATAACAAAAATCACTGCAAGATTATTATGAATTCAAGTCAGTCGAACCTAATCTATCCTCCTGTACTCTGGGTTCCAGAAGCTTGAAGAAATAAAAGGCGAGAGAGAGGAGAGAGAAGAGAGAAGAAAAAGAAGAGTGTCTGGTGTTATCCGTTGAGAATCTCACTTCCATGTGCTGAGTTTCAAATCAAGAAAACACGTCAAACCGGTTTTGCTAGGCCATTGGTAATCAAAATTACTGTTACATTCAACACTCAAGGTTGCGCCTGGTAATGAGTAGATTATCCAATCAGGGACGAGGTTCAAATTCTGAACCTCATGTTCTCTCTCTCTCTCGGGCTCCGTATCCCCAAGAGTAATACAATTTCAATCCAATTTGCAATTCAATTTCAATTCAATTTATTAACAAATACTACAAGGAAGAACATACAGAAGAAAAGCCAAAGCAGAGGCAGAGTAAGAATGTACTTACTTTTTGGTTGAACACTTTTGGTGGACCTTTTGGAAGGGCATCCGCACGGCAGTGTACTCATAGCGGTAAAGTTGAACGATTTGGCTCCTTTGTTATCTTGCTGACAAAGACGCTTCAAAGACGGGCCAAGAAACCTGTTAGATAGAAAAAATATGCATCACGCGACAAGACTGACTGATTTGTCACATTACGAATGGTCGTCATGCATGTCCGGGCCGCTGAGTGTCCTTGGTTAACGCTAGAATTCTACAGAGTGAGAATTTAAACGATATACTGTAAATTTATCGTATCTCTTTAAGGTGCTGTTTCCTTGTAACTCGTCTCACAACAGTTGAAAGCGATGCTTTGCAGTTGAATGAAAGGGGATGTTACAATGCTTCTTGTTACATAGCCATAAGTTTTCCAGATACAATGCACGCTCTCATTGGCTGATTCAGGGTCACATGGCAGTCATCAAATTTCAATGTTGCCCGCCACGTGATCACATCGTGACAGAAAATGGTGTGATGTGTCGCGCATGGCACTGGCTAGCTAAAAAGGCGGGAAATATTTGTTTACCAAAACGTCTAGATCTTCATCAAAAGCTGATTTTTCGTCGAAAGAAAGCGTTCAAAATGGAACCAGCTCCGAAGAAACAATTTACATATTTATCAAGCGCGAGAGTGAGAAATTGGTAGCTAAAAAAGGATGCAGTAAAGACACAAAACTATACTAAAAAAATGCCGTAGCGATGATGGCAGCGTTTTGTGTTGAAAAGCAGCTTCCCGAGGAGAAGACGACAAACCTCGCTCATATCAGGTAGGTCCCGTATTTATGCACACCTTTGCCTCTAGGAAAACTTATGTCTATATAACAAAACACTTAATGACTGTTCCCTCGGAAATCAGTGAGTTTTGTTTCCCTCGGGACCAGTCATTAAGTGTTTAATGCAACTTGTCTCGCGAAGGCGACCGCAGGACTGGAACGGTTACGTCAATGACGCCGAATAGCAAGTTGCACGAAGAGCGTTACACTGCAACACTTATGTATTGCAGTGTTGCCGCAATCGTTGCGGTATAATGAAAACTAATAAATCAATGTTCTTTAGTAGTAGTAGAGGTAGTAGTATTTTATTTATACACGTAAACACATGATTAGCGCAAGGCTCGTTAAAACGCGTACGTGTTAAAGTTGCAGAGTAAGATATGTAAGAAGTAGCATTACACGGAATAGTAAATCCTACGATAATACTAAATGTCTATAACTAATGCATAATAAGCTTAAATCCGGCTAAGATAACACTAAATGTATATAAAGGATAAATCCTAAGATAACACTTATGTCTATAAATAATAGATAATAAATCCCATCGTAACAGTTGATGTCTATCGATAATGATTAAGGTAATAAATAACATCAAGTGCTGAATTGGTTAACCTAATGTGTAGTGGTCAGTAGCTAGAAAGGAGCTAGTGATAACACTAAATGTCTATGAATAATAGATAATAAATCCCATCGTATACAGTTGATGTCTATAAATGAATAATGATTAAAGTGACAAATAACATCACTGAATTGGTTAATCTAATATATGTAGTGGTCAGTAGCTAGAAAGGAGCTAGTCTCCGCAAAGTGAGCAAGAGCAATTAAAACATTCCAATAGATAAATTTACATTTAGTAACATTGCCTTTAATCTGGGCAATGATGATATATACGCCTGATATAATCAGGGAGATTATTCCAGATCCGAGTGGTTATATACGTGAAAGAGGTAAGGTTCCGAACATACGATATGCTTTATAAACGACATTTGGAACCGCAGTGCAAATCGTAGTTTTAATATTTTGAAAAATTGGAAGAAATTAGACGTCTTCCTAACCTATAGGGTGATTTTCATGTTTCAACCAATGTGATCAAGAGTTTTCACAATACAAAATTAACACCTTGCATCATCTGAATTCCGTTCGGTGCCGTACTTCTTACACGAATCATTAGTTTACAGGACTCGAAATTAGCTCACGCACTCGCTAAATGAAAATGCGGGTAACTTTGCTGTTGCTGGTGGTCAGACCATATTGCTAGTAAAATTAGTGACAACTAGCAACAGTTTCTAGTGGTATTTTCCTCGTATTTCAAGCCCTGGTTTAACTCTTTTTGGCCCAAATGTTATTTCTTCAGTTGTCTAAATTAGTTTTCTTTGAGAGGCAGGAGCAGAACTAGAATAAACGCTACCCGAATTGCGGGATTGATTCATCTTGTGCTGTCATAATGGCAACCTACGGGATTTTATTGTAGTAGTTTTCTCTAGGGAGCAAGTTGATTCATCTTATGACGTCACAGGATCATTAAAAGTAACCAAAATTAGGGATTAAATGCCAGAAATGTTACAAAATTTGCAAAATTAATACCTTTTTGTGAGAAACAAACACAATAGTAACAATATTATATATTTTTATTTTTTTGGCATTATAATTGCACTTTAATGAAACTGAAATACGTTGACATACCTCGTGACGTAAGGCTGAAGCGTGTCCAGTATGCAGTTCAACCAGACAGGACTCTGAAAAACAAGTGGAGACAATAAGGCCATTGAAACGGGAAGTTACCCGCGCATTACCTCCCTTGTGAAACAGGATTCAAGCTTTAGTCTGAATGCTAGAATATTCTAGAATATTCTGGGATTATTCTAGAATGTTCAAGAAATGAGCATCAAAGCAATTCAAGCTTTTTCATGTTCTAGAAATTCCAGCTTTTTCCAGCTTTGTTTTTCTGGAAAAAGCTTGAATAACCTGGAATGGATATTACATTCTCGAAATTCCAGCTTTTTCCAGCTTTGGTAATCTTGGAAAAGCTTGAATAATCTGGAATCTGACAGGTTCTATTTAACATTCTAGAAATTCCAGCTTTTTCCAGCTTTGGTAATTCATGGAAAAGCTTGAATAACCTGGAATGGATATTACATTCTAGAAATTCCAGCTTTTTCCAGCTTTGGTAATCTTGGAAAAGCTTGAATAATCTGGAATCTGACAGGTTCTATTTAACATTCTAGAAATTCCAGCTTTTTCCAGCTTTGGTAATTCATGGAAAAGCTCGAATAACCTGGAATGGATATTACATTTAGAAATTCAAGCTTTTTCCAGCTTTGGTAATTCTTGGAAAAACTTGATTACTTTCACAAAAATGAACAGTCGTATCTATTTCCTATCCACATGCTTAAGTTGTCACAAATAATTGCACACATTTACTATAATTATTTTTACTATCTGAGCAGTTTATCGGATAGTCCACAGTTATACTTTCACTACCTTTTGGCTAATTAATAACTACACTGTATATGTTACAAAGATAGTTAATAGATAGGCTATCTAAAAACTATCAACACAAACCTATCCGAAAACTATCTGCATTTAATGTAGTAGAAAACTAGCCTATCTAAAAACTATCCAAAAATGATAAAAAATTTGGATAGTAAAAAACTAGCCAGGTTTGTGTTCTTGCAGTTATAAGGTTTCAGATTATCCGAAAACTATCTGCATGTATGATAGTACAATGTAGAAAACTAGGCTATCCAATAACTATCTGAAAATAATAATAAAATATGGATAGTAAAAAAACTAAGGAGCATAAAGGAGGGCTAAGGAGAGTAAAGGATGGCTAAGGAGCGTAAAGGATGGCTAAGGGACCGGCCATTTATTAGAGGGGGGGGGGGGGGGGTGGGCTGGTGCATTTTCATTTTCCTTAACATAATTTCAAGTGGCCCTGCTCATGTCACTGCATAAAATAATGTGGCCCCCCCAAGAGAGTGCACATGAAATGACATGACCCACCCTAAATCACAATAACATTTATAATAGAGTGAAGGACTGTTATACACCAGATTTTGTTGTTTTGTGATATCATTTTTGATAATAAATTTGATTGTGGTTGATCCCTTCAGGACTGTTTTCTTTAGTAGAAAGGAAAATGGAATGCACAAAATTACATGGCCCCTCGGAAATGGTTGCCGAATTTTGTGCAGCCCCCCATTATTTGGTGCACAAAAAGGTATGACCCCCTCCTCATTTGCACCAGCCCACCCCCCCCCCCCCTAATAAATGGCCGGTCCCTAAGGAGGGATAAGGATGGCTAAGGAGGGCTAAGGAGCGTAAAGGAGGGCTATTGAGGAGCGTAAAGGAGGGCTATTGAGGAGCGTAAAGGAGGGCTATTGAGGAGCGTAAAGGAGGGCTATTGAGGAGCGTAAAGGAGGGCTAAGGAGCGCAAAGGAGGGACTTCGGCTACTAAGGAGATGCTTTCGAGACACTATGTGTCGGGACATTATGTGCAGCTACATGAAGTAGTTCCCATCGTGGGGACGTGTTAGACTATGGAGATGCGAACCTTGTTTATAAGTTACGAATTAACCTTTGACAATATCCGGGTATTATAATATACTTTCAACCAATCACGTCGCGGAGAATACCAGGTATCGTGTTCGGTAACCAATCCGATTCACGGGACGCACGCTTTCAATTAATTTGGCGCTCAAACTCAAAGTACGTACGTATAATATTACTCGTCAACCGTCTTCTACACGTGAAGTTGGACTGTTTGTTACAAATTCTCTGTCTACTGCTATGGTTTTTAGCATTATCAAACTCTTATTTCTTTAATAACAATCTTCAGGATTCCTCAAGAATCGAAGGTAAGTGCAGCATTGTCAATTTCGCTCAGAAAAGTACGTCGATTACGACGTTAGAACCGATTTCAGTGTAACGTGCACCGCGCAAATTTAGCCACTTCTGAAGTCTCTCGAAGTCTGAAGTATTTGGAATACGAAAGAGCACCAAGTTATTTGATTCAGTACCTCAAAACCATGATAAACAAGTGAGAGCATGTATGTATCAAATAAGTGCGTCGAATGTATTAATATAAACATTGAAATCCGTTGTATTATTTGACCGCTTTTTACGGTCGATTTGCCAGGCACTTTTAATATTTTCCATGCAGTCGTTGTACACGTATATCGATCGCCCTTTCCCCATGGCTAAAGGCTCTTTGCTTTTAATAGGTTTTCTAATTATTTAGCAGTATGTATGTACATGTATAAAAGTGACTAATCGTGTATGTTGTTGTTTTCTTGTAGGGCAAACCAATATAGAGAAAGGGTTTCAGAGAATGGGCTAGAAAGCTAAAACTGGAGGGATAGGAGAACTAGTGCAGCTGAGTGAAAATTAAACCTTAATTTAGTTGGCCTGATTGCAGAATGACCTCAGTTCACTTGAAAGTGACTAAAGACATTAAAAGTGGTATTGTTTTTTGAAGGCAAGGGGTTCGAGCTAAAAAAAACAGATGAGATTTTACAAGGGTTTGTTTGGTACAAGAATGTTGGCTGAGTTCCTGGAACAAGATTAAGTTTAACATTATAGGATTGCTGCATACATGGAGATCCATTTATATCCAAAGATTACATTACAACTGTTAAGTCCATGAGCCAGTTATTCCAACTTTATTTAAAAACACGGAGAATTCTAACAGATACAATCTGATTTCCATAGAAGCCGTGTGGTAAAAAATATTCTAATTACAAAATTGCGATATATCTAGGCTAAGCTAATATATTATAATTATGTTTTATTTACAATTTTTCTGGGTCATAAATGATTTAAATAATTATAAAAGATATCCTATCAAATGATAACTACTAGATAAATAAATAAATAATTACATTAGTCACTAAGGAGAGTGGTGGTCGCAACTTGTTTCTTAAAAGAAACAAGAGACTTTGTTTCGCGTAGTTTGGCTGGAAGCCCATTCCATATTTTTGCACCATTGTATGATAAACTTTTTTTCAGGAATTCAGTTCTTGGTTGAGGGAGGCAAAGTTTTGTGTCAGATCCTCTTAAATTATAATGAGTCGAGTTTCCAACTGTTGTAAATAACTCGGTAAGGCCTGTTGGCGCGAAATTATTTCGGATTTTGTGCATAGTGACCGCTTTGCGTTTAGCCCTTCGTTCATCTAGTTTATCCCATCCTAGGGTATCTAAAAGTAACCTGGAGGTCGTATTATAGTCTGCTCTAAGAATTAGTCTAGCGGCTCTGTTTTGAAAAATTTGTAGTTTATCTGAGAGGAATTTTCCAAAATTGTCCCAAACTTCGCAACAATAATCCATGTGCGTCTGAATAAGGGAATCGTAAATTGTCATAAGTATATCTTGGGATACGAATGGTCTTATCCTTTTTAGAGCCCCTAGACCAGAAACTATCTTTTTTGTTATGTAATTAATGTGTTCTTCCCATCTTAGATTTTCGTCTACCACGACTCCAACTGTTTTACTTTCGGTTACTCTTTTTATTGGTCTATTTCCAATTTTTAATGTAGGCATCTTATCTAGATCAGATAAGCGTTGTCTCGAGCCGATTATCATGAATTCAGTTTTGGCGACATTTAAGTGTAATTTATTGGCTTTAAGCCAATGGTTAATATTTTGAAGTTCACGATTTGCTCTTGATTCGACATCACTTATATTCGAGCCACATATTGTTACATTTGTATCGTCGGCAAACAGACATGGTGTCGATGTTTCTAGACAATTTGGTAAGTCATTTATATAAATGAGAAACAACAGGGGGCCAAGGATTGTACCTTGAGGCACTCCAAATGTGACTAATCTCTCATTTGACTTAATATTTTGAACCGAACATGACTGCATTCTGTCTGATAAATAAGATTGTAATAAACTAATTGACCTATATTTGATTCCATAAAGTTTTAGTTTGTCTAGTAACGATCCGTGATCAACAGTATCGAATGCTTTTTTAAGGTCGAGGAAGATAACAATATTAAAAAGACCTCGATCCATGTTTACTAACCACGAATTAGTGGAATTTAATAAGGCTGTCATTGTTGAATGCAGTCGTCTGAAACCAAATTGCTTGTTTGTTAATAAATTTTGCATAGTAAGATAATTGTATAATTGATCGTATAATATTCTTTCAAATACTTTACTCATTACAGGGAGAATTGATATGGGTCTATAGTTGTCCATGTCATTTCGTGGGCCATTTTTATGCAATGGGCTGACTCGGGCCCTTTTCCAGTCAGTGGGAAATAAACCTGATTCGATAACTACATTAAAGAGGAACGTCAGGGATTCAGAAATGATTGGTCCAGCAGCTTTGATAATTTTAGCAGATATTCCATCAAGACCCGTTGCCTTCTTAGAGGATAGTTTATTAATAAGCTTGAGTACTCTTGATTCACTTGTAAGACTAAACTCAAACGTACAAGGAGCTTGTTTAATGTAATATTTAAAGTCAGATGAATTAGTTTCAATAGTTTCTGCGAGTTTAGGACCAATTTCAACAAAGTGATTATTAAAGTGGTCGGCAATTTCGGCAGGAGATGTAATCAGTAGGGTTGGTCGGTATCATCGGGGGGAATAAAGTTCCTGGTGTTTTTCAGGAAGGTTATGTGGCCAATAGTCAGAAAATGCCTGATAGCAATCGATCGACGGTAGCTTGCGGACAGGAGCGACCTTTAAAGAATGGCACGGCATGGAAACGAGGCTGGAGCGAAATTGACGAGAAAGAACCTGAAAATTGAGACGAGTACTCCCAGAAAAGCTCCCCATTGTCTTATATCTTATTCTAGAGACTAGTATCAAGCTAATGTAACATGCTTGGAAAGTCATGTGATCTATCACGTAATCACAAAAAATATGAAAAAAGGGATTTTTGGCGGAAAAAATTGAACATCAATCAACCTATAGATAGTTACCAGATTAAATATCCACAACTGTAAAACACTTCGCATTTTACACTTTGGTTGACAAGAAAACTACAAAGTGGCCTAATATTCCTCATTACTGTCCAGATCGTCCTCATCCTCCACGCTGCTGTCCTCCTCCTCTTCAGCCGATGGCTTGGCATGGAAACGAGGCTGGAGCGAAATTGATGAGAAAGAACCTGCAAATTGAGACGAGAACTCCCAGAAAAGCTCCCCATTGTCTTATATCTTATTCTAGAGACTAGTATCAAGCTAATGTACATGCTTGGAAAGTCATGTGATCTATCACGTAATCACCAAAAATGTGAAAAAAGGGATTTTTGGCGGGAAAAAATTGAACATCAATCAACCTATTGATAGTTACCAGATTAAATATCCACTACTGTAAAACACTTTTCGCATTTTACACTTTGGTTGAAGGAAAACTACAAAGTGGCCTAATATTCCTCATCACTGTCCAGATCGTCCTCATCCTCCACGCTGCTGTCCTCCTCCTCTTCAGCCGATGGCTGGTTTTCACAGTTCGGCAGCCTGCACATATCTGTGCACCTCAGCCCATTAGCCACACAAACGCATTTCGAAGATGAACACTTTCTTGCACAGTTGCAAGACAAAAGGTTCAGGATGGCTTCTGGAGCTGGCTTGCCGTCCATCCAGTCAACTACTAGCTGATCTGTGCCTTCTTCTCTCTCAACTTTCCAACCTCTGCCAACAGGGCTTGGCACCTGTGGGTCCTGACGTAGACATCGCCTCCATATAGCAGCCTGATAGTTGGCTCTCTGACAATGCTTAACTAAGCAATCCCTACACGGCGGGAGTTGGTGGCTTTCAATTTCTCCCTTCTTGGCACAGAATAGCTGATACCTTAGATCATTGACTGCCGTGGTAGTTGATTTGAGAACATAGAGGTGGCATGTCAAGGCTTCTAGCTTCTTCATCAAGTCCGGTGAGAGGTCCCACTCCTGTCCCAATGTGGTGAAAGTATCACGGCTCTCTCTGTCGCTTATTAGAAGCTTAAGCGCTTGCGCTTTTCCTCTTCCAGCGAAGGCGCTAACTGAATCGCATCCAGTATATGCATGCATCCCTACCACAGCCTTGCAGACATCCTGGCCAACAGCATTAGCAACTTTATTGACATCCACGAGCTTTGTGCGGTTTCTGGTTCCGCATTTGATGAACAGCGATGCGTCAATTTCGTCTGCAAATCCAATAGACATAATGAAGACATCTGTGTCTTCTGCGCAGATCATGACTGAGCCATACCCCTCGTCTGCGGCGTGGGATGCGTGTAGAAGTAAGCGACCATCCGCCTCTTCTTGCTTGCACTTCAAGACAGGTACCTCTTCACTGCCTTGTGAAGTAATTCGGAAACAGACATCTTCAATCGTGGCAAACAGCTCTTTGTCGTCTAGCTTCCCCCTGCATCTTTCCGTCCTCCACTCACTGACAATGAAACTGATGAGACTTGTTTTATTGCTTACTCTTGTCAGAAAATTTCGCCATTGTCTGACGATCTGAGTGCTTGTGATACTGCGTAGCTGATGGCCAGTTTCTTCGCCTCGCAGAGATCTCTCAAAGTTCTTTATTGAGATTTCTCGGTATGTGTCAAATACTACATCTATTCTCTTGCATTGTGCACCCTCCCTCAGCGCCATACTCAAGACTGTGTCAGCAACATCTCCAAAAGACAGATGGTCAGCGTTCACTTTCTGCACCAAGCTCATTCCATCAATTACTGCAGCTGAGTTACTGGGAATTCGCTCAGCTGTCTGTACATTCTTCTGGAGCGAAGTCGCCAAAGCAGCCTTGTTAGTCTTGCGAAGGAAACCATCTGGGGTTGATAATGACCATGGTAATGGTCCAAGAGGATGTGCTAGAATATCCTCCATCTCAAGATTCCGTCCTTGCGCCATCACTATAATTCGGCCAAACAGAGACCGATCAGCTTTTAGAATAATTGATCTGCCACTAGACGTCGACGTTACTTGCATCTTCTTATTCATGTGGCTAAAGGTCTTCAACTTATTAGTTTTCAAGGTCTCGTGAAACTTCTTGACTTGTGGCACTTTTTCTATGCGCTCCTCTTTGAAAGTTGCGTAGCATTTCTCGCCAATTTCATACGCTTTCATCAGATCTGTGGCAACGTCCTTTGGAGGCACCTTTGCTGTAGCAATGCTGACAAGATCCTGGTTCTCAGTGAAGGGATTGTTCCAGCCTTGGATCAGCTCAACCACTGCAATAACGGCTTGCTCATCTTTCTTGATGCGAGATCGCTGGAGATCTGTGTGTTGGGATTTTACTTCTCCTTGTACCATATCTCTCAGTTGCCCCAGAAATGTACTCCTGTACTCCGCTGTGATGTAGTACCGCTGTACGGTTGCAGGCTTGAGGCTGAAACGTGCAGTTCCTCCAGGGGTCTGGGTGTCTTTATTCACTGTGACTTCAGTAGTCTGATCCACAGGTATCCTTCCAAATGGATTGTTCTTGGACAGCTGCACGGAAAAATGCCCTTTCATGAACGCCTCATGTACATCTGGATTTGTCTCGGGAAGATTAGTCATCTGCGCATAGTATGACGTAAGGTACCTTGCGTAGTTGACCTTGTCAAAAGCAAAACACCATGGAATCATCATTCGAATGGCATGGAGATGCAGATACCAGTTGCCTTCTCGAGATGCACGCTTCCAAGTAATCTCGCATGCTTTAGCGAACAATGCCTGATCCATAACAACGATGATGGTGTTTAAGCACAGTTGCTTTCTTATCTCCTCGGACTGATTTAAGATTTCAAACACAGTTGTCAAATCTGTGGCAGGGGCATTTATCGTAGGGAGGTAATGAATGACATCTTGTGAAACAGGCACTTGGTCTCTCGTCTTGATGTTAAATCCTGTCCAGCTGGGTATTTGTTGATTGCCTGAATCTACTTGTCTAGTCAGGATCCACAGCATGTTTTTGTTACTTGCATGCTTCGCTGCGTCATTTGCGTCACCTACATGGTCTTCCTTTGTAATAAGAGGATGGGGACCCACACGAGCTCCAGCAACATAGACATCCAACTCCACCTGATTCTCGAAGTTCAGTGATCTCTTCTTCGATTTATCAATCCGTGGAAGCTCGACAGGCGGTGGATCGGGTCCAAACACTCTTGGCTGAATTGCTATTCCATTAACACGATGGGAAGTACCTTGTCCAGAAAGTGTTTCTTCCAGTCTATCAATGTTGTCCCAAGCAAGATTTGTGAAGACATTCGGTTTGATGGAGGATGGAAGTATTACTCTCTCATTCTGGCCTAACTTCTGCAAGCACAAAGCTGTATCGTTTTCTTCCATCTGACTATATGACATGCCATGCCCGAACCTGTTGAGTGTCTTGATGATCTCAGTATTTCCAGTGAGAGTTTTTACTGCGTAAGGAAGCAGTACATGCTTGGCTGACTTATGTTGGCCACATGTAACAGCGTATATCAAGTCTTGGCCAAACGATTCTACAAGGGTAATCACTCTCTCCGATGGCTTCTCATTTTCAGGATTCCCAGTCATAACTCCAACAAGAAACCGATGTAGTTGCATTGGCATGTGCACGTTACTGCTGATGTCAGCTGGATGGCATGGCCAAGTGGTTGCTTTCATCTCTGTCTTTATTGCTTCTCTAATTTGAGAAGAGGCCTGATCTATTATCTTATTAGCATCAGTCAGATTGGTTTTCCAGACGTTCAGCTCTCTTGACAGATTCTGATTCTCAAGAACTACATCTTGGACTGATATGCTGTATGGAACTAAGAGAAGCTTTCCAGAATGATTGGAAAATATATGAATTGCTTCCATGAACTCTGACTCGAGCCTCCTGCGGATGTTTTTCTTTGCAGAGGTTTTTAAAGCTTGCCCTTGTCTAGACATAGATGTGTCCAATCTCTCCGTCAGAGAGGTGACCGGTACAATGATCCTATTTGGAATAATTACATTCCTAATATGATCAAAAACCTCTTCGTAGGCTGCTTTCTCAGCTATTTCATACAAAACTTCATTCTCATCACTCTCTTCTCCGTCATCGTCACCACCAGGTTCCTTTTTACTTCTAGTATAGCTCCTATAGCACGACGCATGATAATGTGCTTCTGCCGCAACAATATCCCGGCTGGTAATGGCCAGAATCTGGGCATCCTGTTTTGATGTCGCACATTGGCGTAGGGTTTGATCAGTCCTAAGTTGAACGGCTTTTATCAGCTTTTCCCTTGATTTTGGATTCTTCTGGAACTTATCTTTGCCACAAAAAATACACACAGGCTCGTATATTCTTGCGTTAATGGATGACGGTCTCCTACGAAGTCTTTTTTCACGTCTCTCATCATCACCGTGCTCGTCAGCATTCTCTTGCACTCTTTCTTTGATTTTCTCTAGATTTCTTTTCATTGTGAATAGCATTCTACATTTTCGGTGGTAGAAGATATTTGGGAATTCATTTTCTTGCAATGTTTCTTCAATATTTAAAATTGGTCTATGATTGCGAATTCTCGCCGCTTGGAGTAAAGTCTGCCATGAGTTGATGTCCTTCAGCAAAACTAACTTTTCATTGTCATCACAAGATGAAGAGTGAATGATGCAGTGCTCTCGAATGTATTCATCCATTGTATCTACAAATTAATGATCAACACACATAATGTCATGAAAGCATTATATGTAAAAACAGCGTTGATCTCTTCTTGCTCAATGAACATATAACAAATTTCTATTTTAGATCATTTAACTAATATCTAAATACTGTAATTCAGCGGGAACAAAAGCAATGTTATCAATCAGCTGGTACATTTTATTTGAATGAATAATTGTAGACAGTTAGGCTAATATAATGGCTAATTCACTTCGGATAGCTTGGATTATGCTGAAGGTTTTGTTGTCCTGGCTGTAGACATATCGAACGTCTTTACAGCAAATTTAAATTAACCATCATCCCCCCAAATTTGCATCTTTAGTTACCTTTAGGTAATCGCCACAGACATGATAAGACTCTTCATGAGTACCAAATAAATAGAATTGCAGGTTTTTATGACAGCTTTTTCCAAGATACAGTGTATGAAAGGCTCTTTCACTCGAAGACTTCCACTTCAACAACAAACATGGCTGCTGACATTTTGGCGAGGGAAATTGGGCGGGAAATACACACGCGCGCTCCCACTGCATCAAGAAACACAGGGATCCCACATTTGATTAGGACCATGTGTTAAGATTACACTAAACAGCAGAACACAAAAATAATATATATATATAGCCTGCCTCCTATCTTACAAACTTTATACAATCCTATATATATATATATATATATATATATATATAGGTAATAGGTATAATTTCATCAGTCTCCGAAAGTGCTCAATAGCGAACTAGAGCGAAATAAAATAAAATGATGGTGAAGGTTACTTTTCACAGAACATTTATTGCTACTCGGAGTTTCATGTCCTCGTTAGAGGACAATCTTCAGGCAACTGCCGTTACGTACTAGATTCATTGAGGTAAATAGGCAGAGCTACTCAAATTACATAGTACTTAGGGTTATTACATGCGTAGATTTACGTAATAGGATTGCTCAACAGAAATCTCTTTGAATGTCTGCAGCTCGACATTAATTCACTTCTCTTATTTAAGGTAGCCATTTGGGGTTTGTATATTATAAAATATTTTTCCCATAAGCATAGGTTGCATTTTTTGCTAGCATTATTATAAGACTTAGCCTTCATTACTTTACGCCACTTGATGTGAAATTCGATCTTCTTGTCTTTCAGGTTCCATATGTGTTTACTTAATTCAGTGCTAAATCTATATTTCTCATTATTAAACGAGCATTTGTGGTTTGAATATCTTAATTTAAAAGTTGTATCACAAAGTCCAATATATGTTTCTGTGTTGTTTGCAGTTGATACTTCCGCTTGGTAGATTATGGACTCGTCTTGACAGTAGCCGCTCATCGGGCACACATTATTTTTGTTGCAGTTGCAGTGTTTCTTATTTGTTTCCTCTGGTTTGGCTTTTACTATTTGCGCTTTGTTATTATTACTTATGATATTCTTGATGTTGCTCATACAACTGTAGCTGAGTTTTAGTGTGTTTCTGTTGAAGATTTTGTGCAGTACGTTAGATTTTGGAAAGTGTTTATCAATCAGATTCAGGAAACATTGTCCAACATTAGTTTCCACATTACGGTTGAAAGGGGGATTATACCAAATAATGTTCCTCCTTCGATTCTTTGTGCGTTTTTGTGGAGTTTCTTCATAGTTTAGGTTAAAGTTATATCCGCTTTTGTTCAGTGCTTCTTGATAAATTGGCTTAGCTTTGTCGAATCCTTCTTTGTCTGATGAGATTTCGGATAATCGTCTGTTAATTGATTCAGGAATGTTTTTCAGAATAGTCGGTGGGTGGTTTGATTTCTTGTGCACATACAGCGGGATATTTCCTGGTTTAGTATACGGGTAATGTTTTCACATCAAGTGGCGTAAAGTAATGAAGGCTAAGTCTTATAATAATGCTAGCAAAAAATGCAACCTATGCTTATGGGAAAAATATTTTATAATATACAAACCCCAAATGGCTACCTTAAATAAGAGAAGTGAATTAATGTCGAGCTGCAGACATTCAAAGAGATTTCTGTTGAGCAATCCTATTACGTAAATCTACGCATGTAATAACCCTAAGTACTATGTAATTTGAGTAGCTCTGCCTATTTACCTCAATGAATCTAGTACGTAACGGCAGTTGCCTGAAGATTGTCCTCTAACGAGGACATGAAACTCCGAGTAGCAATAAATGTTCTGTGAAAAGTAACCTTCACCATCATTTTATTTTATATATATATATATATATATATATGTATATATATATATATATATATATATATATTATGATGCAGACTTCAATTCTTTTATTATTTGTTGCATTGTAAACTTAAAGACACACAAATACAAACACACAAAAACACATCTAATGAAGTGTCCGAGTCATGTGATTTGTCACGTGACCAAATAAATACTCGAGAAATATATTTCGATTGTTATTAGTTGTCCTGAAAACCATGTTCTGTATCTATAGTATGAATATTTCGTTACTCACTGAAATAGAGCATTTAATATCAGGGGTCTACAGGGGGTCAATTAAAACGTTCGCAGTTCTCAGAAGCTACCACCGATCGGTTGCTATCAGGCATTTTCCAACTCTACAATGATATGGCTTCTCAAAAAAACACTAAGAAGTTTATTACCCCGGGATGATACCAAAAGCCAAATTATTGTGTTGCAGTGGTATTCACCTTTGTGACCCGGATGCAATTCTAGTTCGTGGGCACCACATGTGAGTTGAGTTTGTTGGTATTCACCCTTGCTCCAAGGGTTTTTATTCGGGTTATCCGGTAAATTCCAATTTGATCAGTGGTTTAGCATAGTCCTGGCTTTGATCACCCCCTATGGTAGTTGCAGGTCCCGTTAAAAAAATCAGGGATTTTTGACCCGAACAGTGGCTGTGAGGTGTATCACCAGATTGATTGGCCTATATAACCAGAGAAGAAGGGGAGGCGATAATTATAATTTTATGGTATAAGGATTCAGGGTTCATTTAATGGGACACTTCGAAAATTAATTAGCTATATATAAGTCTAGTGTCTGAGTATTCTGCAATCTCTGCTACCTATAGCTCATTGTGCAAATCCCATTGTAAATATTGCTTTTAAATGATCTAATTTGAGTTTCCAATTTTGTTCTTTTTAAAAATAAACAAGATTGAGCTATTATGAAATGTTATATTGTGTTTTCATCTTTTCTCCATGCAATACTATATATTATATACATGTAGCTTATATGCTGTTTCATACGTTCGGCATGTAGTAATTATTTTTATTATTTAAACTTGTAAGCTTAAAATATCTATAGATACAGTGTACATGTATTGTTTATACTTAATATATACTTACATGTATCACACAATGTTATGTTTGTGTGGCAGTTACTGTTTACAGTATATTATTACATAATTATATGTATGCCTCATCAATTTAATGCTACATTGACATGTAATTAATCTGCTTTCTACATGTATATTAATATAGCTAGCAATGTACAACATCAGTTGCGTTACCTGTTTGAAAATGCTGTTTTCCTTACCTCCATTATTGAATGCATGTCTAACTTTCTGCATTTTTGAAAATGGCTTGCCATACAGCATCCAAATGGGGTTAGGGTTCAATTCATTCATCAATGAATTAAGTAAGTATTTATAATACAGGTTAATATCATCATGTGGCTTGAATTAGTGTGAAAATGCTGGAATTAATGTAGTCCTAGTGCAACATGTATATATAAAAGCTTGAATAAGCTTGAAAAAGCTGGAATTCAGTATGTGCTAAAAGCTTGAAAAAGCTGGAATGCCATTGACAAAAGCTGGAATTTGCTTGAAAAAGCTGGAATATCACATGCCAAAAGCTGGAATTTGCTTGAAAAAGCTGGAATATCACATGCCAAAAGCTGGAATTTGCTTGAAAAAGCTGGAATAGCAAATGCCAAAAGCTTGAATTTGCTTGAAAAAGCTGGAATATCACATGCCAAAAGCAGGAATTTGCTTGAAAAAGCTGGAATATCACATGCCAAAAGCTGGAATTTGCTTGAAAAAGCTGGAATATCAAATCCCAAAAGCAGGAATTTGCTTGAAAAAGCTGGAATATCACATGCCAATAGCTGGAATTTGCTTGAAAAAGCTGGAATATCAAATGCCAAAAAGCCTGAATAAGCTTGAATGATGTTAAACCAAAAGCTAGAATTATCTTGAAAAGCTTGAACATGCTGTTCCAGAAATTCCAGCTTAATCTTGCCTAATTTGCATAAAAACTTTAACAAACTGGAATATTCTAGAATATTCTAGAATTCAATTCTAGAATATTCTAGAAAAAGCTGGAACTTTATTCTAGAATATTTCTAAGCTTTTTCTAGAATATTCTAGAAAATTCAAGTTCTGTTTCACAAGGGCAGTGAGCCGTGAAATTCACAAAAATGTGCTATTTATACGAACGCTTAATTATGTCGTGGCTTCAGTTAGTCGCGAACTTGGCTTAAGGTCGCTACACACGAAGGGACAAGTCCCTGGGACTGGTTTGAATTGAGGGGACAAGTCCCGGAGACAAAATTACAAGATTTTTCCTAGTGCCGAGCTTTAGGTAAGGCACATTAGTAACATACATGACCTTCATACACCTACACCAAGTGGATGGCTAAGATAATTGAAGCTTTCCGACGGAACAAGTGAAGTCGGAAAGCGTATTCATAACGGCTTAAGAGCATCATTGTAGTAAGGTGTCGTAGTTTTGTTTATATTTGGCATGTCATTGGTGACAAAAGGCCGGCATGCAATGGTGCATGTATATAACGAGCAACTTCAGAGAGCAATTCATATCTTGCCGTTCATGCAGCGTCCGGAAGGCAAATTTTATTCAACTTGTAATTATTTACTAGAGAATTATTTTAAGGTCTTAACCCCCGAGATCCTGTGCTACTGCATTCGTTCGGGGAATACGTTTCCCAGAGTTTTTTTTACCTAAAGGTTTTTATCTCTGGGTTTTTCGTATAAGTCATTGGGCACTCTAGCACTGTAAAACTTAATATTATACAGTTACGTGTGAAGTTATTTTTCACCTGTAAACCGTGAAGTCTTGGACACATGTATACTGTAAGCTATTGTGATGCATGTAAAGTCATTATCGACACAATTAAGTCGTTGTGCAGACACACCTAAGGTGTAAAGCTACTATAGATACATGTGGAGTGCCGTAAAGTCATTGTAGACACATGTATAATTATATAGTCATTGTGTATAGACACACACGTAAGGTGGAAAGCTATTATAGATGCATCAGAGTATAAGTCAGTGTGGCACACATATAGTCACTGTGCACAGACACATGCAGGCGGTAAGCTATTATATATACACATGGTGTGTAAATCATTGTGGACACACGTAAGCCGGGTACAGCTATTATAGATACTTGTACTCGTAAGTAATAATCATTGCGGACACGCGTAAAGTAATTTTGAACACATGTAAATCATTGTGCATAGACACACACATAAGGTGTTATTCCATTATATATCCATGTGAGTGTAAGTCTTTCTGGACACATGTAAGTCCTAGTGCTTAGACACATGTAAGTGTAAAGCTGTTTTAGGCAAGTCTTTGTAGACACACGTTATGTACAGCTATTATACATGTATGTATGTGTAAGTCTTTGTGGACACGTAAGTCATTGTGCACAGACATACGTAACGTTGTAAAGCTATTATATACCCATGTGAGTGTAAGTCTTTGTGGGCACATACATGTAAGTCCTAGTGCTTAGACACTTGTAAGCATAGAGCTGTTTTCGATACACGTGAAGTCTTGGTAGACACGTTGTGTACAGCTATTATCGATACGTGTATACGTAAGTGTCAGTCATTCTGCATAGACATACGTAAGGTTATAAAGCTATTATACATACATGTGAGTGTTAAGTCTTGTTTTCACACTTAAATGTACAGCTATTATAGATACACATACACCTAATTAAAATCATTGTGGACAAGTCATTGTGGACACACGTGAAGTGCATAGTTATTGTAGACATAGATGAAATGTAACCTCATTGGACACAAAGTGTAAGTGTCGTTGGACACACGAATAGCGTAAAGCTGTTAGGACACACGTGAAGTGTAAGTCATTAACACACGTGAAGTGTAAGCTGTTGCAATACACGTGAAGTGTAAGCTGTTGCAATACACGTGAAGTGTAAGCTGTTGTAATACACGTGAAGTGTAAGTCTTTGTGACACACGTGAAGTGTAAGTCTTTGTGACACACGTGAAGTGTAAGTCTTTGTGACACGCGTGAAGTGCAAGCTGTTGCAATACACGTGAAGTGTAAGCTGTTGCAATACACGTGAAGTGTAAACTGTTGTAATACACGTGAAGTGTAAGTCATTGACACGTAAAGTGTAAGTATTTGTGACAGACGTGAAGCCGAAGCTATTATAGCATGAGAAGTGTAAGCTATTATAGCACGTGAGTGTAAGTCATTGTGACACACGTGAGTGTTAAGTCATTCTGACACACGTGAATTGTAATTGGAAGCTATTATAGCATGTGAGTGCAAGTCATTGTGACGCGTGAATTGTAATTGTAAGCTATTATTGTGACACACGTGAATTGTAATTATAAGCTATTATAGCACGTCAGTGTAAATCATTTTGACAGACGTGAAGCGTAAGTCATTCTGACACACGGAAGCGTAACTTAGTCATTATGACAGACGTGAAGCCTAAGCTATTATAGCACGAAGTGTAAGTTATTGTGACACACGTGAATTGTAATTTTAAGCTATTATAGCACGAAGTGTAAGTCATTGTGACACACGTGAATTGTAATTTTAAGCTATTATAGCACGTCAGTGTAAGTCTTTGTGACACACGTGAAGCGTAAGTCTTTGTGACACACGTGAAGCGTAAGTCATTGTGACAGACGTTAATCCTAAGCTATTATAGCACGAAGTGTAAAGGGTAAAGTTATTGTGACACACGTGAATTATAGGCTATTATAGATGCAAAGGGCGGGAACTCTTTATGGAAGTTATAGTACTTGTTTGTTTGTAAGTTACGTTGTAATAAATCTACTATTGTCGTTGCACACCTCGGCGACAGTACATTAACACACTCCATACAGTTGTATTGTTGTTGATGCGGTAAAGAGTTATGAATATACTATTATCGTATGCCACACCCAAAATCCTTTGTTGCAAGTGATGGGATAAATCCCATATCCCACTGAATTACGTATGCAAGTGGCGTTAACTAGTTATCAGCACTTGCATACATAATTCACTGATGCCTGCTACTACGAACTCAGCAAACTGGCATAAATTGGTTAATGAATGTCTACTCGTGTGATATGGGATTTATCATCGCTCGTAAAGCTTAGTATTACTCGCGATGATAAATCCCACATCACACTAGTAGACATTCATTAACCGTTACTTATTGGATGAGACTGAGCTGCAGCATGATATATTGAGGATGAAGCCTTGATGATTCTTTATGCCACGCGACAGCCGAATTTAATAATTATCTTATTATTCATCGAGCTCTGAGCCAATCATAATCTAGATTGTGACTGAAATAAATAATTATTTTATTATTCATCGAGCTCTGAGCCAATCATAATCTAGATTGTGACTGAAATAAATAATTATTTTATTATTCATCGAGCTCTGAGCCAATCATAATCTAGATTGTGACTGAAATAAATAATTATTTTATTATTCATCGAGCTCTGAGCCAATCATAATCTAGATTGTGACTGAAATAAATAATAATGAATGTTACCTCGTTTTTGCCAAGTGTCTTTATGGTCGACGCAGATTCGAAGAGTTTCAAGCTATCTTCTCTGTGAATACGAAACACACCAAGTTATCTTTGTATTCACCATAATTGTACTTGAACACTCGCACTAAAAACGTCCGCCAATGATCAAAATCGTGCACTCTTTAAATCTCTAATGATACAGGATTCAACATCGTTCAACAGTTGTTGGTCAACAAGAGTTATAAGTTCTAATGTTGTTTCATTGTTCTACTCTATGGGCGGCGGCCATGTTGAGTCCCAGGAGAATAAAAACCTGTTTTCGTCCGGTAAACTCGTTCTGAAACCCACCAGTGCGAGGCTACCGTGACCAAAACTATTGTTTTATCCAAGATGGCCGAACTGTAATAAAAGCCCATGGCGGCCGCCATATGCACGATAAAGTCACATGATCACAAGCGATAATATGATTGGTTGGCATCGTTGAACAAATTGCAACTTGTTGAATGGAATAGAGCATGTCTATATTTCGTTCATCTTCAGTCAACATGCTGACGTCCTTCTTTCAACATTGCATGACATGCGGTTCAACATTAATCTTGAATCGTGCATGCAGATTGGAAACAAGTGTAAACTTTATCTGCATATCCTCATTAAATAAAGTGTTATTATTATTATTATTATAGGCTTACAGGGAACCTCCACAGAAAAACAATGTTAGCTCTCGAATGTTTGTTATGGATATCTAAATCTAATGCTGTGTTTATTATGGATATCTAAATCTAATGCTGTGTTTATTATGAATATCTAAATCTAATGCTGTGTTTATTATGAATATCTAAATCTAATGCTGTGTTTATTATGGATATCTAAATTTAATGCTGTGTTTATTATGGATATCTAAATTTAATGATGTTTGTTTCCTGTAAATTGTACACTACGGGCTCCACCATCTTGAATCTTATGACGTCACACGACTTTATTGTTTTCTGACAATAGAGGCAACCGTGTGACGTCATAAGATCCAAGATGGCAATTGAAATGAGTTTTATGGACAAGAAAATCGGTCCATTGATCCCATCTAGTGTACAATTTACAAGAAACAAACAGAATTAGATTTACCTATCACAACAAACATTTGAGAGCAAACATTGTTTTTTCGGTAAAATATGATGTAAAATTATGGATTTTAAAATCCCTCCAGTACCTGCTAACCAAAGCCATGAGAAAGTTCACGAGCCCTGTTGTCTGCCGAGTGCACTGGAACAGAAGATAATACAGAGATGACACCAAGCCGTCACTTGATTTGATGGCTTGAGAGCCAACGGGTGGGGAGCTGTCCTTGAACCATCTGTTATGGTCGATGTGAGGGGCATCTCGTACTTCTGGTAGAGGTTTCCCAATACTCGACAAATCTGATGGAAAGAAGAACAGTTACAAGGTTTGAGGATGTTTTATACAATCATCTCGCAGCCCTCAGCTACTCGAAGTCCTATTAGTGTTAATTTGCATAAACTTTTATTCGAGGGTGGAGGATTTTGGTTCCCTAGATTAAAGTTGTATCTCTCAAATATACGATTATGATAGACTCTTCCACGGTTTTTTCAACATTTCGATATCTACAAAACAACCAATACTGCTGAAAATAACACCTCAAAATTATATATTGTACAGGAGCAAAGATACAGTCCCGAAAACTACCAAGATTCAGTTTACAGATGGTTGTATGCTGGGTGCACCATTTGCATCCTCAAGTGTAATAATTACCCTCACGCGTAATAAAGTAATAATACCCTCAAGTGTAATAAAGATTTACCCTCAAGTGTAATAAAATCATCAAGTGTAATAAGGATTTACCCTCAAGTATAATAAGGGTTTATCCTCAAGTGTAATAAGGGTTTGGCCACGTGTAATAAGGGTTTCACCAAATAAAAGTTATAAGAAAGATCACATCAAAATTAGTATCTTTTCCAAGTTTGAAGAGGATTGGTTTGATATTATACATGTGACACGATTTCAAAAATCGCTAAAATAAGAGAGTATAAATTATGGTTACAGGGGACACTTGTTCCCCCTTCCACACATTTCTCTCTTGTTTTAGCGACTTATTAAAGCTTTCCATTCAGTTCATATTCACCCAAACATCCTAATATTTGGTAAAGTTATTAATTTTGATTTGGGGTAAATTTTTGTTATCAGATTAATTTTCCACACTCGGCCTCAGCCCCCTATTCGTTTCTAAAGTGGCCAATTAGTGGCACATGCACACAAAAACACGAAAGAGTAGTGGGCATGTTCTTAAGACGCTTCGGACTTCGGTGCCATTCCACAGTGAAAACATAGCTGTTAAATTAGCTGTTAAATTTCCCTGTGAGCCGGGGGAGGATTTGTAGCTGAAGCCTGCAGTAATTTCCCTCAATCATGGCATCACATATATAGGTACTACATTCGGAAGAATGTTCAAATTGATCACCTGGCTGGCTCATAATGTGTATCAATTACAAATAATGGGTACAAACACGATAAATGTCAAATTGGCCACATGATAAATTGCCGCGCTCATTCGCCACATTGTCAATGTAACAATGTAATACCTTTTTTTGGTGAAACCCTTATTACACATGTGGCCAAACCCTTGTTACACATGTGGCCAAACCCTTATTACACATGGGCCAAACCCTTATTACACATGTGGCCAAACCCTTATTACACATGGGCCAAACCCTTATTACACATGGGCCAAACCCTTATTACACATGTGGCCAAACCCTTATTACACATGTGGCCAAACCCTTATTACACATGGGCCAAACCCTTATTACACATGTGGCCAAACCCTTATTACACTTGAGGGTAAACCCTTGTTACACTTGAGGGTAAATCTTTGTTACACTTGAGGGTAAATCTTTATTACACTGGAGGGGTTTTATTACACTTGAGGGTAAATCCTTATTACACTTGAGGGTTTTATTATTTTATTACACTTGAGGGTAATTATTACACTTGAGGGTGCAACACCCCCTCCCCCCAATTTAAAATATAATAATTACAGTGTTTCATTCGCTCTTTTAGAAAACCTGGAAAACAACGACAACAAACAACAAAATTATTATTAATTATAAATAACACGCTTGACAATCTATCCCGCGTTCAGCACAGCTATTCTAGGAAGAAGTAAAGAAAACATTACTAGGAGGATAATTATATAAAGTAGAAATTACACACGCAGAGCACAACTGTACTGACTAAACCCTGCATACCCAGGGCCACTTAGACAATGAGAACCAATCACATTGCAGAACGAAAACAAAGCATTCCAACTCATGGTTACTTGAGCCAATCAGTGTCTAGTACGAGACAATAGCATTTCAACTCATGGTTACTTGAGCCAACCAGTGTCTAGTACGAGACAATAGCATTTCAACTCATGGTTACTTGAGCCAATCAGTGTCTAGTACAAGACAATAGCATTTCAACTCATGGTTACTTGAGCCAATCAGTGTCTAGTACGAGACAATAGCATTTCAACTCATGGTTACTTGAGCCAATCAGTGTCTAGTACGAGACAATAGCATTTCAACTCATGGTTACTTGAGCCAATCAGTGTCTAGTACGAGACAATAGCATTTCAACTCATGGTTACTTGAGCCAATCAGTGTCGAGTACAAGACAATAGTATTTCAACTTGCTCGAGCTTCGATCCGGTAAAAGGCAAATTTGGTGGACTAGTTCTGAATTCATTTGAGTGAACAAAATCTCCGGGATTTGTAAGTTGGCTGGTATCCATAGGGACCCTGGTTATATTAGTTGCACTATAAATGATAAATTAGTTACTCGCCTCCATACTTTACAATGGTTACTGGTAAACGAGCACTTCTAAACAGAAGGGCCTGAAATGACAGAAATAATAGGTTCTTTACACTCTTTCGACATATACTGGCCGTTTTTATACTAGAGACGCACAATGTGTTTAGACGTATTTGGGCAAAGAATACTTAGTGCACCTTCTTACGTGTAGTTCGTCTAGCATAAAAACGGACAAAGTAAGTATTGTAGTGAGCCCAAAACGACGCACTATCGAACTTAGTTTGGCCATTTGCATAATGCGTCTTGTGCCCGTTTTTATGCTAGACGAACTAAGAAGGCGCACTAAGTATTCTTTGGCCAAATACGTCTAAACGCCTTACTCGTCATAGTATTAACATGGCCATTTACAGTGAACTGAATGTCTCCACAACATAGCAAAAGATCATGGTACACAATGATCCTGTCTTGATCCATTGCGACCTAGGAATTCCTGTCCCCGATTAGTAAATCCTTTTCTTTTTAGAGTCGGCAAGAAGACTAGATACGTAAATAAAGTTGTTTATTATTTTTTCTTTTGGTGAGTAAAATATTTGAATGTCGAACTCTGGTTTCTGAGGAGTAAGGACAATATGAGGACGCAGAGATAAACCCCTATAGGGGCACGGTCACTCGAAATGAACCTTCAAGTTTCTTTAATCAACTGACACTAAGCGATTAAGGTATGCTGACTGCTGTGGGAAGCATGTAGCAGCTGACGTTTCGAGCGTTAGCCCTACGTCACAGGTTTTTGTTTTTGCTCTGATGAAACGTACTCGCAAGTCATCGTTAGTCTTTAACTTGCGTTCTGTTTGGCCACCCACTTACACCAACTTGCAGTCACTTTGATCGTGCTCAAGTTTGAGTGCAAGCCTAGGTCTGCAGTCGGCGGGGAAGATAAACACTGGTATAATCAACTGAAATTCGATTAAGGTATGCTTACTGCCGTGGGAAGCGAGTAGCAGCTAACGTTTCGAGCGTAAAGCCCTGACCAAACGGAGTTGCAAGTCAATGCCAGCCGACTTGTGGTGTGTGGCTTGTGGTGTGTGGCTTGTGGTGTGTGGCTTGTGGTGTGTGGCTTGTGGTGTGTGGCTTGTGGTGTGTGGCTTGTGGTGTGTGGCTTGTGGTGTGTGGCTTGTGGTGTGTGACTTGTGGTGTGTGACTTGTGGTGTGTGACTTGTGGTGTGCATGTGACAGTTGTGTTGTGTAACTTGTGTTGTGACTTGTGTTGTGTGACTTGAGTTGTGTGAACTTGTGCAAGTAAAGGCAATATGTTTCTCTTTTTCTTATGATTGTTTTGCTGTTCCGACTGGGAATTACTTTTGTACATTGCTCCACCGACTCTTGAGAATTAGAAAAAGCGAATATTGAGCACCATAACGCTTTTAAAACAAAAACAGACTTGCAAACAACTAGCGTTGGTGGTCAAACAGCAAAAAAACGTGCGTGACTACAGTAGTTTTCGTAAAAATATAGTGTATCTATTGTACAAAAATAACAGCCTGAGATAGAAGAGAATATTATGTGAATAACCTTTTCGATAGAGGATGGCAAAGATTAAATTGGATTACAAAACCTTATTCCAGAAACCGGATTTCGGTTTACTGTGAACCGATTTTCAAGTTTGCCGTTATATTCTCTTAAAAGCAGTATTTTTGATCCACTCTGCTCTGTCATCCTTCATCAAAATTGTTTCATTTTCTCCAGTATATCTCGAAAGCATACTCTTCTAATCTGAGTTGTATTTCATCATGAGAAAGTTTATCATTTGGGGGTTGACTTTAAGGTACGGACACGCGCTGTAACATTGCCGGCAATTGTATTGAAAAGGGTTTGACATGCGCATTAACATTGCCGGCAATTGTGTTGAAAAGGGTTTGACACGCGCCTTAACATTGCCGGCAATTGTGCTGAAAAGGATTTGACACGCGCCTTAAGGGAAGAGGTCAAAACAATGGATTTCGAATGGGACCCACTTTTGTCAGGGGAGGTAGTGGGTGGCGGGTAATACCCCCTACCACTTATTTCGAGGGTGATTTTCTCGCGTATTAAAATAGGGATACCTGATTTTAATGCAGACACACGTTCTTCTCAGCCTGTAGAAACTAGAAATATAGTTACTTCTTCAATAAGTATTTTATTCAAGAGGATATTTGTGGTCAAAAATCTAGATTTTGCAAAAATAGGTGGTGGGTTCCGGGTATAACCCCCCTTCCCTCAAAATTGGGTTCCGCCAGAGTACCATTGTTTTAACCTCTTCCCTAACATTGCCGGTAATTGTGCTGAAAAGGGTTTGACACGTGCTGCAAAATGTTCTGCAACATTGCACGCATCAATTTCAGAAGTGGATATTTCGCTGTTGCCAGCAATGCCGGTTGCGCGCAATGTTGCTGCGTGTGTCTGGCGTAGGTATAGAGCGGGTAGACAAACTGCGGATTCAGGTTGAGCGTTTAACGGTGTCAGATTTAACCACTGCGCCAACCTGCATCCCCGATGTGTTTGACTTCAAATCATGTTTTGCTTACTTGCGCGACTGCCACAACGTACAAAGCCAACACATCGCATATTGGTTATCAACATGTCAATTTCTACGTTAGTTAGCAGCACGACCGATCAATCGCTGCAACGAACAGTTGTCTCTCTCGCGTCTGATTAAATGCTCAACCTGAATCCGCGATAGGAGAAATAACAAACTCAACTCGTATGTGACATGCTTGAAGAGTGATGCAAAACTGTAATATTTGCACAATACAATAAGTCATCATCAAATGAATGATTGGGTTACTCGTACCTGTAGTACCATTGGCCAGTTGGGTGCTGGTTGGCTGATTATGATCTTAAACAGTACATACATGGCCTGCCTATCGGGTAACGCTCCGAGACTACAAGAAACATGTGACAATGGTTACGTGACAATAATCATCGTTACGCACTGTTGTGTTACAATGAAAATACGGTTACATGTATTTATTGGAAATATGGCTAAAAATTGCCCGTCTTTTCATCAAGGGAACGTAGCTATAAACATACAGCGGTTTTGATAGCAATGGGTGAAAAATACGAATATTAAAAGCTTAGCAAGAAGCGCCGAAATCATGGATAGGGTATGTCATGGTTAATCACAGCCGGAATTTGATAAATCTCTTTATGTGTAATCTGAAAATAATAATTACATGACACGATAATGATGACTACAAACAGGAGCCCATTCCCAGGAGCGTCCATCTCCCATAATAGGTCTGTGAGTCAGCGTATGACCGGATTGAGCTATAGTTAGAACAGATCTCACGGGAGTTCACGTGCCCACACTTTGGGAATCCAATCAAACCATAGCCAGGACAATGCAGCGTTAGAAAATCACCTCAAAGAAACATAAGATCATTCTTAATCTCGATAATTACGGCAAGCATATGCACGAACGCAGCAGAGTCAGAAGGCAGTTACCCGGGAAAAATGTTCTAAAATAGCTCACACCGGTCAAATGCTGACTCACGGGTATAGTATATGTGGACGCTTCCCATGTCAGGGTTTGTGTTCGATTGACCGTATTCCGGAATAAGAATACACAGAATGATCACTAGTGTTAGTGCCACAAAGCACTAATTGCCCTTTCATTCCTTCCAGAGTATTGGCAATTCATATTCGTTCATGTTATTTTAGTGCAGGTTAGTTACATTAACATATTTTAAAAGCTAATTCATGTAACTAAAGCAAATCATATCGCCTACTGGAACGGAAACAACGATTTTGAAAGTACTGTATATCAGTTTTCCTCTATTTCAGTCATTTTGTAACTTATGGTTCATAATTCTTACTTGATTTTCTTGTATTTTGTTACTAGTCAACCGTACTGAACGTACCGAAGAATAATACGGAATGAACGTGCTGTAACGCCAGTATTAAACCGAAATGTACGAGTCTGGAAACGTTGTCTTGCTTTCATCGCGGCTCACCGCTAAGTGATCGCCGCTACAACTAGGGTTGAAGGGTTATAGGGTTGAAGGGTTATAGGGTTGAAGGGTTATAGGGTTGAAGGGTTATAGGGTTATAGGGTTGAAGGGTTATAGGGTTGAAGGGTTATAGGGTTATAGGGTTGAAGAGTTATAGGGTTATAGGGTTGAAGGGTTATAGGGGAAAGGGAAAACAGGGAGGAGGGGCATAATATTCCATCCTTATTGTCCGAGGAGGGTTATGACCACTCCGTAGAGTAATACAGTACCACTAGAAACCTGTATTCTGATTGCACTATTATACTGTAGCTCTATTGTTTCTGTACTGCACGTTCTAAAGGTTAGGGTGTTTTGTATTGTTGGGTAAGCCAATGCTGTGGCTCGTTTCGAGAGGTACAGGCCGGCTCAGTCCATAACCTGTATTCTGATTGCACCATTATAATGTAGCTCTATTGTTTTTGTACTGCACGTTCTAAAGGTTAGGGTGTTTTGTATTGTTGGGTAAGCCAATGCTGTGGCTCGTTTCGAGCGGTACAGGTCGGCTCAGTCCATAACCTGTATTCTGATTGCATTATTATACTGTAGCTCTATTGTTTTTGTACTGCACGTTCTAAAGGTTAGGGTGTTTTGTATTGTTGGGTAAGCCAATGCTGTGGCTCATTTCGAGCGGTACAGGTCGACTCAGTCCATAACCGGTGGTGTGAGGCAAAGTAGGTGGCGGTTACACCGCGGCAAAACGTTACACACCGCTGGCCGAAAGAACAAAGACTCTTGTTTCAAATACAAGTTTCTGAGGGCTTAAACGTTTTTAGTAAATAATTTTATAACTTATTAGTAAAGTCAGTGAAGAATTAAAAAAAATTAAAGTCTCAGTAGGCTTAGTTTTTAAGTAGTTTTCTTGTTTTACGTGAAACATTTCGCGTAACCACGCGTACCTTTGTTTTCTTTTAGTTTCGGCGGGAAACTGGGGAGACGCGCGCATGACCGGCTCGTCAAAAGCGCATGCGCGTGACGTTTTGCCACAGTGTGGGTGGCGGTAGACCGGCGGTAACCGGCTTCAAATGAAACCTCTGAATATGGTCAATCGAATACGTGCTTAGAGACAGAAATGATGGCCATCTTGATGTTGCGATGTAAATGGAGCGAACTTAGTATGAGTGTGTACAGTTACGGACCGTTAATGCAGAATGTGTACAAGTAAAGGCATTGCAGCAACATTGAAATGGCTCTAGCCTACGTGTAGCCGTGAACTCACCCTCACGGGGATGGCTACACATACTGTAGGCTCCTTCATAGGCCCATTGCATAAATGGCGTCCAGTTTGAATAACCATTGTTTAGTAATCTCTAGTCTCACATACGCAGACACAGTGCCACATTTATCATTAGCAGTACTTGTTCTATTCACAGGTGTGAGATAAGAACAATCAACATACGCAGACACAGTGCCGCATTTATCATTAGCAGTACTTGTTCTATTCACAGGTGTGAGACAAGAACAATCAACATACGCAGACACAGTGCCGCATTTATCATTAGCAGTACTTGTTCTATTCACAGGTGTGAGACAAGAACAATCAACATACGCAGACACAGTGCCGCATTTATCATTAGCAGTACTTGTTCTATTCACAGGTGTGAGACAAGAACAATCAACATACGCAGACACAGTGCCGCATTTATCATTAGCAGTACTTGTTCTATTCACAGGTGTGAGATAAGAACAATCAACATACGCAGACACAGTGCCACATTTATCATTAGCAGTACTTGTTCTATTCACAGGTGTGAGATAAGAACAATCAACATACGCAGACACAGTGCCACATTTATCATTAGCAGTACTTGTTCTATTCACAGGTGTGAGACAAGAACAATCAACATACGCAGACACAGTGCCGCATTTATCATTAGCAGTACTTGTTCTATTCACAGGTGTGAGATAAGAACAATCAACATACGCAGACACAGTGCCACATTTATCATTAGCAGTACTTGTTCTATTCACAGGTGTGAGATAAGAACAATCAACATACGCAGACACAGTGCCACATTTATCATTAGCAGTACTTGTTCTATTCACAGGTGTGAGACAAGAACAATCAACATACGCAGACACAGTGCCGCATTTATCATTAGCAGTACTTGTTCTACTAACAGGTGTGAGACAAGAACAAGCGCCGCTAATGAGCAATGCAACACTGCGTCTGTGTAAGTAAAAACCAGGCTTAACACAACGATAACGTAACGGTACAAGTACTGCACGACTGCATTCCTTATTACTTCAATTTAATCATTTATTTATTCTATATTATTAATAGTGGTTTCAGCACAATTTAAAACTTACCTTCCTTCATGGCTCCTCAGCACTTCAGGGCAGATCCATGAGAGCCAGTCGGTCCTTCCACCATTCTGGACACTTTGCTTCCGCTCCTTTTTCTTGTCCATAATGGAACTACACAGCTGATCCAACGGACAGCTTACAACAGTCTGTTCATGGAACAAAATGTAAAAAGTGGGGGAAATATTTGGGGGGAAGGTCAGGCAAAGTCAGAAAATAAATGAGGATTTTTTTTTTGATACTCTAAGGGTGATCATGTTTATATTGTAACCCAGTGAGTAACAATGGTATTCAAATGACACTACTGCCATGAAAATCGGGCACACAGTATCTGAAGATTTTGGTTGCCATATCGGTGTGAAACAGGGGTGTATGCTCAGCCCCACGCTGTTTAATTTATTTTTAAGTGACCTACCGGCCTTTATGGATCAAACCAAAGTACCAGAACAAATTAACATACAAAACAGACCAGTTTAAGTTGCCTGCTATAATGCCGATGATCTAGTGATACTTGCAAATTCTGCTCAAGGCATGCAGCACTACCTAGATAAATTAGGCGATTACTGCAGCCTCAATAATCTGACAGTTAATATGGATAAAACTCTCACTTCCATGTGCTGAGTTTCATATCAAGAAAACACGTCAAACCGGTTTTGCTGGGCCATTGGTAAGCCAATGCAAATTACCGTTACATCCAGCACTCACGGTTGCATCTGGTAATGAGTAGATTATCCAATGAGGGACGAGGTATCAGAGGCATGATTACCAAAAACACTCCAAGCCAAAAAACATGGGTTAAACACAGAAACTACCCACTTTTTTACATCTCTATTTAGGATTGGGATGGGGTTAATTAGGTTTTACGGTTAGTTTATCTTATTTGTATACAATTTAATATTGCAATACTGCACGTTAAATAAATTACTACTTACTAGCTAATACATCATTGTGTATATGCATACGCCATGGTGACGTCTATGAATTCATATCCGCTTGTAGCCATTTTTAAATGTCCCAACATGTACAATTATCTATCCTAGTTCACTGTTGCTATCGAGTATCCTATTAGATAATGGTAGGTACATTTAACCATGTATCACATATTTCAGCACGAAATTAAGCTCTTGTAAACGTGAACATGCAGTATTACAGGATTAAATTGTACACAAATAACAAATGGATAAAAAAGACATATAAGTAGAATAGGAAAACTAGTTAAATGCTATGATCATACTAATTAATCGTCACACTACAAAAGTATTGTATGGATAATTGTTATAATAATAGTCACATTGACAATATAATGAATGTAAGAGCTTACACTCGTTCTCAATAACACGTGCAGGTTCGAAATTGAATTTCCAACGGAAATGGTGGATGTCACTCAACTATATTTCTATGGCAACACTGGCCTGCATGCTTCGATAGCATGCGAGGGATGTTTGAAATTTGCTGAAGGAGATGAAACAGAATCTCAATACTACGAAAACGTCGCCATACAACTCCCAGATGTGGAGGAAACATAAATAGTGTAGGAGGTCAACGAAATCGTAAGTAATTTGAGGCGACATAGGTAGAGAAATGGCGGATACTAAGCCGAAAAACGATTGTTTTTTGCTTGAATTCCTCACCGAAATGTCAGTCGAGAGTGGAGAGCATTGCCGATAATCCATGTCCTGAGAGTTTCAAAAAAATATTTGCCCTGTCGAATGTTGTATCCATGCCTGGAGCTTGTCGAGGTAGAGCTCGAGGGTATTGCTCGATAAAACCTCTTATAAGGAGAATAATTATCTGCAACTGGATGAATAAAAATAACTATAATTATTTTTCCAAGACCTTTGAAAGCTATATAAACAATCAGATTTCTTATACACAAACCGCTCACTCACACACAAAGTTTATGCGATTTCCCTATTTTGATCTTATACTCAAACCGCTCGCTCACACATAAAGTTTATGCGATTTCCCTATTTTGATCTTATACACAAACCGCTCCCTCACACATAAAGTTTATGCGATTTCCCTATTTTGATCTTATACACAAACCGCTCGCTCACACATAAAATTTATGCGATTTCCCTATTTTGATCTTATACACAAACTGCTCGCTCACACATAAAGTTTATGCGATTTCCCTATTTTGATCTTATACACAAACCGCTCGCTCACACATAAAGTTTATGTGATTTCCCTATTTTGATTTTATACACAAACCGCTCGCTCACACATAAAGTTTATGCGATTTCCCTATTTTGATCTTATACACAAACCGCTCGCTCACACATAAAGTTTATGTGATTTCCCTATTTTGCAAACCCTTGGCTCTAAGCATGATAGCGACTTTGGGAAAGACTTTGCCATGTTTACAAAATGCTAGTTATCCGAACGGTTCACTTCAAACTCCATGGAAACCATTTGATTGACATCCACCAGAAACGACTTCGAAGTCAGGAGTTTCGTTTCGAACCTGCACGTGTTATTGAGAACGAGTGTAATACTCATTAGGCTAACTGTTATCAGAGTAATATACAATAAAATAACAACAGTATAGTGCTAAATCAAGATACTATATAAATAAAGCTAATTATAGACCCTATGCATAAGTCCTGGTAACTAGCATGTCAACGAGGCTGGTAGGTCCTCTGGAATGTTGAAACTGAAGCGCCCTGGGAGATTGTGAAATGCACTGAACGAATGTTCAGTGAAACAATGCCGTTAATTTGTTATGCGCCTGGCTGGTCGTACTATGAATAACAAGAAAGGATCAACGAGGACAGATTAGCAACATTTTTCAACTAAACAATCATGTTCAACACGTTTCACACCTCCTGCTAGCATTTCAACTTCAACATTCCAGAAGACCTACCGGCCTCTTTTTCGTGTTGTGACCGCGCGAGTTATGCATAGCGTGTATACCGGTAGGTCATAAAAATAATTAAATAGCCCACTTTCTATATATGCTGCACTTGTCACGCACAAAGGATTCAACATGAGGCTCTGGGGTATAATTCTCAGTGATTTGTGAAAAGAGAAAATAATAAATTTAATTTATCCCGGAGCCTCATATTGAAACCTTTGTGCGTCACAAGTGAAGCATATATCGAAAGTGGGCTATTGAAATGGTCTTTGCAGTGCGGCATAAGTGGCATCCTAATAAGGACGAAACAGCTGTACTCCACAGGTAATAGAATGTGCGTACACGCGAGATATCAGCTACAGTGTGGCATGTGTAGGTAATGCCATGCATTTTGATATTTATTTTCATACATTTGGCTTTGGCTGTGCCATCTCGGTTTTTTTGCACTGTATTCTGAAGCAGCAAAGTAGATTACCACTGTTTTTCAATGCTACACGATTGCGCGAGACCAAAGTCGCAACGTGTTGTTTGCAGTGGGCTACCGTCAATCATTCTGTCAATTTTTTCGCAGAAATGTTTCCCTCACGTGCAACGTCCTGAATATTTCTTGAATGCTTAAACGATTGCGGATCAAGTATCTAATTCTCCACCTCAGAGCACTGGGATCACTAGCAACCATATATTATTATTATGTGCGATCAGATATCGAACTGACTTACTATTATTGATTAGTCCGTACTGATAAGATAATTAGTCCGTCCCACTTTCTATGATTGATGGTTAGTAGTCTAATGTATACTACATGTCACAACTGTGGCCTTGTACCATATAAGGTCAAAATTAATGACGTCACATATCAAAAATGACGTCACACGAATGATGTCACACACGACACGTGTCACGTCACACATAAATGATGTCACACATGTCACATGTCACACACAAATGACATCACGTCACACAAATCATCAAATGACGTCACATGTCACAACAAATGACGTCATACGTCACACATCAAATTAATGACGTCACCCACAAATGATGTCATTCATAGAATAGCAACGCAAATTATGGTCACAACCTACCATGCACGCCAGTAGGCAGGAACACAGGTTATGTATACTGGGTATGGGTGCTTCGGAGTAATCAGGATCCAACAGGGCAGGAACGGACTGACAGCTCGCCCACAGGAATGACAGACACGACAGGAGCAGTGCCGTGATGTCATGCCTCAGCTGCTTGACCCTGTTGTATGAGGGCACAACGCGACCGTATCTTAGAGTGAGTGTCAAGAGGGACTGGTGGAGAAGGTTGGTGAAGATGGTCTGTGCTCTGATTGGTGGACAGTATTTCCACAAGTCGTGGTGCAGCCCTTGGAAGTGGTAGTTCCACATTTGAATTGAAAACGAGCATCTCTCGTCCTGTCAATACATCAGAATACTTTGAATCTTATCGGGTTCATGTAAAAATCTTTACATAAGCACATACAGTACAGCCCAAATCAAGTTTAATCTTGAAATTGGCTTTTGAGAGCTCAGGGGTGGCCCTTATCACACTCCCCACTACATTCATATATTTTATACATACTACTCTCAAATTCACATGTTGATTTTTACGGAGGGAGGAAACCGTTCGTGGCAAGAACAACACAACAAACAAACTCAACTCACATATGGCACCAAGTCTGACTCAAACTCGGGCCGCAGCGGTGAGTGCTAATATACCGGTTGCGCCACCCATGCCGTTTAGGCTAAGGATGGTTGTCCAATACACACGACTTGAGTCAACTCGTCATGAGAGATAGTCAACTTGACTCGCCGGAAGTCAAGTCGTGAGTTTCGGCTAACGGGAAGTGAAGTGTTTAGCGATGTAGTACTCAACGGAAGTAAGTTGGTACGTTAATATATTCGATCACCTGTATGCTTGAGAATGACATAATTCACAGTGTTCAACTGCCACCGTGTTCCTCATCATAACACAGTGTTCGGGGCATGAAGCAGTAAAGCGGTGCGAAGATCGGAATTCATAACATGAACATTTGAGAACGACATAAATCAGCCATTTCATTGAATAAACATTTGAGAACGACATAAATCAGCCATTTTATTGAACACGAAGCGTGTTCCTAATGAATTTGAGAACCGCCACCGTCTTCGTTACCATAACACAGTGCTCGGGGTATGAAGCAGTAAGCGGTGCGAAGATCGGAATTCACGAGAACATGAACATTTGAGAACGACATAAATCAGCCATTTTATTTGATGGCTGAACACGAAGCGTGTTCACGACTTGATTTCCGGTGAGACGAGTTGACTAAACCGTAGTCAACTTGATCAAGTTGAGTCAAGTGGTCAGACCCATTCCATCCAAGCGATTGAATATATTAACGCAACCAACGAACTTCCGCTCATTAATATTCACGACTTGATTTCCGGTGAGACGAGTTGACTAAACCGTAGTCAACTTGATCAAGTTGAGTCAAGTGGTCAGACCCATTCCATCCAAGAGATCGAATATATTAACGCAAGCAACGAACTTCCGCTCATTGCTCCATTTAATTTATTAAATATGAACTGAAATATGTATTTATTTAAACGCTTCCTAAACCCACAACTTGACTTCCGGCGAGTCAAGTTGACTATCTCTCATGACGAGTTGACTCAAGTCGTGTGTATTGGACATGAATGAGGCTAAGGGGCCAACATACACTTGAAAAGCAGAACATTTTTGGATCCTCCAATCTACTCAGTAGCACACGTTTTTAATTTATTCCACCAATAAATTTACTTTTTAACGAAGAAACATCACAAACAAACATGATGAAAACATCGGCGTCTGTACACAGGCAACCCAAACAAGCTTGTTTTCAGGGTTCTCTCCTCCTCGTTACAAAATAACAGAGGGTGTGGATGATTGGTGAGCGATTTTTAAATGAGGTTGGCAATGTAGATAATAATCAATGTAAATGTAATTATTTGACTAATATTGGGATGATTTCAAATGCTTTATTTGAAAATAAGAAGAAAATAATAAGAAGTTGGAACTGTTTTAGTGTGCCACTTTTGACGCACCCATGTAAATCTTCTAGGAAAATATTTTTTTGAATCAATGACATGCACTAGACTAAATTAAACACATTGGACATGTATTAGTTCCGGCCCCTGTCAAGCGTGGAACGAACTGGTCTGGAATGAGCATATAAGCATGTGCAACGAATGAGGATTATGCAGAAATAATTGCAATTTGTGTTTCCTTGAAATACCATCCAGACATATTCCACCATTTCTAAAATGTGGAGTAAAACCTTGTAATCAAGAATTCACTTGTACTGATACATTTATATTGATGATACCTCAAAAAATGGTCTCTGGTCACTCCAGTTGTGGCTCTCTGCATCCTGTAGGATGACTGTGGTGATGATATGGCTGTGATAGTTGATGATCTGATTCGTAAGGCTTTCCACTAACTCGCTGTACTGCCGATGAAGCACTGCAAATGGACGTCTGAAAACAAAACAATAATGATAAATAACAATGATAACCATAACAATAATGCTTAATGGTGTAACGATAATCATGGCGGTTTACATGGAAACGAATTAACGGAAACGATAATGCTGACGATAACAATAACGATAACGCTAACAGAACTTGACTCGACTTTGAGACCGCCTAAATAAACTCCGCCAGACTTCCCTGAGCCTGATCAACACAAAATTCTAAACGTTTTAAAATTCACTCAAATACCCTGACAGTTAGTTCATATCAATCTTTCTATACTTCTTTTGTATCAGCACAGAAAGTTTGGTTGCGATACATTCAATATGAAACGAAATACCAAAGTAACTCGACATTTCCTTGTAAAAAATTCTCGCCATCCTGAAGCAAATCGAGTACAGTCCCACAAAACTTGTCAATTGCCATCGAACGCCCACATATCCCCACCTAGTCCGGGGGGGGGGGGTGGGGGGGGGGGGGGGGGGGGGGGGTGGGGTGGGGGCATAACACTAACGGAAACACTAACGGTAACGACGACAGTAACGATAACGATAACAGTAACCCTAACGCTAACAGTAACGGCAATGGTAACTTACAGTAACACTATCGGTAACAGTGACGCTAACTCTAACGCTAACTCAAACACTATCGGTAACACTATCGGTAACAGCTGTAACGCTAACAGTAATGGTAACAGTAACACTATCAGTAACAGTAACGCTAACTCTAACGGTAACAGTAATGCTAACGGTAACAGTAATGCTAACGGTAACACTATCGGTAACACGTCTGAAGTAGTGTCCTAGACCGGAAGTTGTAACACGATAGGCCACACCTAGAGTATAAATAACTATGTAAGATGGATAAAGTGAGATACGACTAATAAAGCAAAGAGAGTAAAACGTCTACAACAACCTGAGTCTTATTCGAAGCAATTACAAAACTATTACATTGGCGACGGGGATGGGATGAAGATAATGATATCTTTGACACGCTACCAAATACTCAGCCCGGAGAATGAGAAAATCTCCTAGAAAAAGCAATCACAGCCCTAACGAAATACTTCACACCATGGCAAAATCTGGCGTTCGAGGAATACAAGGTTCGCCAAGAAACTCAAGAACCAAGTGAAACGCTAATGACATATTACACCTGACTAAAACAATTAGCTGTGACATGCGAATTTCACGATGCCGATCGAGAAATCAAGACTCAAATCATCTAGCGCTGCAGTTCCAATAAGCTACGACGAAAGGCTTTGGCCAACCCTACCATGTCGCTGAAGGATCTGTTGGATCAAGGAAAAGCCATGGAGGCTAGCCAACTCATAAGCCAAAGCGCTAGAGGGTAAAAAGCAAATAAGCCGATTAACTCAAGAGAAAAAGAAGACCGGTGAAAACAAACAGACAGAACGACCTAAGCGACGCAATCAGTCTCATCTTCGCACGGATACAGATGCAAAATGCAGGAACTGTGGGAGAAAATGCCCCCTTCAGGGAGGTAAAACTGCCTGCCCAGCGTACGGAAAGGAATGCAGATCCTGTGGAAAGCTCAACCACTTCCAGTCTGAGTGCCTCAAAGATAAACAAGACAAATCAAATTATTCAAGGCGCAACAATGCAAGAATCAATGCACTGGAGGAGAGTTACGAAGAAGACACCGATGAAAACAATGATTACAAACTGTTCATGATAAATGTGTACAACATGAACGGATCCACAACTGAACAGCCAATGTTCGAGATTCACGTGGCCGGCACTCCATTCACTGTGATGGCCAACTCAAGCTCGGGTATCAACATTCTTGATGAAAACGACTACCGGAAACTTGCCGCGCAACTAAGGCTCGGGAATACCCGTGTCAAGGTCTACCCGTATCAGTCCAAAGCGCATCTACCGGTGCTCGGAAAGTTCAAGGCGACAGTTAAATCAGGGACAGTGGCATATGAAGAAACCTTTTACGTTGTCAAGGGAACAGGCGGATTTCTGTTAAGCTGGCATACTTCGCAAGCTCTAGGACTCCTGAAGGTCATAAGATCCGTGAAGTCAGCACCCAACAAAGCAGTGGAGCAGCTGGTCGAGGAGTATGACGAGTTGTTTCATGGGCTACGGAAGCTCAAGGACCACAAGGTCAAGCTACAAATAGACAAGAGCGTACCGCCAGTAGCCCAACAGTAGGGTTCCATTTCACGTGCGGAAACAACTAGAAGAACAACTGAAGCGGGACGAAGAACTGGGCGTGCTAGAGCAGATAGAAGGCCCCACACCATGGGTGTCACCAAAGAACGCCAAACACTCCAAAACCAAAGTCACCCGGGAAAATCCGTGTGTGTGTTGACATACGCCAGGCGAACCAAGCTGTCAAGCGTGAGCGTCACATCATACCTACAATCAAGGAAGTGATTGGTGACCTCAACGGCGCAACAGTGTTTAGCAAGTTAATTTTAACCAAGGATACAATCAGCTGCATTTGGCGCCAGAGTCGAGGTACATTACAACGTTCAGCACGCACACAAGCATGGGACTAATGCGCTTCAAGCGACTGAACTTTGGGATTTCTAGCGCCGCAGAAATATTCCAGAACACAATTCGTGAAACACTTGAAGGTATTAGCGGTGTGATTAACAACAGCAATGACATATTGGTCTATGGAAAGACACACGACGAACACAACCAGACAATGAAGGCTGTGTTCAAGCCACTGAAAGAACGCGGACTGACTCTGAACAAGAACAAGTGCGAGTACAGCAAGGCCAAGCTCAAGTTCTTTGGATACATCTTCATGGGTGAGGGTATAGCACCGGACCCCAAGAAGATTGAAGACATCATAAAGCTCGATGCACCAACCTCCGAGTCTGAGGTCCGAAGCTTGCTAGGAATGACAAAATACTGCTCGAGGTTCATCAAGGACTATGCAACGATGACGCAACCACTGCCGGAGCTAACGCACAAGAACAAAGCGTGGGAGTGGACAGCACCTCGTGACCGCGTTGTCGCACAGCTGAAGGAAGCGCTGGCGAGTGCACCCGTAACCGCATACTTTGATCCCGAGAAGGATACAGAGATCTGGAAGCAAGTCCCATTGGTCTTGGCGCCATTCTAGCACAGACCGACCTAGAGACTGGTGACAGGCACGTCGTCACATACGCTAGCCACTCCCTGACGAGCACAGAGCAACGGTACAGTCAGACGGAGTGCAAAGCCCTTGTCGTCGTCTGGGCATGCGAGCACTTTCATTTGTACGTATATGGCATGCCGGTGATGGTCTACACAGATCACAAACTCCTTGTGTCTATATACGATAATCCAAAGTCCAAGCCACCGGCACGAATCGAGAGGTGGGCTCTTCGACTCCAACCGTACCAGCTTAGCATGAGGTACAGGAGGAGGGAAGAAAATCCTGCAGATTATATCTTGCAACACCCTTCCAAACAAACCGTTGCAGTGAGTTAGAAATACAGAAATTCAGAGTGAGTCGACAAGAGAAGGTAGCTGAAGAATACATCAACTACATCGCAGCCTCAGCAGCACCGAAGGCGATCCAGCTTGATGAGATAGCAGCAGCCACTACGAGTGACCCAACACTCCAGGCAGTCATGGAAGCAGTAAGCACCAACAAGTGGTTTGCAGCAGCACACAGGCATCAACGGTGCAACCTTCAAAGTATTGGATCAGGTCAAGGACGAACTCACAGTTTGCACAACAACTGGGGTAGTCTTGCGAGGGTCCAGGATAGTAATCCCTGAAGTAATGCACAAGCGAGTGGTAGACTTGGTGCATGAAGGCCACCAAGGCATCATAAAGACGAAAGCACTCTTGAGGGGAAAAGTGTGGTTTCCAGGCATCAACCGCATGACAGAAGAGCGAGTCAAATGCTGTCTTGCGTGCCAGGCAGCTACATTGTACACCACAGACCAAGCGTGAGCCGTTAGAGATGTCCCCGCTGACGGACAGGGCATAGCAGGAGGTCAGCATGGATTTTGCAGAGTTACCAACAGGCGACTACCACCTGGTAATTTCAGACGACTACTCGCGTTTCCCAGTCATGGATACGCTGCGATCACTGTCGGCAAAGGCGGTGATTCCGAAGATATTCTCAGAGAACAGACAACGGACCGCCATTCAATGGGAAGGATTTTAGAGTGTTCGCAGACAATCTCGGCTTCCGCCACAGGAAAGTTACGCCTCTCTGGCCGAGAGCGAATGGTGAAGTAGAGAGATTCATGCGGACGGTGAAGAAAGTGGTGTAAACAGCTGGCATAGAACACAAGCCATGGCATGAGGAACTGTTCCAATTCTTGAGGAACTTCAGGGCCACACCCCATAGCTTGACAAAATTTAATGTAGCGCCAGCCACTGCACTTTTCAACCGCCCGATGCGCACTAAGCTACATAACCGGAGGCCCGAACACTGCAGGCTGACCAAGCCAACGTAAAGTCACACACAAGACCAGAAGGCCAAACGAAGGATGAAAGAGTACGCAGATGTAAAGGCATTTGTCAAACCATCTGACATTTGCGTAGGAGACAAAGTACTGGTCCAACGCTAACGGTAACAGCTGTAACGCTAATGGTAACAGCTGTTTCGCTAACGGTAACAGTAACGCTAGCGGTAACGCTAACGGAAACAGTAATGCAAACGGTAACAATAACGCTAACCCAGCGGTAACAGTAACCATAACGGTAACGCTAACGGTAACAGCAACGCTAACATAATAAACGGTAACACCAACAGTAATAGTAACGCTGACAGGTACGGTAAAAGTAACGGTAACGGTAACCGACAGAAACGGTAACAGCAACACTAACGGTAACGGTAACGATAATGCTATCGGGTATTTTGTAAATGTAACGGTAACACTAACGGTAACGATTATAACGACAATGGTAACGAAAATGGTAACGAAAATGGTAAAGATACTACTAACAGTAACGCTAATGTTGATGATACATGTAGCTCTAACGCTAACGCCGTAATGATAGCGGCGGATAATGGTAACGCTAATGATTGTAAACGCAAATGCTTATGGTAACGTTAACACTAGCAGTAACGCTAACGATAACGTTTTGTACGTGAATAGTGTATGTACATGTACACATGTATACGAATACAGCACACATGACGTAATTACTTATTCTTGGTTTTCATGGGACGTCATCAAAAAAAAAAAATGAAACTATAAGTAAGCTGTTCTTTGTATATATTCTAGACATCAAATGAATAATAAAAGTCTACACAGAAAATTGTAGTGTATTGTTCCGGAGTACTGTAAATTTTGAATTTTATGACAGCGACCCAAGGTATAAAAATTCATGTAATTGTGTAAAAAGTTGTATTCAAAGAGTTTTGAAGTGAAACCCAATGATTTCGATGGGAAATTAAGCTTTATTTGTATTTTCGTACATTCATTGGCCCACAGCTCCGTTAGAAAATACCGGTAATCTAATGTTCCAAAATTTGGGCTATACAATCATGTAAGTGTATTTTTGGTAGTAATACAAGGGTCAATATATTTTATTTTATTTTATCAATGCAAACCAAATTTGCGATCGTGTGTCATTACGATGAAAACCACCAATAGCATTACATGTAAGTACACGTGTACAAATTACTGTACCTTGGTTCTGTGCCAATGACTTCATCATAGTGAGCCAGGTGATTTCTAACAAACACTGAGCTACTCAGCAGTATATACAATGCCTCAATGCCACAGGACTTGGGAAAGTCTGTTATAACCTAAAATATATGTAAGGGTTAGATAATGGCACGAGAGTTCTATGTGATTTAGAGTGCTGAGCGAGTGGTTTTCTATCTAAAATGCGAGGCACTCTAAATCACATAGAACTGGAGTGTTCATTATCTAACCGTCTTAGAATTTGGTCACATGCATCCACACCACAATTTTTTTCTGAAATTATTGGCAACTACTGTAAGAAACTCTGAACATTTCGAAATAATATACAGGGTCAAGACTAGGGAGTAATTAGTATTCTAATTACTTAACTATGGGATTTAGACAGCTGAAATGGGGAATGCTGATTGGTCGAGTGGGTGTGACCATGTTATAAATTAAGGTTTAACTTCCTTATTTCAGACACATGATGGCCTAACATCTGAAGCTTTTCACAATTTGATCATGATCAAAATTGCACAAGTCTCAACAGGTTACATAATGATATTGTACACTTCTTCAGTAGAGTCCAATATTGTACAATGTATTTCTATATTTCAGTTTCGGCTTAAGCACCTTGTGAATACAAAACAATGTTGACCATACATGTACACAACTTTCAAAAACTCTGAATTGAAAACTCTGAATTTTGAATTTCTAACGAGACCTGAAACAACCATGGGGGCTGATCAAAGCCAGGTCCCGGCTAATCGTAAGTTCATAAATGTGATTTCCCATTTTGGTAGTTTATCCACATCTATAGAAAACATGAACATTGCCATGTGAAAGAGCATGTTGACATTAGTGAACTTGTGAAAGTTGAGTGTTGTAGCTTAAAAAGCAATGAAGTTACAGCCATTTGAACTTAGAGAGATTTGTATGAGAAAAACAACAGAGGCATTTCTAGCCATACAATTGTACATGTAGCTCAACAGCAATTTTCCACACTGCTCTAAAACTCAAAACAATTACTAGTTTTGAGTTGAAGTGATCTAGTTAAAGTGATCTTTCATGTGGTAGTATTGGATTTCCTCTACAGACTAACCTTCCAAATTATGCAAATTAGGAGGCGGCCATTATGAATGTTGTGTATGCAATGATGCAAAACATGGTAAATAAGAGGGTATACATTGTACATGTACCGTACTAGCTATAGTGTAAACTATCGTAAATTCAGCCCTTTCAATATGGGCCAATGGCCGACGAAGGAAGATACTTTTTTCCATAAGTTGTGATAGAGGATGTGAAAAATAACAATTAACTGCCACCTACATGTACATTGTACTTTTTGAGATATCATCCCCTACTTCAAAAGTTATTCAATTAGGGCTGTACATTTGTTCATGATTGTGACTACTGTAACTGGTACTACTTAGACAATGAGAACCAGTCACATTGCAGTCTGAACGAAAACAAAGCATTCCAACTTACGGTTACTTAAAACAATCAGTGTCGATTACAAGTCAATATAGCATTGCGACTTGCTCAGACAAGCTTCGTTACAGTAAAAGGAGAATTTGGTTGCCTAGTTCTTAAGTTGAAGTCTTTCGAATGAAGAAAATCACATAGATATGGTAGGATTTGTACTTCACTGCTTTATTTTCATTTTGCAATGTGTTTATAGTTCTCATTGTCTAAGTGGCCCCAGTTACTGTAGTCACACTGTAGATTACCAACCTTCATGACACTGGAGAAGTAAGTCTTAAGACATGAATCAAATGTGTCCACAAATGAAGATCTGACGACATGGAAGAGTCTCCCTCCTGCACTACTGGCCAGCGGCAGCACTTCATCTCCCTTAGCCATGATCACTGAGCAACTCTGGGGGAAGAAAAGTATGTATTTACCAGTGTAACAGTGATTTTGCTCCCTTCCCCTCCCCAAAAAAAAACAAATTGGGGGGGGGGGGGGGGGGGGGGGGGGAGATATCTTGGTATCTAAGTATAACTTGGGATGCCTGTGGTTACTCAAAATGGCTGTGGAACGATGGCAAAATTAATCATGATACCGGTATTATATGAACTACAATACGAGTTTATTTTAATACAGCAATATGATACAAGCTCCTTACAGCAGTTCCTTTCCCAGAATGGTATTTTGGGGGGTAGTCCATAGCTGGGTAGTCCATGGAGTGGGGGTCAGTGTTGTCTACTCCCTGTATATTTACCTTCAGTTGACAATATATTGTTTCGTACAGGCATTACACAATATCTGTGAACTACCTGTTCAAAGACAGCCAGTACTTACTTTTGCAATGCATATTGGGTAGTCATCTTGTCCTCCAACTAATTCATCTACATGAGGAAAAATATGAAAATATCATAGCAATTATATTTTTACAGGTTTCCTGAATCAAGCTTTCGTTTGATATTTAGTCCTTCAGTTTGTAATTGGATTTCTAACTCCAATTCTGACGTATTTATTTATACTGGTCAATAGTCTCATGGTTAGCTCAGACTTCTGGAATGCTAATATACCGCCTTACGAAACAAAGTTAATAACAGCTTAAGAAGAGCTAAGCAAACTTATTACAGTGAAGAAATAGAAAAAATAAATATGATTCCAAAGGCAAGTGGAAAATAATAAATAGCCTAATGGGGCGGCAAATGGAATATAGAGTTATCAATGAAATGAAATACAACAATGAATCGTTTAGAACTCCTACTGATATCGCCGAACTCTTTAACAACCACTTTGTTGAAATTGGTTCCAAACTTGCTGAAAATATTGTGCCAAGCGAATCACGGTTTAAAGACTACGTTAAGCAAGCAACATATACATTCGAGTTTAGCTTAACAAACGAACCAAAAGTATTTACATTTTTGTAAGCTAATTGAAAAGCTATCATCTGCAAAGGCAACAATGCTTAGATGAAATATCTGCAAAAAAAATAAAGGCATCAGGACCAGTCATTTCCAGGTCCCTTGCCTTTCTGATAAATGTAGTTATCAAAACCGGAAAAATCCCATCTGAGTGGAAGAAAGCACGAGTTAGCCCACTACACAAAAACGGATCAAAAAGCGATATGGATAACTACAGACCAATTTCAATCCTTCCAGTTGTTAGCAAAATATTTGAGCGAATACTTTACGATCAACTATATAACTATCTTTCTAAAGAAAATTTATTAACAAACTAGCAATTTGGCTTCAGGCGATTGCACTCAACAATGACTGCTTTGTTAAATTCCACTAATTTGTGGCTGGTAAACATGGATTGGGGTCTCTTTAATTGTTATTTTACTTGACTTAAAGAAGGCCTTCGATACGGTTGACCATGGTTTATTACTAGACAAATTAAAACTTTATGGAATAAACCATAGCTCGATAAACCTATTAGAATCTTATTTATCTGAAAGAATGCAGTCATGTTCAGTGCAAAATGCTAAATCAAGTGAACGATTAATCACATGTGGAATTCCACAGCATACTATTATTAGGCCCTTTGTTATTCCTCATTTATATAAATGATTTGCCAAATTGCTTGGAATCATCAACACCATGCCTATTCGCTGATGACACAAATTTGACAGTTAGTGGCTCAAATCTAGTTGATGTCGAATCAAGAGCAAACCATGAACTCAGAAACATCAGTCATTGGCTCAGAGCAAATAAGTTACATTTAAATGTTGCAAAAACTGAGTTTATCATGATTGGCTCGAGCCAACGCATATCTAATTTAGGCGAAACGCCTATATTAAGAATTGGAAATGAGTTAGTAAAAAGAGTTCAACAAAGCAAAACAATTGGTGTCATTTTAGATGAAAATCTAAAATGGAATGAACATACAAGTTACATGTACATCACAAAAAAGATAGTTTCTGGCCTAGGAGCTCTAAAAGAGGCTAGACCATTTGTATCCCAAACCATACTTATGAAAATTTACGACTCTCTAATTCAAACACACTTTGATTATTGTTGTGAAGTTTGGGATACACTTGGTAAAGTGCAATCAGACAAATTACAAATTCTCCAAAACAGAGCCGCTAGAATAATACTCAGCGCAGAATATAATATCAGTTCTATAGTAAAGTGTTACCAATTCTAGGCTGGGATAAACTCAATGAACGAAAGGCAAAAAGGAAAGCGATAATTATGCAAATAAATAATAAATAATCTAGCACTTGTTACCCTTTCTGAGCTGTATACAATGGTTGGAAGTTCAACGTGTTATAATCTAAGAGGCGCCGATACCAAACTTTGTCTCCCACAGCCGGCCCAAACCGAATATTTAAAGAAAAGCATTTCATACGACGGCGCGAAGCTGTGGAACGAATTACCACCACAGCTTCGCGAAATGAAGTCTCTTGTTTCATTTAAGAAACAAATTGCACAAACCACCATGCTTGGTGACCGCTGAATTAATGATAATCAAAATATTTTAATTGGATTATATTATAAATTTTAGCATTTAGTATCACACAATTGTATTTATATTTAGATTAACATTAGAATAGATTAGCATATTTTTATTAGGCACGGCTCTTATTGAAATCAGTTTTATTAATATTACTGTTAAGATTCCGTGGATAAATAATAAAGATTGATTGATTGATTAGTTAAGCTCCAGTCTATCGTGCAACAGGTCACAGGTTCAAACCCCAGCTGAACGAACACTCTGTGTCTTAAAATAACTGAGTAGAAGATACTACCTTTGTGAAATGTTTTCCTCAAGTTTATCAGTCCCACCAGACTGTCATGAGTTACCGACATTAAATAAAGTTGCTTTAATTTATATAATTACTTTACTTTTTACGTCACATAAGTTACAACTACCAGAACTCTTCACACTCAAAATTAAGATCCTTTTGTTCCTCTAATTTGGACCACTGTCTTGGAATTCTCAAAGGAGTTGATAAATTTGAAGAAAAAGAATTTGAAAAGCAATCTGGTACATTGTAGTTGTAGTAAAATGACACCATATTATTTAAGCAAATCATTGGCCTATCATACCTTGTAGGTGTACAACTTGTAATGTCTTGGTGGCAGTGTAAACTTCATTTTGCTCCTGTAAAGATGAATCACAACCCAATTTGATATTTTCACTGACAGCCGCTGAAATCCTGGAGATAACATGTTTGAACTCCTCCCTCCAGGTCCAGAGAGATGACTGCTGAGATGTGGAGGGAGGTGTTTGGAAATCACTTTGACTTGCACCTGGGAAAGCATACAAGAACAAACAGTTTACAAACATTTTGCTATGTAATCATAGTCATCTAATGAAAATAAGAAAGCTGTGCTCTTCAATTCAGAACTTGGAGTACGTGTTTTAATCCACCATACAGAAAAAGATGGCAGCCGTACATTTGACCACAATCCCTTGTAAACCTAATACAGTCCAGATAACATGTTACCGTATTTACCCGTGTATAATACACTTTTTTTTACTCCAAAATGACCTCGCATTTTAGGACTACATGTAATTTGCATAACAACACAAACAAAAGAAACATTATAATTGGCTGTTTCATGCTTAAGCGGCCAATAAAAACACTGAAATTTCGAACCATGAATAACTTAGTGCGCCTATTTAAACCCCACTTTTCACACATCAGTTTCATCTGTAAACAATAATCCTTCGCAGAAAAGAATGGCAACAGAGCTGCAGAGCGACAGTTTGGAGTCTCCGAGTGCAACATACGTTTGTGGAGAAAAAACAAAGAGAACTTGGAGAAAATGTCACGAATGAAGCGTGCTGCTCGAGGACGGAAAGCTGCGTCGCCCGAAATGGAAGCTGACCTTTTGGCTTGGGTCAAAGAGAAAAGACAGAATGGTTTAGCAATTCTACCATCGCTGATCAGACTGAAGGCACTCGCACTCAGACTGAAGGATCTCGCCAAGGATAAAAAATATAAGATACCAGAAGGATCTTTCAAGGCAGGGTGCACCATTGGTGCCAGCGATTCCTGAAAAGAAATAATCTCTCGATTCGACAGAAAAACAACACTAGCACAACGACTTCCAGCTGACTACGAGGAGAAGATCGTAAACTTTCACAGCTATGTTATTGTCGCAAGCAGCACGGTTACCCGCTTCATTTAATCGCAAACATGGATGGCTAAAGTGAACAAGTTGCACCGTAAATATTCTTGAGCCAGTATGAGATAACGATTCATGTGCCATTTACCGACCACTTACCAACCACTTACCAACCACTTACCGACAACGTATTTACGGTGCAACTTGTTCACTTTAGCCAACATGGATGAAACGCTGCTAACATTTTACATGCCGCCTAACCGAACAGTCAACAACATTGGTGAGAAAACTGTGAAAATTTGCACTACCGGAAATGAAAAGAACCGTGTCACTGTTGTGTTAGCGTGTGCCGCTGATGGCTCGAAGTTAAAGCCCATGATTATTTTTAAGAGAAAGACACTACCAAAGATAAAGAACAATCACGGTGTAGTTGTTGCTGTCCAAGATAAGGGCTGGATGGACACCGACAGAATGAAGTTGTGGAATGAGAAAGTTTGGCGATGTCGGCGCGGCGGACTGGGACGAGAACGAAGCATGCTTGTTTATGACGCGTTCGAGGCTCGCGTGACAGACCCAGTGAAGACGGCATTTCGGCGTGAGAACACTGACTTGACAGTCATTCCTGGAGGTTTAACCTCGTTGCTTCAACCCATGGATGTCTGCTTGAACAAGCCGTTTAAAGATTGCGTTAAGGAGTTATGGATGACATAGATGGCGTTCACGAGTTTACTGCTGGTGGAAGGCAAAAGAAACCATCGGAAGAGAATAAATAAAATGATGATCTGTTCGTGGATTGCGAAAGCATGGCGCGACATCCCGCGCGACTCCAACAACCTTGATGGTACAGAGGATGACCTGACTTTTGAGGAGCACAGCGATGAAGAACCAGGTCAGGACGATTTGTTTGTGAGAGAACCGTTTGCATCAGACTCTGAATCAGAATTTGAAGGTTTTTGATTTTTGAAGGTTTATGATCACTTTGAACATTTGATTAAAGAAAAGTCTCAGCTAACTGTAAATAGATCTGTAATGAATTAACAGTATATTTTAGAGAAAATTATATTAAATAGTTTACCTAAGTGTAAATATCGGTAAATGATGTAAATAAATCAATTTAAAGTAGAATTTATATCCTGTTGTTTTTTCCTCACGCTCGGAAGTCAGTGTTTCATTTACACTCTGGCAACATATTGTCTAATGATTTTCATTTTGCATTTGCGAAGATTTGAATTTTTTTTACTTTTTTTGATTTTGAAGTCATTTAATATAAATTATCCAAAACGAGCCCTAAATCTGGGGTGCGTATTATACATGGGCGCGTATTATACACGGGTAAATACGGTATGTAGAAATCCTCTATTCTCTTCAATGACAGTGTACATTGTATTTGCAACAGCACTTGTAGTGGCTTGTTTTTTAAGATTTAAACCCCCGTACCACAATTTTATGACGGATTTAAAGTTTTTGCATGCAAAGGATTGTGGGTAAAAGTACATGCTGCCATCTGTCGGTATGGTGGATTGTCAAATATATGTTTGAGCAGAGGTCTCTCTCTGTCTTGGTAAAATGGAAGGCGAGGGAGAGACCTCTGCCGACATCCGACGCTTTCTCTGTCGTGCATGCATGAAGTTTCCTTGGCAACAAGTGACGCATTCTCACGTGTACTTATGAGTTATGAGCGCACCAAACAACTGTAACAAACAACCAACGCATACAGCAATTTCCAGTAAAACTTGTTTTCCAGTAAAACTTGTTTTCGAAACTGGTTTGACTCATCCATGAATGTGGATGGCAAGAGTCGGATGTCGGCAGAGGTCTCTCCCTTGCCTTCCATTTTACCAAGACAGAGAGAGACCTCTGCTAGCAGGGAAGTCAGTGGTGTATTGTTTTGGTAAAGGAGTGTCCAGAGGGGTGGAGAAATAGGGGGAGAGGGAAGGGAGGCAAAGACAAAAGACATTCTTTTCTTTGTGCCCATTAAAAAATCTTTTTTTAGAATCTTGATTTTTAAACCAGTTTAAATTTGTTGAACTGGCCATGTTTAAACAAAATATAATACAAATCAAACCACAACAGTTTCATTGGAAGATTTTTAACATTATCACTTGACTCAATCAACCTTAACATAAACGTAAATGTAGCCCAGTTCGTATCTGATATACACATGACTTAATTGTACATACAACACTTGTACATCCCCAAAGCTCACCAAACTGGGGTGGCATACCAGTCCAGGCTATAAATGCCACTGACTCTTTGCTCAGCTTTTGTGTCAGCTTTGGTAATTGTGTCCTGCCAGAAGGGGAAGGACTACTGGTACAAGACCTGAGAACGTTCTGAGACCTGCCTGAAATGGAGATGTGGAAATATTATTGCAAAATAAAATGATACTTTATTTATTTACACTTTTATCAGTTTATACTTTAAATTTTCTAAATATATATATGGCTCAGATTCCACATAATTGAAGTGACTTTCTCCTTTAGTTTAGAAAACAAGGAATACAAAGGAGAACTTAGAAGGTGATCAGTAGTGACTTAATGTGCAATTATTGTCCACTACAATGGACATTTTGAAGGAATGAATTTCATGTGGTCATACTGGATGACAACAAAATCTGACTTATTTAAAGGCACTTGCACACGTTCAGTGGTGTTTAAACCCATTTGTAAATTAAATTAATGCTACTTTCCACCTTTCCTACATTCTAGAGTTCATTTTATGGGGAAAACAGTGCCCATTCCAGCAAATGAAAAGTAAACCAATGGAAATTACACCATTATGATATCATATTATTTTAATAAAAAATTAAATAATTACATAATACCATGATCACCTCGGTTTTCTTTGTACGTTCAGGGACATTTAACCTCTAAATTCTCTCATCAGCATGCATTAGGCATGCAGAAAGTACTAATTAGCATATCAAAATCTTCCCGGTTGAGCGAGCATATGTGAGAAGGTCGCAAAGGGGAGGATTTGTAGTAGCATTTTGAAGGCTGGTGGCCCTGTATTAGAGAACCACGTTGTAACAATTATGGCTTCAGAGTCGATGGAGGAAAAAGTTGAGTTGGATATGATAACATTTGGACAAATAGTTCTGTTCTTAGAATGTTGAACATGCTTGATTTGGATAATTTTGCATAAAATTTGATATCTGCGAATTATGTCCAAACACTGCACGAAAATCGAACAAAATTATAAAGTACATGTACATGTACATTAAAAATACTTTCTGATGCCAAACGAACCACAGGAACACAAAGAGCATAGTCTTCTGATCAACCGACGTACATATGAAGCTGTAAAATAAGTTTCCAGTCCATAAAAGTCGATAGTTCGAACTAGTACAAACACGCTAGTATTTAAAGCTCAAAGGATTTTCTTCACAAGTAAACATTGTAGTGTCAAGCACTGCACAACGCTTCCAAAACTGTAGGAAAACTCCCGTTTAAAAATTCCCTGAAGTCCAAATAACCACAGCAGCTCACACAGGATAGTCTTCTGAGCAATCTACATTCATTTGAAGCTATCAAAATTGTTTTGGAGTCCATAAAAACCAATACATCGAAATAGTACAAACAAGCTCGTTAGTTATAAACAGACTTCCGTTGCAAATAAACATTCTATGGTCGAGCGCGCTACAGTATGCTTCCAAAACTGTAGGAAAACTAATTTCCTGATGCCCAAATAACCACAGCAGCTCACACAGGATATTCTTCTGAGCAATCGAAATTCGCTTGAAGGTATGAAATTGTTTTGGAGTTGAAAAAAGATAGATCAAACTAGTACAAACAAGCTTGTTATTAATTCACAGACTGCGTTATGAGTAAACAGCGAGCTACACTATGCTTACGAAAGTGTACGAAATGCACCGTTCAAACATTCCCTGATTCCAAATAAATACAGCAGCTCACACATGTGAACAATCGACATTCATTTGAAGTGATAAAAATTATTTTCAAGAGCATGACATCCGATAAATCAAACTAGTACAAACATACTGTTAGTTCACGCCACGCTGACTTCATGTTTTTTTTCGAAATTTTCTAGCTCATTTTTGCAAATCAAACAAAAAAAGGCTCAAATAGAACTAATCAATATATACATCTAAAATACTGTACGAAGTTTGGAGGACTGATGGGCCACACAAGCTTTTAGATTGACCCAGATTATACCATGCTCACATTGATGGCAGATAAGTTGAATTTCCCATGGCCCACGGAAAACTCAACTACATTGTATCTCGTCTCTACTGCGCATGGATGACCTTGCCCCTTTAAGTGCTGTACCCTACCTATTTTATGGGTCAAGAAAGTTCTTCTCTTATTTCTCAAACCCGCTCTTCCATGTGGGACACTTAAAACCATAAACAACTCTGTGCATGCTCATTGAATATTATTTTAGTCACCACATAATTACATTGTATTTTAGTATTATTCTTCTCAAAAACAACATGCATGCTTGTCCTCAGAAGAAGTCAGGGCCATTCAATCAGACGCTCAATATCAAGCATAATAACAAAACATTTTCAAAAGCAACTCAACTGCGACATCTTTAGTTTATAGGCAGAGAAAACTAAACTTCTCAGAAATTTGTTCTGTTCCTCTGTGATAATGGTATTACATTAGTGATTAAATTTCCCCTCAAGTCTTGGGTCAGGATCTGTAAAAGTCCCACCACCTGCGGCACCAGAACTTTCAAAAATCCTCCCTCAGCTCTCGGGGAAATGTAATCACTAATTCACCTCATGTCATGCTATTACTTATAATAAAGGCTCACCTCTTCTGAAAGCTTCATGACACTCAAGCATTTTAACGACAGTCATTTCCAGACTAAGAGTTGCCAGGAAACACAGTTTGTAAACAACCAAGTCATCCCCATGAATACTCATACTATGAGTACTTCGACTGGATCCTCTTCTCTCTGCAGAACTTCGTTTCTCCTCTCGGTACGCCTGCAATACTGACTTGAGCTCAACAGCAAACTTCTCAAGGTAAACCTCATAAAACCACTTAAAACTTAGTGCCTTGTTAGAAAAGAACCCTTCCATGGTTTTGGTATCCTCTAGGATCATTATTTCAAATGCTCTGCCAAGTTTGGCTAGTATGATTGCATTGCTAGGGGCATCCTTGTATTGAACCACTAAGTTCATCTCTAGCTTGGCAAGTAATTCTGGGGTTGTGATGTACCTCTCGACATGCTGCTGACGGAAGTGCTTGTAGCCTTTCCATACATGGTCTACTGGATACAAAAAGGAAAGACTTTGCAGGAGGTCTATTCTTTTCAGAAGGAAATTCTGATTCTGATGCTGATTTGTCAGAGCATGCTTCATATTAATCATGGCATTCCACAATCCCTTGCTGAGCTTGCTTCTTATTGCATCCCATAGTTCATTTGTTGAATTGATGCTTACAGCTTCTTCAGCAGAGGTTCCTGTTGGATTTTCATTTGAAGGCAGAGAATATGGAAGGAGAATACCTTGCTCAGAGCAAAATTGGACCAAGTCTTGCAGGATGGCTTCTTCATGCCCAGCATTTCTTTCAATGGCCTGTATCTATATGTACAGAATATTTACAAGAGTTTATATCCATGACTTTATTTGTAAGATCACTGATAAAAAAAATTATGGATTGAAATAGAAAACTTCAAAAATCCTTACTCTCCCCACCGTGAGGCATGAAGATACTAAATGTACTGTGTCACCCTCGGACTAAAAACAGAGGTTGAGTAATAAGCAATTACTGTATTGGACGAGACTCAGCAAAATATCATGATTTTTTCAAAGCACGCTGCCAGTTATTTGGTGATACCAAGTTCAATAACTATTTTATCATTTGGCAAAATAAAACATACCTCCAGAGTTTTGAAACTCAAAATTTGAGCCTCCAACAGTGCTGTAAACTGAGCTACCATGTTTACAAAATAAATCAGTCAATACATGTACATACATGTATTGTGTATTGCAGCAAAGTTATTAAAATAAAGTTACAGTCAGATATTTGTAAAAAGTGCTTGTAAATGTAGATCTACACCTTGGAATAGCTATATGCAGCTACATGTAATTTGCCTCAGTTTTTCTACATATTATTATGGTTAATTTTGTATGCCTCTTATTGGTATTTTTCATCGTCATGACAATGCTGCAATTGCAATCACAAAATTGGTTTGCATTTATGAAATCAAATAAAACATCTTGGTCCTTGTAGAACTACCAAAAATACACTTATAACCCCAATTTTGAAACATTAGATTATTATATAACGGAGCTGTGGGCCAATGAATGAACAATTTTACAGTACTTTGTAAAAGGCATGGCCACCATCTTTGTGTCCCTCTCAGTCCATAACAAAAATACAAATAAAGCTTAATTTCCCATCAAAATCATTGGGTTTCACTTCAAAACTCTTTGAATGCAACTTTTAAAGATTATAATTATCAAGTTAAAAAAAGAAATTGACACAATTACATGGATGTTTATGCCTTCCAGAAAACGCACTGGGTTGTTCTGTCATAAAAGTCAAAATTTATTTACTCCGGAACAATACACCCTATTGCCATGAAATTTTCTGTGTACTACATAGACTTTATTATTGATTTCTAGAATATATACAAAGAACAGCTGTGTGGGACTTATAGTTTAGATTTTAGGTTTTTGATGACGTCACATGAAAACCAAGGATACTCACCACATTATTAAGGAAACAATTCAGCACTATTTGCTCAGATGGACAGATTTGAGACTGAATACTTGGTCCTGTCAGTAGCTGAATGGCATCTTTGGTATTAAGCCAAGTTGATGGGTTTTCTTTGATGGGCTCCAAGGATTTGTTACAAATGCTAGACAACTCTGCCCAGTTCTCCTGGAGGCTGAAAGGAAGGCAGGAAATAATTTTCATAGTTTTCCATAATTAATGAACAAGAAGGCATGTTCATGCTTTCCTGTCCCCTTACATGTATATCAAATAGTTTGGATTAGAACAGGTACAACTGCAGAACACCCTGCCACATTTTTCTACACAATCCTTGTTCTTCAAAAATAGTGTACAGTAATTTGAAAGTGGACTGAATCAAGCTGATTGGCAAAGCTGATTTTGAGCAATTAGGGCTGATATATTAACAAAAACTGTACCATGCAAGCATATAAGCACAAAGATGTTCACATGTTGGCAAAAGCACAACCACAACTAGCAACATACATGTACATGTATAATGTAGTCGCACTTATTGCAAGTTGGTCAGTGATCATGGATGCAGCATACTTCCAATATGGTAGACAGAAGATGGGGGAGGGGGTTGAAAGGGAGGGTTCAATTTAGAAAAATGGGGTCCTGTCAAACCCAATCTGCTCATGTTTCTTCATGAACACAGAAAATGGGCAGACATTGCTAACAAGTCAAAACAGATTTGTGGTAGAGACATATAATTTTGATGAAGTAAAGAATTAACAGCCAGGATGACTATCAAAGTTCTTGCCAATCCAAGGCATTTTTGTTTCTGCCGTTAAAGTCTTTTAAAGACTGCATGTGTACAACAATGAATGTTGCACTGCTTCTGCACATTATTTTTCCACTCATTTCTGTGCTTGGGCTTGTGTTGGCTACCCTGGTGCCAGAGGCTACAAGAAATAAAAGACTAAGAGGCGAGATCTAGAGAGAGAGAGAGAGAAGAAAAAGAAGAGCCTCCTTACCATAAAGAATCTCACTTCCATGCAAACATTAGGTTCAGAATCCTGATTGCATAATCAGCTACTCATTACCAGATGCAACTGTGAGTGCTGGATGCATGAAATTTTCATTGCCTTACTAATGGCCCAGCCAAACCAGTATGACATGTTTTCTCGATTTGAAACTCAGCCCATGGAAGTGAGATTCTCAATGGATAACACTCTTCTTTTTCTTCTCTCTCCTCTTCTCTCCTATCTCTTGCCTCTTATTTCTTAGAGCCTCTGGAACCCAGGGTATTTATTGGTTGGTTCACATGTGCAAAATAACATAAACACAAGCCTCCTCTGCAAACAACTGCTGGATTGCCACCATTAGGTAAAAACATCAGACTTTTCTCTGACTATTTTTACTGACCATGATAAGACTGTTAGCGAAGTAAAGGACATTCCCTCGTCCAAAACAAAAATAATTATCAAAACCTGTAGGCTCCCCTCGCAGATGCTTTGAGGCATGAGGGGCCACCATGGCAAGAAATTTAGAATTTCCCTGATCAGATGCAAAGATTCCCAGACTTTCCCTGACCTTGAAAACAAAATTATTTTCCCCTGACTTTTCATTGACTGTGGCCAGAAATATATAAGGGAGTTGAAACATGTAATGCCCATACTGTGCTCTAGTGCCATATATATATGGAATAAAATGGCAACCTGCTTGTGTCAAGTAGTTAATCGGAGTCGGAATCGCTTTCAAGGATGTGATAGCGTTGTTTGCAAGGAGGAATTGAACCTGGCGAGGACTTGTTGTTGAAGTTGAATGCTACTTTACAGTTATTGAAAGTGTTCATGAGGTTCTGAGCCTGAGATCCCATCATCATTGGATTCATGGAAAGGGCCGTGTGTGAACGCATTGCTGTTAGTAGCCGAAGGGCTGGCCATTGACTGTACTGGCATTCCACTGCGAAATTGTTGTGCCGAGGGCAGGCATATATTGGATGATCCAGGCCCAGGGTGGCTTTGCAACGGGATGGCGTTCTGTGTGAACTGATGGTTGCCTTGGAGAGGAACTAGTTCACTTGAACTGTTGTTACGTCGGGAAATGGCCATAGAAAGTTTGCACTGACCTGTTCGTTGGCTTAATCATAATCGTCTTGAGACTGCACGTTTCGGTGTCCCATCACATTCCTGCTTGCTCGAAGTTTGTACTCTTCAGCTTACTAACCAGTCTTCCTGGCACTGTGGTTAGTAAACCTCTTCTTGCTTGTCTCAAGGGCCATTCCTTCTACTATGTTCTTCATCATGGAGTTGATTTTATTCACTCCCATTGGCTGGACTTTGTACCAAACCATGTTGTTCGCTTTCCTGTTGTTTTTTACCAAGAGGTAAAATGGCCCAGTGTTCCGTAACTGAACTGGTCTTCGGCTTACAAACTCTTTGAACAGAGCAACCGGACATCTTAACTTCCACCAATTGAAAACATTCTTGGCTGGAAATCCCTTGTTTTTGTGGAAAGTCCGCCCTGCCTGGTTTTGGTTGGCCCCTCGGCAAATTCCACATATTGAAGCCCATTGTAAGCCTTGCAGATACAGAAGTCATCCATTCTCATGTGATGGTGCTCCTGGCAACCCCTCAGGCCAAAATGCTGGGTGAGTAGTCACCACATTGTATTACTTAATGCCTCTGGAGTTTCACTTCCAAATTTGCCTTCCGTCCAAAGCATAATTTCCTCTTCCTCTATGGTAAGTTGTCTTGCCTTGTTTGACTCTTTCCGCGGCCGGCTTGACGAAGCTGTTTCCCTGATCGTTTAGGTGTCTGTCGAGTGCTGCTAACATCACTCAGAGGCTGTCGGGCTCGTAGTCTAAGCCGTTTTTTGTTTTAACCTCGGCGTAAAACCTCTCCAGCAAAACATTTAACTCTCTCGGTTCAAATTTCTCCATTGCTTCTAAAATTTCTTTTTACATACACCATTTTTCCCACACCGATACCCAGAAAGCTGTACTTTTAGTTGTATTTTGGTTTTTGGAACCATTTTTTAGTTCTTGAATGGTTTCATCAGTTGCTTGAGCAAATCTTTGATTTTCAAAAAGGGCAGCCATATTTTTTTTGTTTACCAACAAATTTTCAGCAAAAATTGTCTTGTTAAAAGTCTGATTTTGTATTGTTTCACTAGCCAATCAGAATAGATAAAGTTTGTAATTTGCACTGCTGGTATTACACTTTTTTGCACTGAATTACACTTTTTATGCACTCAATTACATTTGAACTGCACTGCACTTAGGGAGCGCGTCCAAATATCGGAATCGGTCCTGACCGATTCCGATCATTCGGTAATAGATCCGATTCCGATGTCACTGAAGGTCCACCCGATTGAATCGGTGCCGATAGAATGGGAATCGGAAATATAAAGTACAGTATCGGTACCGAAAGAATCGGAAGAATCGGAACGGAAATATGTATCAGTCTTTGATCTGTCAGATGACCTTGTTCAGTACTGCATGCAGCCGCCACCACAACCCATTAAACCTGATCGCTACGCGCTAGGAAAAGCACGGTTTTCTGCATTCGCTTAATAAGCAACCAAACGAACTTTGAAGCGATTGCAAATAGCTGGGGCATTATTAAAATCCTAATGAAAGTTAATTAAAACTTTACTAAAACACGGACTAATGATAGATACATGTAGGAGATTTAAAACAGTGTACTGTAGATCGAAATGTTTGTTAGCTCCGCAAGCGGCGTGGAAATATGCCAGTTTCTTGCTACTTCAATGGTCGTTGTTTTAGTTTTGATATTGACACTTTTTTTCTTTGCTTCCCCAACTTCTCTAAATTTCTTCATAGTGTAGCATCATTAAAGATAGGACACATGATATGTACACCAACATTAGCTAGCTGACGATAAGGAAGCCCGCACGAAACTTCGCTTCTTCGAAATGTCGCTTCGTAATTTCGATCCACTCGGTCAATTCGACCAACCTGAGTTGTAAACTTTATTTGGTCTTTGACTAACTGAACTTTTCGGCTCATTTTCGAACGGTACAGGAAGACAACTGTAGAGTTTACTTCAGTTCAGTCAGTATAATCAGGCTAAGAATAGAAATCTGATGCTTTGAACCCGGTTTGAATCGAAGGCCGGAAGGGTAATATACGAAAGGAATGGAAGTGTTCAATTTTGTAAAAGTTACCGTATCAATAATATTCAGATCCGTCAGCCTTCCAGATCTTTGTAAAAGTCATTGCATGAAGTTTTCAAGTAAATTCGGACCATGCAGCATGAAATATCGTGAGCCGTAAAATAAACAAAACAACGGCTGCTCGCTAATAGTTCCCAGACCGGCGGTATGTGGCCCGCTTTAAAGCTTGACTCACTCGCTGAGCGCAAAGCATAACACCAAATAAACTTTTGCTTCAGTGTAGTTTCACATTTACGGCAGATACTTGTCTTGTTACTAGTATTAAAAGGTTTCGGCAGAAATCATTGTAAATGTTTGCGTATAAAAATCTCAACTCTTCTTGGAGTCTGAATTTCCACGTGCAAATCAGTCAGGCGTGAACGTGTCAGTCTGATATTTTACAGAACATCGATCAACAGAGTTTTGAAGCAACGTTTGTCATATTGATCAAGACGTGCAAAAACTTCTATACTCTTACCAGAAAACTTCTACTGGGAAAGTGCAATTCCTTTTGAATTAAAAGAGCTTTAAATGCATCGGATCAGATCAGTCAGTTCGCGTAAATGGAAATTAATTGCGCTCCCGCGGTATTTGTGTCAGAAATGAGACACGCGTCTGGTTCAGTGACAGTTCATAATAGGCCTTTTGCATCAATTGATCACGTGACGATTTTCCCATAGCAACGCCTTGTGTGGAGGGCAAGCCATTCTAACATTCCTTGACAACAGAGAGAGCGTGGGAGACGCGAACGTGAAACCTCAATACTAAAAGTTCTGCCGGTTCCTTTGTTATTCGTTTTCAGCTCAAATTTATCATAACTATTTAGCTTTAAATCTTAAAGTTCAGTGTTAGAGGATTTTAAGAGCCGTAAGACGATCAGAAATAGCTTTCTGAAGCCAAAACCGAACCGGACTCTGCGAGTTACTCGCAACATGAGACAACAGCTGGTAAGAAGCCGACTTCGGGAATGTACTTTTCTTCCACGCTTTAAATCGTCTTTATGTTCTAGAAAAATTATGTGATGACAGGAGAATGATGTATCTGAACGCGTTACAGGCTACAGAGATATTATAAACTGATGTACGAATAACAACCTGATATTATAGGTTGTTGAGTAGCTGGTTTTCATAAGCTATGCTATGTGACAGGCTCTCTTTTTTTTTTCAAATCACCAGCAACACTAGAGTCTGTAATCTTGAAATAAAGCCCCTCGTTACTTCGTATTTTGGTGATCCACTGAGACCTTAATCCCATGTCTTTACCGGGGAATTTTTGCGATGAAAGGAAAGTCCATCGTTATAGCGTGAATCACCACTGCATATTTGTGGCACACAACAGTGGTAGCGCGTTCCAGTTTATACAACACCAGCGTCTCCTAGCATCTCCTCGGCTATGGTAGAGTATTAAATAGATACATCTCCTGTCATCAGATAATTTTTCTAAAACATAAAAACGATTTAAAACGTGGAAGAAAAGTACATTCCCGAAGTCAGCTCAGTTCTGTTGAGGCCGCCATCATGTTGCGAGTATTCGCAGAGTCCGGTTCGGTTTTGGCTTCAGAAAGCTATTTCTGATCGTCATACGGCTCTTAAAATCCTCTAACACTGAACTTTAAGATTTAAAGCTAAATAGTTATGATAAATTTGAGCTGAAAACGAATAACAAAGGAACCGGCAGAACTTTTAGTATTGAGGTTTCACGTTCGCGTCTCCCACGCTCTCTCTGTTGTCAAGGAAAGTTAGAATGGCTTGCCCTCCACAGAAGGCGTTGCTATGGGAAAATCGTCACGTGATCAATTGATGCAAAAGGCCTATTGACGGGGACTTTTATTATAAACCATCTTACTGTATAGCTGTACTTTGTAAAACTGTTTGTCATGAATTCGAATTTGTCACGCGTTAAATCGATCCTGGTGGAAGAAAGGTTAAAATACGAAATATTATTGTGCAATGAACACGTACGCTTGCCGAAATTTCTTCGAAATGCAATGCAATGTCCGTTGCTCTATCGGGTCGAATAAAAATGTAGTTCTTCATGTCTGTCTTTCTGTTTGTTGTTTTCCAAAGCGTGGTATCGCTGCCTGAGCAGCACGACAATTGAGTTCGGCTCCACTGAGTTGAACTTGGGTTTATGTCAACTCATGATGGCGTAAATCATGTTTACAAAAATTTAATAGAGCAACTTGGAAATCGGACAGATCGATGTGAGTTCCGAACAAGTCACTGTTAAATTGTTCAATCGGATCGGATCGGATCGGATCGGATCGGATCGGAATATTTGCGATCGGAATCGGACAAGACTTGAAAGTACCTCTACATTTTCCCGATGCTCAAGTATCGGAAAGGGCATCGGATCCGATTCCGATAATCGGATTTCCGCCCGATATTTGGACGTGCTCCCTTAGCCAATCAGAATCGAGAAAAAAATTTCATGTATATTATTAATGTGTATTTAAGAAATAGAAAATATTTCCCATGTTTCTATATATAGAGTTATAGAAACACGAGTGGGAGTTTGGGAGAACGAGAAATGGCAGTGGGAACACGAGCCCGAAGGGCGAGTATTTCCACAGCTATTTCTAGTTCTTCCAAACTTCTACAATGTTTCTATAACTCTATAGAAACAAGGGGAAATGTTTTCTATTTCCTTTATAAAATAATCCACAGAAAATAAGTACAACAAAGGAAAATCGCGCATTTATTATGATCATCAAAACATAAATTCTCCTAACTCATGCAGTCGTACATCATGAACTTATCACATGACTAAATCAGTCAGTTTTGTCAATCTGATTCAGTGAGTTTGAAAACAGTTCCCTAGCTAAGAAAAACCTTTTAATTGGAGCCCAAAATTACACAGAATGATGAAGAAAAAGAAGCTCTGTGGACTAATGCTAAAACTGGACTGACAATACATGGAAGCACGTAATGTTCAACAGTTCATTTTGCCTCATGGACTTAATTACGGCGTGGATCAAGCGGGCGCCGGTTTTCGTACCAAACAAAGTTTGCAGGAGATCAAGACGTGTTGCAAGAAAGGAGGATATTTTGGATTTCTCTTTAAAATCTAGAGATACAAAGCATGGAAGTCATCCCTCGGGTCATCAGTTGTTTTGTACATTCTGTCTTCCAAGGACTAGAATAGTTCTTCGTTGATTCGCTGTGTGTCATGCCTCATGCGGTCGCATACGGACGGCAGGTTGTTTTCATCAGACACTTCAGGCTTGATCAGTCTCATCCTCTACGGCACCTGTAGAGAGTCATACTGAACCATACATTCCTCAATTAACCAAGAGTAGTCGAAAGGGACGGCGTTGGATGGAGTTGTACAAGACTGTAGCACTTGGATGTTGATTAACTTTGTCAGGTTTGTGCTCCACATTTTGCTGTACTTTTGATTTCCATTTCTATTTCAACCTCTATTTTGTGCATCTAGATCATGTTAGAAATATTTAAGACAGATTTTTTTTAAAGTTCTCCGGCTTAAATCTACCAAACAATAGTTTTTAATTGAGCGTAGTCAGCCAAAAATGATTGTTTAATATCGCACAAATTGCGAACAACTCAACTTTGTCCACAGAAATGAATGTTGTAATTCGTACTTTGAGATTGTTTTGAGTTCAATAAAACATTGGCTTGTTCCAAAACTAACAACACATTGTCGTTTCTTACAATACTGTAGCTAGTTCTTCGTCGAATTGAATTTAGTGCTCAATGTTTTTAGAAAAGTGTAGGAATTATTTCGGCGAGTTTCAAATTGAGTTCAAGGCCACGATGCCGGCATAATTTGCCATGTTTCCATAGAGTTATAGAAACACGGCTTTCCAGGGCTCGAAATTAAGAAAAAAAAGGAGGCGTAATTTTACACCCAGCTTAATTTTTTTAGGCGTAATTCTCCAAGATTTAGGCGTAAATAATTGTGCATTAGTAGCTGAGTGGTCACAAGTCTATTGGTAATTTTACGCCTAAGTGGAAAACGTTAGGCGTAAAACGAAAAAATCTAGGCGTATTTACGCCTGTATCGGGCGCAATTTCGAGCCCTGCTTTCAACCAATCAGAGCGCGTATTTTCTGTGGGTTATTTTATAAATATATATACAATATAACAATCAGAATAAAGGTGAAAGAGAAAAATATGCCCTGTATGTATGCTTTCTAAGTTTGACTTCCACCAAATGTTGTCATCTGATATCTTTCAAACTTAATGGTCTTTTTTCAAGCAAACCTTAACAGAGTTGCTCAAAGAGAATCAAAATATTCATAAAGTGCTTTAAGTAAACCTGGTACATGAACATGCAGCTGCTGTGCCTGTGATAACTGCCAAATGGTCAATGGAGACAACTTATTCTCGCGGAAAAAAGGATTTGCCATTCGGTATTAAATGAATTGAACCCTAGGTAATATTTGCATATAAATATTATCAACGTGCAATGTAAATGGCGGTTTACGATAATATTGGAAAAAGTTGTAAAGTCTAAAGATGCCAAGAACATTTACAGTCACTGTACATAAACACCGCACGCAGGCATATACAGTATATTAAATATGCTCACAGTATGTTAAGTTTCCACTTTCCATCTCAGTATTGATATTTTTACGTGTAACTAACCTCAAAGCATTCGTATCGAGCTTTGCATCGATCTCTTGAATGGCGCTCTTCACTAAACCCAAATCCACCACCACCGTCCCCAATCCACTGACAAGCATGGACAATCGGGATTCAACCTCAGTTTTTCTATGCGACATTTTTACCCGAATTTTGCCGTCCTTGGAGCCGTCCTCATGCCAGAAACATCACTCGGCCTTCCTGGATAGCATGAAAGGTTGATCTCGGCGATTTAGGTCACCATCACGAGTAAATAAAACCCTTAGTTCAGATTTTAATACAAAACATGTTTTGAATGCGGAGAGAATGGGAACGAAGACCCTAAATATGGTAATGTAGACCTTATTTGGAGTCAGACAAATTGGCGGGAAATCCAGCTGGCGCGCGCGGCACGCACGTTTTTGCACATTTTTACAAAATTCTCTTATTTTTTAATATTACAAAAAAAGACTGTAAGACCATATAAACTACTATGATGTGTGGCGTTTGCTATTCTCAAGGAGAAACCATCAAAGGTAAGTTAGATACTGAACTCGAAGGACTTATAGCTTGAAACAGGAGTCCATTACTGCTTGAAATTAAACGGATAATTGCAGATGCCCCAGCTACTTGTGCCCCCGGGGGGGGACTCCCATATAAAAGGGGTAAGGATGCTCGTCGGACATTTTCGATTTCACCCCTAAGAGGTACTAAAATGGGCGTGGCTCAAGCTTATTTTGACCCCTAAAAGATAATAAAAATGTAAATTGATAACAGCTTTTTTTGTTCAATTGACACCCGACCCCTAAAAGGTAAGTAGAATGAAGAATAACCAATACGACGTAGAATTATACGGATTTAATGTAGCACAATATTTCGACTAGCCATACTAGTCTTCATCAGGTGCTTAGGAGCTTATTTACACCTTGGGCTATTTATAGAACAACGCATGAATGAATTAATGCTTCACCGTTATTGTGGAAAAAACATTTGTGAAAAAAACATTTAGCAAACACATTTATTTGTGGGGGGAAACACGTATTTAGCACAGATGGACGCTTCTGGTATTTTATGAGCTCCTCACAGGTTGCATAAAATATCATCCTTATCAACATTCCCATGGTGAGAGGGCTTTATATTTGCAGTTCGGGCCACACACAGTCATTTTCAATGATCGGGGATGGTTAAATTATCAAAGCCGAAATGTGCAAAAATGGCTAACAAATTAAATGGCGTCTTTTTTTTGGTTAATCTTTTATTTATTCATTTATTTATTTTTCCTTTTTGAGGGGGTTATATAAAACCAGGAGCCAGTCAATATAAACCCAGTCAATATAAACCCCCCCCCCCCTCCCCCCCCCAAAAAAACCCGGATATTAGGCGGGGATTAGGTATTTGTGTTTCTAATGAGAGCTAATGCCCCGCTATACGGGGCATTTAAAGTGTTTATGAAACCAAATTTTGCATCTCTTTTCTGATTATCAAGAGTATATTTATTTTTCAGTTCCGCCTTCGGAAAGGTCTCTTTTTCGCCATTCAAATGGACTACTTTATGCTAAAAACTGTCCCATTTGCCGCGCGGCCAAATGAGCTGCGTGACGTCACTGTGAGGACTCGTACGTTGTTTACATAATACAAATAGACTAGGCGAAAAATTCAAGAAGTCCAATATTTAGAGTGCATGAGGCATTTTTTAGTAAAAGTTGGCGACAGGTGTCTTATTGTGTGATATTTGACGCTGAATCCGAATTTCGTGGTCGCCAACGCTGATTTTCCGTTTTTAGCGGGAAAATGACGTCATAATGATTGACAGTTAAAGTGACATTGTCTTTCTTGTACATTTTTATTTCCAAACCGCAAAACGTCATTATGTTGTTGTGAATTGCAAAAAAAAGCTCAAAACGGAAGAAAAGAATAAGATTTGTGTAGAGCACGAATTTACCAATTCAATAAAAAATATATATGTAAAGACCAAACCCTTATAACCGGAAATGCAAGCATAAAGTCGTATTTCCCTCAGTGCTGTTTTTGTGTCTAGTGAAGGTGGCAATTTTAGTCTTATAAAATTCTAGTAAACTTTTAGCAACTAGCAGAGCAAAATACTTATTTACAATTTGAGTTTGAAACTATTTTAAAACGTTTTACAATATTAGGGGGCGTTACATTTCATATTTACAAAAATATGAAAGAATGTTGGCGGCGCCCTGGCTGTTTTGATTCAATGAAATGAAATTTCTAGTCGCGCTTGTCTAATTTGTAAAAGATATTTGAAAAGCTTTATTGCTATCTTGATATAATATATTACACCTTTTCAAAGGAAAATATGAAGACATGAAATAAATTTGCGATAATAAATTTCCATCGTCTGATTTAGGAAACTTTTAAGTTCATTAAATGTTAACTTTTAAGTTTTTAAAATTGAAACTTTAAAATTGAATCTCGATTGAATTTGGTTACGCGAGTAACAAACTTTGTTATTTTGATTTTTTTTGCCGTACATCAGCTTCTATTTTTTAAAGTGAGGATTTTTCTGCCATCATTGTCTCGCCAGTGTTTGTTTACTTAATTAGTCGGCGTGGGAAATCTCTTCTATCAGTTTTCTTGTTTGCTTGGGCTTTCACGTTCGAGCTGCAACGATGGATCCCGTTTTAGCGTTAAAAAGACCTCCAGAAGTCGATTTAAAGGCGTGTATTTTCTGCCAGCGGCGTCATAGAGATGATAATTTGAGAGCGGCTTATGACTATAGCAGAACCGTAGTTCGCGAGGCCATGAATTTGCGGACCAAGTGTAGAGATGTCGAGAACAGGGAAACAATCAGTCGGCTGGAAGAAATCATAGGTAATACTGAGGTTTCAATTGTTTGGCATGCCAAGTGCTATTCTCTGTTTACAAGCAAGGATAAAATTCAGCGCTGATGTTCTTACCAAGGGAATGGAGTGTCCGAATGCGATCGAGTTGCAAGGTAGTGCGTGCTTGCTGATAGACGGAATGGCGTTAGTGGCAGCAATAGGAAAGCCTGCCGACGCCCAAACGTTCGGAGCCTATGCAGATAGCTTCCAAGCTGCAGTATTAAGAGCAGGTTCGCATTATCAGCAGATCCACGTAGTGTTTGATAGATATGATAAGAGTTCAATCAAAGCAGGCACGAGAGAACGGCGTACCAGAACTATTCGCCCCATTCGTCGTGTTATTGAGAACAAGCACGTTCCGCTCCCGAACAACTGGTCAAACTTTTTAGCTTTACCAGAGAACAAGGCAGACTTGGCCAGATTCGTATCCGAGCATGTGATTACAAATGCACCGCAAGACAAAGTCATTGTTGTCGCTGGTGGATTCACAGATCGGAAAGAAGCGCAGTCGTCTAACCAAGTGGTTGATCCTTCAGTGTTTTGTGCAGATCACGAAGAGGCCGATACTAGACTGATTCTACACTCCATCGCCAACAATTGCGACACGGTAGTTGTGTCGGCAAGAGATACCGACGTACTTTTACTTCTAGTGGCGCATTCGCCGAATATTCCAGCTGCAAATGTGTGGATGATGGCTGGAACAGCGGCCAAGCGCAAGTTCTTTAATATCACGGCTATTAGCGACAATCTCCCGGCAGGATCACTGTACGCGCTCCTCTCTTTCCACGCGCTGACTGGTTGCGACACAACATCGTATATCTGCAACCACACCAAAGTGTCAGCGTGGAAGATCTTTATAGAGAAACACCACCTTCTCGCGTCGCTAGGTGAAGGAGAGTTGACGGTCAACAAGATCAGGGATGCCGAGAAGTTCATCTGCGCAGTTTACAAATGTGGGAACATTGAATCTGCGAACGATGCACGGGTTCTTCTATTTTCGAAGACCGCGAAACCTGAAGCATTACCCCCGACAAAGGCCCCACTGGAGCTGCACATCAAACGCGTGCACTACCAAGCACTGATATGGAAACAAGCTTCATGTCAGCAACCTTCCCTGCCAAACCCAGACGGAATGGGAAGGGTGACAGATGGCGACAGTAAACTTGTTCCACTCCTTATGACAAAGGAACCTATCCCGAACGCGTGCAAGGAGATCATACGCTGCTCTTGTAAAAGCGGGTGCACGACTCTGCGCTGTGGCTGCAAGAAAGCAAAATTGTTCTGTACTGGCGTTTGCAGCTGTTCTGCGAACCAAAACATTTCCTGCAAGAACAAATGCGAGAAGTAAACAGTGTAGTGCAGCGTTGCTACCATACCAGCAAAATGTACGAGTTTTCATATTATTTCGCCTCCCGGGCGCACAATATTGCTTTGTAATTAAGCAGTAGTATATTCGACATTTTTCTCACGTTATGATAACCTACAGTAGGATTTATGATCGCCTATGACGTCACCATATGACATCATGAGAACCCTTAATTTATTCATTTTTCTCGCAATCAACAAAAACATGAAAGATATTTGTGATTCAAGATTCAAACGTGATGAAATTCGATAAGAAATATCCTCAAACGTTTTATATCTTTTAACTTCAGATTTACTATTGCGCAAAAATTGTGACGTCATTTTCCCGCTAAAAAAAACGCAAAATCAGCGTTGGCGACAATAAAATTCAGATTCAGCGTCAAAAATGACATAAAAACGCACCTGTCGCCAACTTTTACTAAGAAATGCCTCATGACTTACGATTTTCCGAAATCTCGCCTAGTCTAAAACATGGCAGACTCAGCGAGAAAGTTTCAGAGAAAGCTAAAAATAAGCGAGGAGGTGGAAGATATTGTGTGGCTGGTGGCCTTGGTTTTATTCCCGTATTTAACTTTATCCTACAATGGACATTGAAGTTGAGAAAAGCAATAGCAAATGTCCACACTTTTTATATACCCATTCACAGTACAGTGTGATACAACACAACCGGGAACACAAATACAAAAAGTACAAGAAATGATCGACTCACCAAGAACTCGACGATAACTTTAATACTCCTGTACTTTTATGCTGAAGCCAGAACAGTGAATGGCAAATAATACAATATAGGGTTTCTCTGGTTTCCTGTAGAGGATCCTGAATGTTCGTGAATGAAAAACGGACAAACAAACTTGCAAAGAACCCAGACGCGGCGCCACATCGGATATGGAAAGCCATTTGGTGCAAAATTCAAGGTGTTCAACTTCTACCACATTCAACAAATTTCGTTCAAGCTCAAGTATTATTTCCACTCAGATTCAGCAACACTGTTTTCAAGGTCAAGGATATCACAGCATCACATTCAACATCCAAAACTCATTCAAGGTCAAGCTAGTATGTTCGGCTCACATTCAATAAATTATTTTCACGCTCACAGAAAAATACGTTCAAGGTCAAACAAAAAAAATGTCGCACATGTTCTAGGCAGGAAAACACGATCAACAAACTCAAAAATACTGTCAACAAACTCAAAAATACTGTCAACAAACCGCGGGACGTTGTCAACAAAAACACGCTCGTTCCCAGGCTTTCTCCTCATTGCCTCAATCTGGTGTGCACCGAAATCAATATGGCGCCTGAATCGAACCATGGTGGTGATTCACAACAAACTTTTGGAGGATCTGGATGGGAGAACGTTTTTGAGTCAATCATTGAAGTATTAAACGATTATGAAAGGTATTTTCATACATCTGATCTATCTGCTCAAGAGAATGTTGTTTAATATCAGACTGGAATATGTTGTTGCTCTCCTTCAGCAAGTCTTATCCTCTGCAAGAAATCTCCAATGCTCTGAATTTCTAGAATAACTGTTACAAAATATCCGACAATTGCAATTGCTCTTGGACTGGAAGCGGACTATGCAGTCCTCTTCTCAGTGTATACAAGTGGCTATTTATTCCTATAGAACTCCTTGTGTTTTTAACTGCTACATCTGGCAGGCCGAAGTGTGACATTAGTGAAGACACCTTAGTGCAGTTGAGGTCATTTGGATTCACGTGGACCCATATTTCCGAGATGCTATTAGTTTCAAGGTGGACAATTAGATGAAATAAAATTTGTTTCTCTGATAAGAGGGAACTTCTTTTGGGAAACTGTTTTCAACTCTGATCTTATGGCCGATTCATCCGCGCCATTTTCCAAATCGAATTCTCCCTTTAGCAGAACCATGTCATATTTGAGTACATATTCGTGATCCTCGCTGATTTCTTCATCCTCAAGGAAGTTATCTAAGTCTTTGGAATGATCTGCTTGCTGGTTTTCACAGATTTCTTGGGCAAGGGAACTTTTCTTTTTCCAATGCGCAAAGTATTTTCACCCAATATGTTACACTGGTATCTGAAATACATACTTACAATACCAGGTATGCAAAAAATAAAAATCTGTATCGACCCAATGTATAAGAACTAATTATGGCTTATCTATACATTTAAATTTTCTTTATCTAAAATTTGGCAAACTATCCCTACTGAACTCAAAACTGAGTTTAAATCTCTTTCAGTTCAAAACAAAATTCAAACTGTACCTTATCCAGACCCAACTATAATGTCGTATTCTAATAATTTATTACAGTAATTGTTTCAACATATAATATACTACATATAATTCTGACCTAGTCTTAGGACTATATTACATGTAAACCCGACCTAATCTTAGCCTTATATTTATTTTCCTTGTGGCAGTGGTTAACTTTAACCACTGCACACCTTCATCTACATTATTATGTTTAAAATAACTAGTTATTCCATTATTTTATGATACCTGCACGAATCGACTGTAATATAATTAAATGAATAGTGTAAAATAAAGAAAACTGAAACTGATGCGATGGATGGCGAGGCAGACTAGTGCTGGTTGAAGAAGACTTGATGTGTTTGGCACCGACTAAATAAGTAAATTCCTGGAGTTGTCGCGATGCAAACGAAGCCAACAAACGGATTAAATATCTTGTTCGGCCAACCAATGCATGTGAAGAGTTTCGAGCAGCTCCAGAGTTCAACTCTTCGCGGATGCATCTTCGAATTCTGTCATCCGGCTAAAGAAGCTTCATTCACTCGACCACCTTCGGCCTCCATTTTGACAAAACTGCGTGCTCAACACCAGATCGAGGTAATGAGGAGAAAGCCTGGGAACGAGCGTGTTTTTGTTGACAACGTCTCGCGGTTTGTTGACAGTATTTTTGAGTTTGTTGATCGTGTTTTCCTGCCTAGAACATGTGCGACATTTTTTTTGTTTGACCTTGAACGTATTTTTCTGTGAGTGTGAAAATAATTTATTGAATGTGAGCCGAACATACTAGCTTGACCTTGAATGAGTTTTGGATGTTGAATGTGATGCTGTGATATCCTTGACCTTGAAAACAGTGTTTCTGAATCTGAGTGGAAATAATACTTGAGCTTGAACGAAATTTGTTGAATGTGGTAGAAGTTGAACACCTTGAATTTTGCACCAAATGGCTTTCCATAATCGGACGGTACAAAGTGCAGGTTGCATGTTGCAGGTTGCAGGTTGGGTGCAGGTTGAGTGCAGGTTGACAGTTTTCGATTGATAAATGAAATATATCAATAGATAAATAAAATAAATAATAAATTAGCAAATATAAATAGATAAATAAAATAAATTAATTAATTAAATGAAAGTCGAACAAAAAAACTCAATATGTCATAAAATCTTGTGTATTTCCCTAAAATTGAATCGCACATCAACGAAACTTAAGCACAGCAACGCCTATACCCTAAACGATCATATTATGTGACGTCATCGGTCACGTGATTAAGCAGTCAATCGTGTGTATTTACTGGGGTCAAAAGCGGAGTAGGTTAAAATTCGGAGCGAGCAGCTAAAACATTATACTTCGCTGCAAGCTATTTTAGGCGATGAAATAGTTATCACGTCATTTAGCGCCAGTGGCATGACGTAATTGCGGAAGTTTCCGGAGCTCGTTTAAAAGTGACTGGGATTAGGCATAAATAGATTGTGCTCGGCAACTTTTGAGCAACTTTTAGCGTTTTGAGCAACTTTTTGTAGTGCGAGCAACCTAGAGCAACTTTTGCCTTCCTTGGCAACTTTTGAGCAACAAATCGGTATAAAACTGATCCAAACTATCAAAAAGGTCTTTATTTAGAAGGTTTTTATTAAAATTGGTCAAAACTAAGGATAGTTAATTGATAAATGATATACAAATAAAATAAAACTGGCTTTACGCGCGCCCACGCAAACTGGACAGCAGCTATCTATTTAATATCGCCCGCGAATTATCCAGCGGTTATTCGCTCCATGGTCAATATAACATTAGAAAGTACTACTATTGGTAGTTATGTTGAACTTTAAGATTATATTGAATTACACATCCAACATTCCATGTTTTAAGTTGTTATCTAGAATAAAATGGCTCGCCAAAGTGAGCAACTTTTTCAAATTTTGGTGGCAACTTTTTCAATTTTTGGCAACTTTTGAGCAACTTTTAGCCTTTTTTTGGAGCAACTTTGGCTGGATTTGCTAGCACAATCTATTCATGCCTAACTGGGATGCCTGTGTGATTCTCACGGTAGAGGCTCTAGGGATGTATATTTTTTCATTTATTTTTTTATATTTTTTTCGGGTGTTCCGGGTGTGTTCCAGGTTTTATTCCGGGTATGTTCCGTGATGTGATTTGGAAGTAGAATGAGACATTGGATGTACCGTTGTGAGGCCCAAATCAAATCGCTAAGTACAGGCATGATATATGCAAACATGTAAAGGACGTTAATTGTTTATATACAAGATCGACGTATCGCTATACTTGCACTTGACTGTTCATAAAATTCAAATTGAATGAATTAGGGCAAGAATTAAGGCTTCAAGCGACAAAGGACGTAATTGACAGCAAGCCCCCACGGCCGCTCCGCCACGATTTACTGCTTAATCACGTGACCGATGACGTCATAATATGATTGACACACCTTGTCAGTGTCAACGATGCAGTTGTTGTGAAAATAGTCGGGAACCTCAACTCACGAAACTCAGTCTTCAAACACTTTCTCTCTGAATGCTTTTCCATCAGGCATTTTCAACACTAACACAATGTGCAGATTAACTTCTCCTGTGCTGACCTAGCCTGCTTGCCGGCTCTCCTGTATTTTTTTCGGTCGTTTCTTACTCCCCCTCCCTTCATTTTTGTCCTTGCCCCATTTGACCGCGTGCCACAGGTGACCCAATCCGAAAATAAACGACCGAAAAAAAATTACAGGAGAGCCGGCAAGCAGGCTAGTGCTGACCATACATTATAAAAAGAAAGCACCTTGTGTTTCTGCAACAGTTTTGATCAGTTGACAATTTTACAGCTAGTTTGCGGCCTGCAGTCTTGCAATTTTCTGTCTTCCACTTTTATCAATCGACATGTTCTTTTTATAGCAGGTTATTTCATCCAATAAGAAACGAGCTTTCAGATCGTCAATGTCAAGCTGTCAGAATTGAACCAATCAACGACGAGAAATGTTGTAAACAAGTCGAGTACAGTAAAATGGAGTTTTCGCTGTAAGTCAGTTTGCTTAGTTAAATTTTTGTGGGTTCTTAAAATTAGATAGCTTACTTTCCTTCGTCTAGATTGAAGATTGTATTTTTAAACAAATAAAAGATGGTTCTTCTTCTTCTATAACAAAATAATGTACTTTCGAGGTCTTGAAATGCTGCTAAGGGGACCATTCATTATTTATGCCAGGGGGTGGGCTGGCAAGATCCATCATAAGCCTAAACAAAACCTCTTGGACCCCCTTCCAAGGAAAGCAAAAACTCATGACCCCTCTAGATGTAATTTGTAAAATAGCTCCCCACCCCCACATTTGTTTCCATATTTTCTGATGACCCCCCCTCGAGTGTCCTGAATTTATCGTGCCCCCCCCCCCCCCCCCCCCCCCCTCATTCTTGCCAGCCCACCCCCTGGCATAATAATGAATGGTCCCTAAATGCACTCGCGTTCTGCTCGTGCATCCGCAGTTTTTCAAGACCTCAAGCGTGCAAAAAAAATATTTATAGAACAAGGAGAATCATCTTTTATTTGTTAAGTATTGTGTTGGGTTCTATTGTATTTCATTTTTTGTCTTGAATTGTATTGTGCTTTATTCTATTGTATTTTTTTGTAGGAAATGCGTGTCGTCCTACATGATCATATGAAGGGATTGTCGCTTGCGACTCCTCACAGTGACGTCCATTGTAATGGCGGATTCGGTTCCAGGCCCCGGACAGTTTTTAGCATAAAGTAGTCATTTGAATGGCGAAAAAGAGACCTTTCCGAAGGCGGAACTGAAAAATAAATATACTCTTGATAATCAGAACAGATTGAACTTTATTATTCTGCAATAAAATAAAGATGCAAAATTTGGTTTCATCAATACCCGCTTTCATGTTGCAGGATCATAGTTCAAAATGACGTGTATACCATAATTCCGTCAACTCATCTTTTCTTTATGTTTTTGTTTTTCGTATATTTTCCTAGTTATCGATGCTGTGGAGAAAACGAAACAGTCAAGTTGATAAACATCAAATTATATTACATAGATAAACTTTATTCCATATAAACACCAGAAATGGTACATAGGAATTCTTATAAAACTAAATATAAATCGAAATACAATGAAATAACATTCATAACTATCTCAAATTACTATTATTAAATATGGTAAGCAAACTGTAACAATATTTACCAACAACTTTTACAATTGTATCATCCTTCATAGACATTATGTATAAACATAATTTACATGTAAATTATTTATATAAACATGGCATGCAACAACTCTCTTCCTTAGCTTACTGTTCTACAACAGTTCCAGATTACCTCGGCTAAAATACAATGTTTGCTCTCAAATGTTCCTGATTGATGTCTAACATAAGTCTGTTGCTGTGTTTGTCACTTCTAAATTGTAGACGAGATGTCAGTATCAAGCTAAACGACCCCTTGACCGGCTAAATAGCAGACATACTTCTTCCCTTATACGGAAGGATCTTTCAGCCGGCTCGGAATCACGTTTCGTCCTATTGTCCCACGTGTTTGCATGATTGTGTGTGGTTAATTGATTGCTTCTCATAATTAACACATCTGTCAGTAACAATATTCTTTACACTCACAAAGATCAATTTGGTGAACTTTCTGATGTTATATTTTCATGTATTTACCATATTTTTACAAAGAGTGGATCTTGGTAAAATCTGTCAACGCTTGTCTGCTAATCCGATTTGTCGCCGGTTGAGCGCTCTTGGTATTTAGCATGGTTAAATATGCACCCATTGTCCTGTCCATAACTCATTACTCGGGCTGCCTGTGGCAGCACCGAGCCTTATTTTTTTTTTTTTCGTGTAGCAAGATTCTGCGCATGCGTTAAAGGTCAAATTCACACCAATCAGATTGCACTGTGCTGGTCACGCAACAATCGCCAGGTTAATTTATTTACATAATTTAATACAGTAAAGCAAGATGGCGGAGGACCCGCGAGCAACTTTCTCTTTAACTTGGAGTCTCATCTCTCAAATGTAAGCCAGTTTAATGTTTTATTTAACTTCACTCGTGCGAAAGCCTTCCAACAGGCTCAGGATATTTCAACTGGCGCTATTGTCGGAGCCGAAGGACCGCGTTTTTTACCCAGATGGCCAGTGATTTTATATACGACACGTACGACGACCTGAAGCCAGTGAGGGGCCAGGTTACGCAAAGCTAAAATTCGAAGAATAGATATTGGAATCTATAAGCCATCGGCTCGCTGTGCTGCATTTAAAACAGCCGAGGAGAACATCCTATTTGGCTGAAGGCACTTCAAGACCAATATTATGAGTCTCTTAAAAACTGTCAGAGATTTAAATTTACCGTAATTTGGATCAGAGAGTATTGAGATCAAGTTATTTCGTTCCAGCGAGGATATTGACCTAGCGGAAACGGTACAAGCTGTTGAAGGATTTTACTTATAATCATCCACGTCAGGAATAGTTATGTGCCAGGCATGGGCAAAGATTGAGTTTCCCAGATTACAGATGAAGTAGAGAACTTAATGAATGAAGAAACAGAGGTCACGCGCGACATGCTTGAGAACATGAACATGTTCAACACTTTATATTATACTAAGAAAACAAAACAAATAACAGAGCCTGCAAGTTCACAAGTCAATGAAAAACCTCAAGAGCCTGTAGTTTTGGATCAACATATCCTTGAAACTCCAAAGCAACATACACATGAGTCAAATTCAAACCGGAAGAGACGGAATTCTTTAGATTCTCACGAGGATTGTTAGCCCGCAATAAGAACTCTCCTCGCTGCTTTAACGACCTTGATTTGTAACATGGAGGCTGGACCCGGGTCAGTATAATCTGCAGACTGCAGCTGCAGACTGCAGACTGCAGACTGCAGACTGCAGACTGGGTATAAAATGCAGACGGGGTATAAAATGCAGACTGCAGACTCGGTATAAAATGCAGACTGGGAAAAAAAATCAGTATAAAAACTTACCTGAAGACTTATATCTGTTCTTCATTGGGCTCTCTATCCCGGGGGGGGGTACTCCTGTTTGTGACGTATTATGTATGTGCCGCCCGGGTGGGTCAGGGTTTTGAGCTCCGTTTGGGCAGGTAGGATCAGGGTTTTGCCTGATTTGGGCAGATCAGGGTCAGGATTTGAGTATAATTTGGGTGCAGTCAGGTCGAGGTTCAGTATTTTTTAGGCAGTAGTTTTTTTTTTGCTACTATGGTCAAAAAAAGGCATTCTGTTTGCGCATTTGATCGCCTGCCCACATGCAAGCACTGAGGTTCCCGTACTTCAGTACTTCTCTATGTACTTCGTCTGCTGATTTGTTTACCCAATGCCACGTCCCGACTTGAAATGTTCCATATTTTGCATGCAAGCCCAGGTACGCGGTATACCGGCCGGATTATATATCCGACCTTGTTTTGAAAACAATTTAAAGAAGGGGCATTCAGGTTTTTTTTTCCCCAAAGGGCAATCAGGGTTTTGGAGCTCGGATTGGGGTCAAACAGGGTCAGGTTTGAGCCTCTTGGCCTCACATACATACCCATTTTTCATGTAAGTACCCCCCCCCCCCCCCCCCCCCCCCCCCGGGCTCTCTATGCAATTTCAGCGAGTTCTGTTGAAATTTTACCCCTCGACCTCGATCTCCACAACTGACCACGCTCGAATTTTCATCCAAAATCGATGCCGACCGCAACTAAATCTCAAATAATAGGCACAACAGTATCTATTCCAAGAACCTCATGCCATTTAATTTAAAATATCCCCCATTTCTGGAGCCTAAATCGAGCAATTTACGCTTGACGACGCTAGTTCCCAAAGTTCACGGTCTCAGAACTTTTACATATATACCTTCAGTTTTGAAACCACAGCTCAAGCGAATCGGCTCTATGGTAAAGCGGTTTAGAGCAGCGCGCTTTTGATTCCAATGATCGGAGTTCGATTCCCACACCAACCACAAATTTGTTTTAACTTCTTTTTCTCCTTTCTCAGTTATATTTAATCTTTTCCTGTCTTTTAAGCTATTAGAGCCGCCTTCTACACTAAAAAACATTGTTGTGTATTGGCTCTCCTTATATCACAGGTGACCCAATTGCTCTGTAAGTGGCAATATCTACTAGCATTTGAATGGGAGTTTTTTAGAACTAATATTGAATGAAAAGCGACAATACTTACAGCATATTGTGTTTATTTGTCCATGCCGCTGCGTGTGGTTGTAATTTCAGCGAGTTTTGACCCAGCAGTTCTGTACACTGGTGTTATACCAGGGTCGTACTCTACCTAAAGTTGGGTAGGGGTGTGCCGTTGGGGCTCTGAAACCCTTACCCTGTTTAAGACAAAAAAACTCAAATTTCCATACCCTGTTCAAGACAAAGTTTTAAAATTTTCCCTCTATAAGACAAATAACAAATTATCTATACTTGCCGGATTTCAGTGTTTATTGTGATCTTGTATAATGAGTGTCATAACTAAATAAGTATTCAGCAAGCACTAGACTAAATAACGGCACTAGATAAATACCATACCCTGTTCAAGATCTGTCGATGTGAAAATGGATACCCTGTCTAAGATCAGAAACTCGAAAAACCATACCCTGTCCAGCGGATCATCCCCGTATAGTCCATTTTTAGGTAAAAATTCAACAGAATTCGCTGAAATTGCATACAGAACCCAATGAAGAACAGATAAAGACTCCAGGTAAGTTTTCATTGATTTATTTCAGTATTTCTGGCCTAACGGATTACAACCAAATACTCGTTAAAAATCTCATACAAACCATATAATTTAAAACACAAACAGAGCTTGGGTTTCCTGTGGTTACGACCCTGGTATAACACTGCTGGGGGCAACACTCGCTGAAATTAAACCACACGCAGCGGCATGGACAAATAAAACACATGCTGTAAGTATTGTCGCTTTTTATTCAATATAGTTCTACAAAAATCACATTCAAATGCTAGTAAATATTGCCACTTACAGAGCAATTGGGTCACCTGTGATATAATTTCTTTCTCATCATGTCCGTGTTGGAGGAGAGCCAATACACAACAATGTTTTTTAATGTAGAAGGCGGCTCTAATAGCTTAAAAGACAGGAAAGATTAATAAAACTGAGAAAGGAGAAAAAGAAGTTAAAAAAATTGTGGTTGGTGTGGGAATCGAACTCCGATCATTGGAATCAAAAGCGCGCGCTCTAAACTGCTTTACCATAGAGCCGATTCGCTTGAGCTGTGGTTTCAAAATAAGGTATATATGTAAAAGTTCTGAGCCCGTGAACTTTGGAACTAGCGTCGTCAAGCGTAAATTGCTCGATTTAGGCTCCAGAAATGGGGATATTTAAATTAAATGGCATGAGGTTCTTGAATAGATACTGATGTGCTATTATTTGAGATTTAGTTGCGGTCGGCATCGATTTTGGATGAAAATTCGAGCGTGGTCAGTTGTGGAGATCGAGGTCGGGGGGTAAAATGTCAACAGAACTCGCTGAAATTGCATAGAGAGCCCACAGGAAGCCCAAGCTCTGTTTATGTAAATTATATTTACAAGGGTTTGTATGGAATTTTTTAATCTGGTTTTTCGATAAATATACTGTAATAGCTGTAATAAAGTGAATAAAACTTACCTGGTGTCTATGATCTGTGTCTTGGCTGTGTCCTGTACGTAGTTTCAGCGAATTTGGGCGAATTTTGAATCCCTTACTCTTCATACTAAAGAAGAAATGAAAGGTAGGAGACGAACTTCAAATCTCGGGTTCAAAGCACTAACGTTTGGTCGATTTTTTTCACGAAAATCGCATCGATTTTACATTCTATCCCCATCAGCATACGCAGTGATAAATGTCCAGTCTATCTGTGCCAACCAATCGAAGATATCTGTATTGCCGAGCTACAATCCACTATTGAGTCCGCCAAAATCTCGCCAGAAGCAGCCATCTATGCCCGTGACTCGCCAATGTGGTGCAAAATCGTTAACACAGGAAGCCCAAGCTGTGGAATTTTTAAATCTAGCTTTCGTTAGTTGGCAGAGTAAAGGATTTAAAATTCGCCTAAATTCGCTGCAACTGCATACAAACATAGTCAATAAACACCAAGTAAGTTTTATTCATTTTATTACAATATATTTATCGAATAGCTAGATTTTAAAAATTCCCAACGGACCTTATCAGAGCTTGGGTTTCTGTGTTGGCACCACATTGGCGAGTCACGGGCATAGATGGCTGCTTCTGTCGAGATTTTGGCGGACTCAATAGTGGATTGTAGCTCGGCAAATACAGATATCTTCGATTGGTTGGCACAGATAGACTGGACATTTATCACTGCGTATGCTGATGGGATAGAATGTAAAATCGATGCGATTTTCGTGAAAAATCGACCCAAACGTGAGTGGCTTTGAACCCGAGATTTGAAGTTCGTCTCCTACCTTTCATTTCTTCTTTAGTATGAAGAGTAAGGGATTCAAAATTCGCCCAAATTCGCTGAAACTACGTACAGACACAGCCAAGACACAGATCATAGACACCAGGTAAGTTTTATTCACTTTATTACAGTATATTTATCGAAAAACCAGATTTAAAAAATCCCATACAAACCCTTGTAAAATATAATTTACATAAACAGAGCTTGGGCTTCCTGTGGAGAGCCCAATGAAGAACAGATAAAGTCTTCAGGTAAGTTTTTATATATTTTGTCCCAGTCTGCATTTTATACCGAGTCTGCAGTCTGCAGTCTGCATTTTATACCCAGTCTGCATTTTATACCCAGTCTGCAGTCTGCAGTCTGCAATCTGCAGTCTGCAGATTATACTGACCGGAGGCCGACCTAACTTAGCCTGTACACAGACCTCCGTAATCACTTCAAAGGAAGGAAAAGGAGGTCTGTACTACGGATGAGTTAATCGTGTTCTAGGTCACGTGGATAGTTACAGGAATGTTGTAACCAGTCGCTGATTGGCTGGTGCCTCATAGCGGGTGTTGATTGGCTTAGCGGTTATGTTGACCTTAGTTCTGGCTCCGTGGGAAAATCCGAGCTCGATTCACTCTCGTTTGGAATTGTATTAAGACGAATTGCTGTCATTTTGTGTCCTGTGCTCGGTTAATATCGAGAAAAAAATGATAAGAATATCGTTCATGGAACTCAGTGCTGCATTTGAAGTCTGGGAAGAAATAATTTCTCTCGAATTTCAAGTGAACATAAATGCAGAAAGTGCCTACGGAAGTTTGAAAGAATTTGCAGGGAACAAACGAAATTCTTCTTCATATATCGTCTAGTTCTTCAAAACGAAAAGAAAGTCCATGTTCAAGAGCTCTTTTTACAAAGCGAATGGCTGTGGGAGACGATCAACCAGAAGGCGAGTTGCTACGAGCGCGACTTCTCAAACCTCGAGTTCACGTGGTTCTCAAACTCTCGAATTCATCCAATCTTCCACTTCCTCGAGGAAAGGAAGATCTCCAAATCCCTTCCTTTGAAGGGATTACGGAGGTCTGTGTATAGGATATCGAAGAACGGAATTTATTTTATTTCCCCCGCTTCCCAGCGCGTCCTCCCCCTTTGTCTCTTGCATTGCCGTTAAAGGGATACCCGAGTGAAAAACACATTTGGGCTCAAAAGCATCTTTCAGGTGTACTTTGTTCAGAAAATGTATTAAAATTTGATAAAACTTTTTCAGAGTTGAGAACGAGACCTCAAAGACCTGGGCGCCGCCATTTTGTTCACATTAATTCGTCACTTCGTCCCACCGGAGTCTTGCGGCTAACTTGTAGCGACTTGTTTTCTTTGCAGAATTTTCACACGCTCGGAATTAGAGTAGATTTTCATCGATATGGCAGAGCAATTTCGTACTAGAACAAAACTATTATAAAGACGATATTGCGAGAGAAGTTCAGAAGACTAGGAGGACGAAGAAAAGCATGTGGAAGGCGAGAATATCAACGAACAACAAAAGGCGACTACCGAGCTAGTGCTGTACTGGTGTTGTGCTGGTAGTCTAGAAACCTAAGACCTAAGACCTAGAAACCTAAGACCTAGAAACCTAAGACCTAGAAACCTAAGACCTAGAAACCTAAGACCTAGAAACCTAGTTTAGTTTTGGTATTCGAATGTTTGGCAAGCGAAATTCGTGAATCGCCGAGTTCCATTATCTGAATTGGAAATACTTATTTGTATGGCGAAATATTGTACTAGACTTAGATAGATGCCGTCGCTAGCTTTTATTCCACTCAGTTGGGTGGAGAAATGAGCTTTTGCGAGCAGAACACTCGGCCGTTTGACTGAGTGAGAATTCCAAAATGTCATCGCATTATTTAACGTTTAGGAGTGCACTTGGAGTTTTTCAATTTATTGTTACTGGTCATTACCGTAGGTTCCCTAAGACCCAGATATTTTATGACTTGTATGTCCAGTGATGGAGATTAATTGAGTTTTAGGATCGGTAAATGCAAAATAACTTCTCATTTTGGTTTGAATGTTTGCAGCTTGCAGAAAGCGATCGAGTTGTCGCTCCCTATATATATATATATATATCCCTATTTATACAACTGCTTTTTTGTTTTTGTATAATTTACATAAATTACATAAACTTTCTCGTTTTAATTTGTAACAGAATTATTCACTTAATAAAACAGACGAGACGTAATAGCTCGTTAGATTTTTATGGGCTTTTGAACAGCTTTTAAAATCATTTTCTCACTCGCTATAAACACTGTTACATGTATCCAAGTCAGACTTCAATTTCATCCAATCAGACTGAAGCATTGTTTTGGCTTCCCGCGCGTTGATCTGCTACCTGAGTATTTTCATCTTTTGTGGGAGCTCGCTCGAAAACGTATATCATGCTAGCAGAGCCTTATTTTCTTTGGTTTTCTAATCTCTCTCCAATGAGAGCGAAGAAAATAAGATATTCGTGTTGCCGTCGTCAGGAGTCCATTACCCTGCCGTCGTCCAGAAACAGTTTTTTTTAACAGAAATAATATGAAATATACAACTCTTTGGGAGAATCCGAATCCGGATTCTTGAATCCAAAAATGGATTTTGCGTTTCTTTACCCAAATCCGAAAACGGATTTTGAATCCGCTGATCCATACCCAGAATGGATTCGAAGGATCAAATCCAAATCCGGATTCTTGGATTCATGATCCGAAGCGTTTCTTTGGGAAAGGATTCGAAAATATTACTTGTGGCTAGCGGCATACCAAACAAAATTACTGGCGGCTGCCATTTTTGTGGTTTTTGTTTGGCCGTGTACATGCATTCCAACGGGAGTTGCCAAGGCAAAATATTCCGTTTTCAGATCATCGTTTCTTTGGGCGCCACAAAATCCGGCTTGATACCAAGATACAGCGATACGGTGATACGGTGATACAGTGATACGGTGATACAGTGATACGAATATCTCAAATTGCCTTTAAAATTTAAAAAATGAGGGGGGGGGAATACTTTCCCACAGAAATGTACTGAGTTTTGGCTAGCCTGAATTTCAGCCGTCTCCTCCCAACCTCGTGACCAGGGTCTTCTCGGTCAGATCCAAGATGGCGGCTACTCCGAGAGAAGACCCTGGTAAACGCTGAATCACGTGATCAAAATCTCCAGAAATCCTGGAGATTTTAATCACCTGATGGTGGGCATCCAATATGGCGGCCAAGCTAAATATGGAAATGTTAACACGTGCCTACAAACCATAGGTATCCCAATCCGGAGTGAGCGAGATGCGATTAACGGTATTTCCACGCGGCGAACGACGAAGTGAAAACAGTTCTACTAAACAGTTCGAAATGGAGTTTACTTGGATAAAGAAACAGTGGAAGAGTATCAGAAAGCTACCAGGATGTATCTCAGCTAGAAGAGAATCCTAAAAAGCCGTTCATTTTCTGTTAGCGTTGAAGCGAAGATTTAATGTTCAAATTTAACGGCTTCTCCTGGCTTTCTCACTGATGAAACTTAACAGAAAACTACCCAGTAATGCACTTCATCTATTGCTCTACCTACACAATGTGTTTTAAGGTTATTTAAAATCGTTTTATTGATAAAATGTGAGCAATCGAATCTATATACAAATTCATCTCTCTGGACTCAGTCCGTTTGGCCAATAAAAGGCATCGTTAGAACAATCCTTGTCACCGCCAATCAGAATACATGACAGTTCAGGGTTTACCTCTCGACACAGGTAACCCAAACCCGACATTTCCGAAAAAACAAACATTTCCGAAAAAACAAACAGAGAGCCTGTAAGCAGGCTAGGGTTTACCAGGGTCTTCTCTCGGAGTAGCCGCCATCTTGGATCTGACCGAGAAGACCCTGGGGACGAGGTTGGTCTCCGAACCGGAGGAGACGGCTGAAATTCAAGCTAAGTTTTGATTGATGTGCTCACTCGCCCGTAACGAAAGCTAGCATAAATTTATTTCATGTTTATCGAGAAACGTTTCTCCACAGGCAGCCCAAGCTCAAGTTACGAAAATATAAGGGTTTGTATGGGACTCGTAGCGAACTCCGTTTACTAGCCAGAAATACTGTAAAATATTTGAATAAAACGACTTACCTTGCCACTGTGATGTCTTCTGTCGTGTTTCTCTCCTTGTTGGGTGGATTTTAGCTGATTTCAGCCGGAGTTTTTTTTCCGGAGCCCCTAAATCCTTATTTTTCGTAACTTGAGCTTGGGCTGCCTGTGGTTTCGCCAGCCACGATCAAAGGGTTGGACTAAATGCTCCAGCAGGGCTAAGCTCCAGCAGGATGCCCTTAGCTTGGAAAGAAGCAAAACAAGGCCAAACGAGCCTCGCAAAACCCGACTAGTTCAGACAGAGTGCCGAGTGGTCCACATCTGAACATAAAGAAGAATTGATAGGAACCAGCCGAGAGAAGATTTGTTTCCAACAAAGCTTAGATGGAAACATATTAAAACTCTGAATCGCTTGAAACCAACACCACGATCTCGCTATTTGCCGTGCTGTTTCAGGACCTTTCAGACTCCTGCAAATCGCTGTCACTGGCATTTAAGGCCTTTGATTTATGTGCCCTTCCTTTGTCATTTATAGGTGTTCGCTTTGGCTTTTTCCCTCAAGGACCTTTCGTCTTTTCCATTTTTCAAGTCATAAGAAAACTAGAACGTACCGGCTATCAAATATTCTCGATGCGGCGCGTAGCTTTGATCGGAAATCAACATTGCATTTTCGGGCTATTTTCTACGCTTTCGATTTTCAACCAAAATAGAGTTTTTAAAAAGCTCTAACTCAAGAAGAATTGATTCGATTTGTCTGAATTGTTTTGTTGGGGAATTGGGAAATTCTAAAGAGAGCTCTTGATGGTGTTTCCCGCATATCTACCCTAAAATCTAGTCGGATTTATGTTTTCACCTTTTCACCGAAAGCATGATAACCAAATCGAATTTTGATATTCCCCTGCACGGTTTTGTAATACGATTCCTCCGAAATGCGACAAAGCAACCATAAATTTGCACAGAAAATAATCGAGCGAGCCAATTGCAATATCACCCCCAAAAAAATCAAGCAAGGGCGAAACTTTAAAATAATCGTGCAAGGTTCTGATGCCAGAACAAATTATTGCAGCAACTGAGAAGTCGTAAAAAAATTCGAGCAAAAAAAACCGGGCCCCCTCTCCATCAATTTTCAAATGGTCCGTCCCTAAATCTAGTTGCCAATGAGAATAAAGCTTTCAGCGTTAATTTCGTATTTGTGTTGCAAAAACCTTTCTTCAACAAGGGCAATAAAGTGATTCAATTGTTAAATGCGTAACGTTCAAAAGTTAAAATTAAATAACAAAATAGTCAGACAAAAATAGCGCTGCGCACAGTTACTAAAAATAGATTGTCTGAAAAGAGACCCCCCGCAAAACTCAGACAAACACACGCGGCTGTTTACAGTATTTCAGTGACTTTGAGAGTCGTGTTAGGACATGATTCATAGGTTTTTCGATCAAAAAAAGAAGAAATACCTGAAATAAGATTCCCAGTCATATCAGTAATGGTAACTACCAAGAACTGTTGCTGGGGGATATATAAGAGTTACTCTAGATGTATAAAAACCTTCGTAAATCGCTCAAAGAGATATCCTCTCAGAGATGGAAGCATCGATTGGTACGCCGCTAGCAGAGTTTCTCATCTTTTCTCAGTGCTTTTCCGTTCCAAAACTCAGTGAGAAATGTCAGCGTTGGATAAATGTTTGTACAGGAGACTTCAAAAACACAGAATAATAACGAGACAAGTGCATTGAAATGCAAAGGGGAGTTTGTCTGAACTATACACTACCCGCCAGTAAACATAGCGAGAAGGAATTACAGTTCAACCATAGGGTAGTCTAGAAACCTAAGACCTAAGACCTAAGACCTAAGACCTAAGACCTAAGACCTAGAAACCTAAGACCTAGAAACCTAAGACCTAAGACCTAGAAACCTAAGACCTAGAAACCTAAGACCTAAGACCTAGAAACCTAAGACCTAGAAACCTAAGACCTAGAAACCTAAGACCTAAGACCTAGAAACCTAAGACCTAAGACCTAGAAACCTAAGACCTAAGACCTAGAAACCTAAGACCTAGAAACCTAAGACCTAAGACCTAGAAACCTAAGACCTAGAAACCTAAGACCTAGAAACCTAAGACCGAGAAACTTTATTTGTATTCGAGTGTTTGGCAAGCGAAATTCGTGAATCGCCGAGTTCCATTTAATAGGTCATTAACTAGTCTGTTCGTGTTTACATTTTTGAAATTACAAACTCATCTCTTGAAAGCCTTGCGTTTTGTCACTGAAATATCCATCTTTGCATAAATGAAAGAGTGATCACAATTTAATGGTGGGCTGTGCGTACCAGAGTAAACAAAATAACCAGGAGCATTGGTAATAATAAGGAAAGACTTATTTGTATGGCGAAATATTGTACTAGACTTAGAAAATACTTCTCTAAGATGCCGTCGCTAGCTTTTATTCCAGTGACTCAGTTCGGTGGAGAAATGAGCTTACGGTAAAAGACCTAGAAACCATCTAATAAGGGATATCATTTTATACAACTGCCTTTTTGTTTTGGTAGTTTTTTCTTGTTTTTGTGCAAAAAAATACGTTGTCTACAATCTCTCGGGCGGGTCAGTGAACCGGCAGAAAAGAGGCGGATGATATTAGTGTTGCATCAGAACAATCTCCTTCAGACAGTACATTTGCTACTGGCCAATCAAAAGAGACTGTTCCCACGCTTGAGCCAAGACTAAGTTGTATATTTCATATTATTTCTGATGAAAAAACTGTTTCTGGACGAGAATCGCCAAGTCACTCTTTGTTGATGTTTCCACAGGGGGCCGGTCAATTTTATAATTTCCTCTCAGAGTTCAGTTTCGTTCGATTTTCTTGTTCTGTCATTCTTTTTCCGGTTCAATATAATTCTTATTTGTCCTCCTAGTTTGTTCATGTCATTTCCTGTTCGATAAATTGTTTCGACAAATGTATGGAAAACTGAAAGCACGATTGCACGCTTCCAGCATGGATCGTAAAAAGATGACCCATGTGCATGCTTTCAGTCAGAAATTCGATTTTACGGAAATTATTTGGCATCGAATTCCTGTGAACTGGTCTTAGATATACAAAATACAGTTTGCAAAGTACAGTAAGCCCCAACAGTTAAGGTCTTAGGTTTCTAGGTCTTTATAGGTTTCTAGGTCTTAGGTTTCTAGGTGCTCAATTTACAGCCAACCGGAAACGCAAACCAATTTACATAAATTACATAAACTTTCTCGTTTTAATTTGTAAAAGAATTATTCACTTAATAAAACAGACGAGACGTAAAAGCTCGTTAGATTTTTTTATGGGCTTTTGAACAGCTTTTAAAATCATTTTCTCAACTATAAATACTGTTACATGTATCCAAGTCAGACTTCAATTTCATCCAATCAGACTGAAGCATTGTTTTGGCTTCCCGCGCGTTGATCTGCTACCTGAGTATTTTCATCTTTTGTGGGAGCTCGCTCGAAAACGTATATCGTGCTAGCAGAGCCTTATTTTCTTTGGTTTTCTAATCTCTCTCCAATGAGAGCGAAGAAAATAAGATATTCGTGTTACCGTCGTCCATAAACAGTTTTTTTAAATCAGAAATACTATTAAATATACAACTTAGTCTTGGCTCAAGCGTGGGAACAGTCTCTTTTGATTGGCCAGTGGCAAATGTACTGTCAGAAGGAGATTGTTCTGATGCAACACTAATATCATCCGCCTCTTTTCTGTCGGTTCACTGACTCGCCCGAGAGATTGTAGACAACGTAATTTTTTGCACAAAAACAAGAAAAAACTACCAAAACAAAAAGGCAGTTGTATAAAATGATATCCCTTATTAGATGGTTTCTAGGTCTTTTACCGTAAGGTCATTTCTCCACCGAACTGAGTCACTGGAATAAAAGCTAGCGACGGCATCTTAGGGAAGTATTTTCTAAGTCTAGTACAATATTTCGCCATATATACAAATAAGTCTTTCCTTATTATTACCAATGCTCCTGGTTATTTTGTTTACTCTGGTACGCACAGCCCATCATTAAATTGTGATCATTCTTTCATTTATGCAAAGATGGATATTTCAGTGACAAAACGCAAGGCTTTCAAGAGATGAGTTTGTAATTTCAAAAATGTAAACACGAACAGACTAGTTAATGCGCTATTAAATGGAAATCGGCGATTCACGAATTTCGCTTGCACTCGAATACCAAAACTAAAAATAAAGTTTCTAGGTCTTAGGTTTCTAGGTCTTAGGTTTCTAGGTCTTAGGTCTTAGGTTTCTAGGTCTTAGGTTTCTAGGTCTTAGGTCTTAGGTTTCTAGGTCTTAGGTCTTAGGTTTCTAGGTCTTAGGTTTCTAGGTCTTAGGTTTCTAGGTCTTAGGTCTTAGGTTTCTAGGTCTTAGGTTTCTAGGTCTTAGGTCTTAGGTTTCTAGGTCTTAGGTTTCTAGGTCTTAGGTCTTAGGTCTTAGGTCTTAGGTCTTAGGTTTCTAGACTACCCAACCATAGTTCACTTGAATTTATGGATTTGAAGTAAAGTTTTGAAGCGAACTGACTCATGTTCGTCATCTACAATGGTTTGATTTATTTTACGAACACAAATGAAGTTTTAAAATTTCTTTTCGAAATGTCGCACGGAATGCGGGGTATCTTGCAGGTAATTTGAAAACTCGACAAATGCAAAACATAATATAATAGCTTGAAAGAGCACACCAACATATAAAGCAAGACTGCTTAATTTTAGGGTAATTTTTTTTTTCTTACAAAGCTATAAATTTGCAAACAAAAATATCATTTGTACAGAGAAATAATACAGAGAAAATATAATTCCGGGCACATTTGTCTGTGAAGATTTGTCGAACCATAAATGATTAGCTCGTACTTTTGTTAGTCTGTTCAAAATCTTGCACAGTTGGTATCTATTTTCGACCCATTACATTAGCTTTGGTCTCCGATGAATTTAGTTTTAAAGAATTTCAAATATTAAGTTACTTGCTGGCTACAATATATAGTCAATATTCGCATTCGCCGATGAATCTCTTACGGAAAACCTGACTTTTCAAAGTTTAGGTGAAGTCTTACAACGATATTCAATGGGAAAAGATAAGTTTGGGATTCAGTTAGAGCTTGACTATATTAAACGTGGTTTACGGCAACGAATAGGCCAGTCCAAGATAATTTCCACTGACCACTCTAGGCTTGTAGGAGCCGGGGAAACATGGCGCGAAATACAGTGTTTGTATGGGAATCCGATGCCAAATAATTTTCGTAAAATCGAATTTCTGAAATATTCACTGTCTGCAAACTTAAGATACCAGTTAAAAGATTAACTGATTCAAATTTGAGGGATGTAGCTATGATGGAAAGCGTGCAATCGTGTTTTCAGTTTCCAATTCCAACCTTTCAGTATCTGTACATTTTCCCGCGGCGGACGGAGTAAAACGCAGGGTGCAGGGCACGCAGGGTACGCAGGGTACGTAGGGCACGCAGGGTACGCAGGGCACGCAGGGCACGCAGGGTACGCAGGGTACGCAGGGTGTTAAAAAAAATTGTGTTACATAATTTAGTGCCTTTGGAATATCAGATTTATTTTTCAAGAATGAAAGTTTTTACATTTATAGCGAGTTTGACTTGTGGCAAGTCTAACATTTTTACTTTGTGTTCTGGTGACACAGACTGTTATCGTAGTTTTGCCTTTACTTGCTGTTGCATTAAACAGTTATCTAAAAACCTACGAGGCCTTGACTTACCTTACCTATTCCACTACAAGTAAAGGCAAGGAACTGTTTTCCGAGAACCGGAGCGCCTATAGATATAGGAAGAAAGAAAAACTTCTGTCCCCGAAGCGCATCTTCTCTACATATATTGTATTTCAATGCACTAATTTCAGTCGGTAGTTGAATGACCGAGTAGTTAGAGCGCTTGTCTTTTAATCCAGAGGTCCGGAGTTCAATTCTCGGAGCGCACAATTTTTGTCGATTTTTTTCTTCTTCCTCTTTTTAAGTTTTCTTCTTAGCGTTCTACCGCTTCCACACCAGTAATATTCTTTAAACCCACCATCAGCCAGCTACAAAATTTATATTCGCTCCTTGCTGAAGTCGTTGTTTACCTGATTTCTGCCTCGTTTAATAGCGTAAATTAAATTTCAAGCTAAAACAGACAGACTACATCAGTTGAAAGAGAATTTTAAACTCAGTAATCATCGAAAATTTGAGTGATAATAAATAATTTGAGGAATGGGCGATTAAAAATCTCAAAATTTATAAAGAATAACTGCTGTCACCCAGCCCATTTTACAGTTTTGTAAAAGTCAATTTCACCATAAATATTTAACATATGAATCTCAAATTTTCGGTGATTACTGAGTTTAAAATTCTCTTTCAACTGATGTAGTCTGTCTGTTTTAGCTTGAAATTTAATTTACGCTATTAAACGAGGCAGAAATCAGGTTTAACACCCTGCGTACCCTGCGTGCCCTGCGTGCCCTGCGTACCCTGCGTACCCTGCGTGCCCTGCGTACCCTGCGTGCCCTGCAGCCTGCACCCTGCGTTTTACTCCGTCCGTTCTCGCGGACAGATTGACTCCTTGTTACAGCCGAAATATATGGGAAACTGAAAACACGATTGCACGCTTCCCAGTACAACTACATCCCTCACATTTTGATCAGTTAATCTCTTACCTGGTATCTTAAGTTTTCAGACAGTGAATATTTCCGAAATTCGATTTGACGGAAATTATTTGGCATCGGATTCCCATACAAACACTGTATTTCACGCCATCTTTGCACCCCCACTCCCCAGACTCGAAACTCGCTTGATAAGATCGCCGTTTGTCGCTTTGTTTCAATCCTCTGTATTTTAGCCAACGTTTAAGCTGTTCGACAGTACAATCATCAGGTTTTCTTTCGAAATATATTGCAGGAAAGCCGTCATTTCTGGTACAATAGTCAGACGACGAACTGAAGTGCTGGTCAATTCTTGTAAGTTCTAACGCGAAAAGTGGTAAATTTGTCTGAGTCTTGGCGGGGGGGTCTACATTTTGTGACGTCATCTGTGCGCAACGCTATTAGCGTCACGCCACGGCTGCAAGAACTCAAGTCCGTTTCATACAGAAACCTGTATTTAGCGGGGCCATTTCGCGTCCGCTTAAAAAAAAGGAAATTTGAGATGTTCGTATGACCGTATCACTGTATCACCGTATCCTGTATCACTGTATCTTGGTATCTCCGTATCATTGTATCTTGTAACACGTTATATACCAAGCCCTCCTTTTACCCTCACCGATTCCACTATATCTGTCAAGATTTCCCGCCAATGTTGATTTCCGATCAAAGCTACGCGCCGCATCGAGAAAATGTTAAATATATATATAGCCGGTTGTTCTAGTTCTCTTGTGTGACTTGAAAAATGGGAAAGACAAAAAGACCTGGAGGGGCAATTTGCAAAGCCAAGATGAACACCTAGAGCGCCTCGAATGCCAGCATAGTTACTAGAGGAGACACCGATTTGCAGGCGTCTGAAACAGCACGGCAATAGCGAGATCGTTTCAAGCGATTCAGAGTCACCGTGATCAGACTTTGGCCCGGGTTTCTTGGAAACAAATATTCTCTCGGCTGGCTCCTATCAATTCTTCTTTTATTATGTTCAGCTGTGGACCACTCGGTCTGAAAGTGAAAATACTAACCCTTGTCGTTGCGAAGACTTCTATTTATTTATCTATTTGGCTCGTAGTCGTATGCATTGTTTGGCCTTGTTTTGCTTTTCTTTTATCTTTGTTTTCCAACCTAATAAGGGCATCATGCTTGCTTTTTGGAAGACACAAGGCCAACAACCGATGGAATTATGGAATCGTGTGTGGAAAAACTTTTCTCAATAAACAAAAACATGAATTTAATATGCGCTAGCTTTCCCCACACAGTCATTACGGGCGAGTGAGCACTTGTCATGTGTTTATTGATCTGCTGTCGATCAAACAGAACCTTTTACTTCCGGTTAAAAACTTCCTTTTGTATTTCTCAGTCAATATATTTTTTTTGAACGAAGTTTTTGGTATATGAGACGTTACTACTAAAACTACATTTCTGTATCCATCTTTTTTGGTTTTGAAGGTATCCGGTAACCATAACTCGTGGATGCACGCATTTGCAGGAACCCGAGGTATTTAGGCTTTTGTACATTGTGCTTTTATTTTTCACTCAAATTTTCCACTAAAATTTTCCACTAAGGCTCTAAAATGCTCCAAAATTGCTTTCGTTTTCTAGCTAAATCTGAAGCGACCGGTACTTTCAAGGCATCAATTATGCTTCTCTCAGAACTCGGTTCGCTTTCTTGTGTGAGAGTCCCTTCCATTGATTGAATAAATGAGCTGACAATTATTCATGACATTCAACAGAATACATGATCATCCCAGGTCCTCTCGGACTTTTATTGGTCAAAAACGTCACTAAAATACCAGCATTATGCTTAATGTTTCCAGTCCCCTAAAATGCTAAAAAATGCTAGCATAATGGACCAAAGCCTAGAGGTATTGGGGTTAGGTGGATCAGTTGCCATATCCTTTTCCGAATGGCCCAGTATCCTTTTCGGACGATGTGTATTAGCAAAATTCGTACCATGTTCGGAATATGTTCGGGATATGAGATTTTTATGGCTAACTCGCTTAATATTACTGGCAGGTGGCAACATTGTTTTATTGGTGTAATGTGGGAGGCTTTTCTAATTGTTTTATTTATTTTCTTTTTTTCCTTTCTATATTTGGGCAAATAAATGCTATGTTATCCCTTTTGTGATAGTTTTTGGACTTTTATATATATACAATACGTATATATTTTCTAGCTTTAATTTATTAGTGGCACCACGATCAAATGTTTTTTTCCCTTTTTCTAAGGCTCCAAGCGTACTCAAAATCAATGGGGAGGAACTAGGCCTAGATACAAATATCATGATATTTTTTAGATATTTAGAACCTTCCATGATATCAGAAGTCCATATGGACTTCTGATGATATTTAGAAAACAATGTGATATTTAGAAAAAAAATGGGATATTGTTGGGATATTTAGGAATTTTGTTGAGGGTCTAGGCATTTTCAGCGTAGTTTCTGGTTAGCTCAATTCAGTGGCAACAGTAATCTGGATCAGCGGTTTCCCACTTAATAATGTATCCCATGATGCTTAGTGCAGTCAGTACAGAACCAATGGTTGTAAGCTTATTTTGTGAAAAATGCGAGTACGATAATAAAAAAGGTTGTTATATTATAATATTTATTAAAACTGTATTAACATTATCTTTGTTAGTGGAAAATTTAGAAAATTTTGCCTGATATTTAGAACTTTTTACGTGATATTCCGGAATGATATTTAGGCGATTTTACGTGATATTTGTATCCAGGCTCATTACCGTGTGACATCAAATTACTTAGTGTCCCACATAACATTCCGTACGTTGCGTCGTCTGGTGTAGCTTGTTCAGTCTTTTCTAATTTCTCGGATTGTACATGGGGCCTTGTACATGTGGCATTTAAGTGTAAATCCTTACGGAAACTTTAACAATAACTTTTATTTTAATACTCTTCTTTGATGATAATCTTATATCATTTACAACATTAATCTAAATATGAAAGCAAATAATTATACTTTGTCAGTTTTTAGCACTTTTAACACTCGCCAATGGGATTTTATATTACTGAGACTTGCGGAGTTCTATATTTAAAAGCGTATATTTACTAAAACAATAACAAAAATCAAGACAATCATAAAACATTGAAGCAAACAAGGAAAACAGCAGTATAGGTACCTTTGAAAGACGTGACGCTAATAAGTTAAAACCAACAGTTGGTTGATGTAGTTCTTCGTCGACAGAAGAACTTTCGTTCCGCTTCTCCTTGTGGAAACACAAAAAGGACATTGTATAACATGATTTGCTATGAACTGATCTATCTAAATTCAACCAAAAATAAAAAAGGCAAAAGGTACCTGGACAGAGAGCGCAAGCGCAATCTTCATAGCATTTTGCTCATCTTGCTGCTGGTACTAACTCCAACACGTTTTTGGAGCCAGCTTGTCGTCGGTTTCAGAGCCTGATGAAAACCCTCGTACAACATCAGCATAGCTAGTTCCTGGCTTTGACCACGATGAGGGGATTCATTTAAAAAGTGCAAAATATGTGTTCAAGCAAATAAAGAGAATAGCTGGAAGATCTTGATCTCACTGTATTTATATATCACCGCACCCTTTATATAAACAGGGTAGACTTTTCATCCCTAAAATATACAGCCAATCAGAAGTCTGGGAAGCTTTTGACGAGCACAGCGCGCCGCGTCCCGCCAGTTTTCCGCCCAAACTTTTCTAATTTTAGAATGAAAAGTCCGAAGACTACAGCAAAGCTGATATACAACGTAAAATTCCAACACAAAGCACTACGGTGAGCTAGGCCTGACATGAAAAGCGCTCGGACTAGATTGCAGCCATAGACAGCTGTTTCGTTCTTATTAGAACTCGTCAGTATGGCATAGCAAACAGCACACAGGCTTCGGTGCCAATGCACTACCAACCCGGGACTGCGCTAAGAAGCATCTAGTTTCGAGCGACATAAATGTTTGGTTATCGGGTCACACGTTATTTAATACGTGTGGCGAAAAGCCAAAAACCAAACAAATCCGAACCTAACATGTCAGTGCCTTGTGAGAAATAATTATGCTGGCCAGACCAGCTTTATAAATGATGAAAATAACAGGAATATTCGGATCCATATAAGACCTACGGTACAAAAATCCATAATAGGAAAAATATAAGCATATACCGTGAACAAACATCCTGTAAAAACACGTTGGATCCGAAGTGAGGACCTATGCAGCCAAAAATATGAAAAATAACGAATGAAAAGTAGTGCTTTGTGTTGGAATTTTACGTTGTATATCAGCTTTGCTGTAGTCTTCGGACTTTTCATTCGTTATTTTTCATATTTGTGGCTGCATAGATCCTCACTTCGGATCCAACGTGTTTTTACAGGATGTTTGTTCACGGTATATGCTTATATTTTTTCTAATTTTAGGAATGTATGTAAAAACCTTCTTAGCCTAAGATTTTAACAGGTTGAAGGTTTCTTAATTTGTAATTCACTGTGAGTTTACTAAGTTAGAATTTTTGTAAACATTTATTGAGAATTTATCGGGGGGCATTTGCCAGCAAAGACCGGGGTTTTTTTTGGGGGGGGGGGGGGTAGGGTTGGGGAATTGGCAAAAGTCAACTACTAAATTTTACTTCACTGTTTATAATTTGTACTCGTTACAAAGCCTCACGGTAGGGAATTTGCATAGCTTAGGGGTGGAAAATAAAATGTTATTCCGCCGTTCCGGAAATCCGTCGAGCCGTCAAGCCGTCGAGCCGTCGAGCCGCAAATTACACCATCCGGAGAGATAATCAGGGTGTAGCAAGCCACATAATTTTTATTTCGTTTACCTAACTGATGTGTTGTGAAACAGCGGGCGCGCGCCAAGTTCCACCACAATTGCACAAACATGCCAGGAATGGAATTATTTTTGCAATAAAATTGCTACGAGTGTCTCGTTCTTGTGTCATCAGTTGCATATATTCTGCTATGTTGGGCTAGTTATGATCGGTTTTTACAGGGAGGTTTTAACTTTTCAGGTGTTTCGTTTCAGTTGCACAAAGCCATGCAGTCAGACAGATCGAACCGGATAACACGCAAATTATATAGCTCCAATAATACATAAGTTTCGAAAGCAATGCCAATAATGTCATAATCTACCTTAGTCTTGCGTTTAAGGCTGACAAGTTCCACACAAAAACACAGCGAATCTTTACATCATAGCACAACACCAGTTTTGCACTAGCTCGGTAGTCGCCTTTTGTTGTTGGTCTGATATTCTCGCCTTCCACATGCTTTTCCTCGTCCTCCCAGTCTTCTGAACTTCTCTCACAATATCGTCTTTATCATAGTTTTGTTCTAGTACGAAATTGCTCTGCCATATCGATGAAAATCTACTCTAATTCCGAGCGTGTGAAAATTCTGCAAAGAAAACAAGTCGCTACAAGTTAGCCGCAAGACTCCGGTGGGACGAAGTGACGTAAAAAAACGTCACAGGAATTAATGTGAACAAAATGGCGGCGCCCAGGTCTTCGCGGGGCCAACTTTGAGGGTCTCGTTCTCAACTCTGATAAAGTTTTATCAAATTTTAATACATTTTCTGAACAAAGTACACCTGAAAGATGCTTTTGAGCCCAAATGTGTTTTTCACTCGGGTATCCCTTTAACAATAGGAAATCAACAATCTGAAATCTACAATGTGTACCGTCTAGTGTTTCTTGGCCAATGGAAATCGAGATGTAATTTATGCAAAATTATGCCGGAACACGATTAACGACAGTGTAGCACAGACGCGCGACGTCCCTTACCGAGTTTTGAGGGGAGACGGACGGCTGAACACAGGCTAGACCTAACTGATATGCGTAATGAATTCTTACTCTCGTCACATCAAAACACGAATCAAGAAACCAAATTCAGTCATTTGGAAGACAAATTAGTGCAGCAAGATAATATATACAAGACCGAAATCAAGATGCTGTCATCACGAATACATTATTGACCTAGAAGTTGAAAATGGCGAGTTGAAAGCAGATATAATAAAGCTTTCAAACTTAAAAAAAAATTCATCTTCAATCTCATGTGGCCCGAGTGAAAGCCCAGATGGGCTCTTGTTTTAATTTCCTGCACACATCCATATTGGATCTTATGACGTCACAGTGTTGCCTCTATTGTCAGAAAACAATATAGCTCGTTTGTTGTGTAACAATCGATAGGGGCAACACTTTGAGGTCATTAAATCCAAGATGGCGGTACGCAGGAAATTCAAATGAGTTTTATGGACATGGAAAATCGGCCCATAAATGATATCTAGTGTACAATAGCCCACTTCCGCGATATGCTTTACTTGTCACGCACAAAGGTTTCAATACGAGGCCCCGTGCTAAATTAAATTTATTCTTTTCACTTTTCACAGAGAAAAGAATAAATTAAATTTAGCACGGAGCCTCGTATTGAATCCTTTGTGCGTGACAAAGTGAAGTATATCGCGGAAGTGGGCTATTTGGAAGTGACAAACATGGCAATAGATTTAGGCATCCAAAAGGAACATTTGAGAGCAAATATTGTTTTTCAGCCGAGGTAAGTGAGGTTCCTTTAATACACTGTCTTGCTGGCTGCCTGAACAAACTCGGATTTATAATGTCCAAAATACAACACACCTTCACAACTTCCCGCTTTTCGGATGACACTTTAAATAATGTAAAGTATGTTGCCTTCTTTTCAAAATTATTTACTAAAAAGATAAGATAATGAAGTTAAACATAGGGCCCCTAATGACAACTCGCGGATGGTCAGTGAGCTATTTTGGCATATATAAATCACGTGACCGATGACATCATCGTTACGTCATCACCACTAAGTGAATCATGACGTGGGGACCCAATACCATACCTGTCAAAGTTTGAGCCGTCTGGCATTAGAAATTAGGGATATATGTGCATGTACTTAAAATCATGTGACCGATGATGTCATCGTTACATCATCACCACTACGTGATTGGTAGGGACCCACTACCATGTCTGTCCAGGTTTGAGCCACCTGCCAGTAAGCGAGTTAGCCATGAAAATCTCTTATCCCGAACATATATATTCCGAACATGGTACGAATTTTGCTAACATACATCTTCGGAAAAGGATACAGCAAATCCCCGTTCGGTTTTCTTGGGAATGATTTTTGAATTCATCTGAACATTGAAATAAAACAATTCATCTGAAGACTGAAAAAACACAATCTAAATCGTAATTGCCTAATTTCTACCATTGTAAAGGATAAATATGCAGCAGTCACGCAACACATTTCACAGTTTAGTTCTGGGGGTCACGCAATATTATTTTTCATGCCGCTAAAACAATTTTCATCATATAAATGAATTCGAAATTATCTGAAAACGTTAGTACTTTACTTTCGAAATAAATTCACAAATGGAAATGTTGAGGCTAAAAGCTCTAGTCATTGATTGTACCGAATCCGAATACCTGTAGGTCAACCGTGAGAGAATTTATTATCCCAAATGTTCACTATTTTGTGAACCCCAAGACATGATGATCACTGTTTCGCTAGAATGTATAAATAAATATGAGCTACCACCAAAAGTTCACTATTGCTTATCCTGAACATCGTACGAGTATATCACGATCTAAAACATAACTTCTATAATGTCAAGTGGTTTTAAGATAGACACAGTGACAACAGAGAAACTTCACAGCAGTAAATTATAAGTTATTAATTTCGGAATATTACCTTAGAAAGCTGCATATTTACAGCACTGACCAAATCCTTTCGAAAGCTTTGACGCGTCTTTTCCGATAAAAGTTTGTTCCTCAGTCACAGCGACCATCTTCATAAAAGGATACGGATTTGGAAAACGATACGCGGATACGGCACATTTGGAATCGAAATCTACCTAACCCCAATAACTCGTTCCTGCACATGCGTGCATTCATGAATTGAAAATTAAAAAATAAAAATGAAGAAATGAAAAAAAGGTGTACATGAAAAATGGGTATGTATGTGAGGCCAAGAGGCTCAAACCCAAAATCCGAGCTCCAAAACTCTGATTGTTCCCTTTTTTGGGGGAAAAAACCCATGTATTTTTTTAACATAGTAGCTAAAAAGCTAGTCTAAAAAATACTGAACACCAACCCTGACTGCACATGCATGACCCTGATCTGCCCAAATCAGGTCAAAACCCTGATCCTGACCTGCCCAATTACTAAGCTCAAAACTCTGACCCACCCTCACGGCACATACATAATATGTCACAAACAGGAGTACCCCCCACAGGTGAACAATACAGCGTTATTGATTTTCTTTTGAACAAAGAAAAATATTTATTTGTGGAAAAAACATTTTGGAAACATATTTATTTGTGGGGGGGAAATCTAAAAATAGCCCAAGGTGTAAATACGCCAACTTACAGATATATAAGTACAATCAGCCTTTCATTTTGTCTTGATATTCGTATATTTTTGCTGATTAGATCCCATCCAAGGTGATCCGGTTCCTGCACTTCGTCCGAATTGGTCCTTGCATTCAGTACATTACTACTGATAAAGCATTAATAATAATTCATAATATACTTGAACATCATATAAAGGTAATAGGAATTATATTTATTATAAATATATATTATATGGGCTAGCTGCGTCAGGCAAAAAGGGCCCGGACGACATAATATGTAAATATATTTTGAAATTCTAACATGTTTTTTATACTTGTGGTGCGATTACAATATGCATTGTGAGCGCCACATTGTGCTACTAACAAGTTAGTGTTGATTTCATGAAATTGACAAGTGAAATCGAAGACAACTGAAAATTTACGATATTTTTACGCAAGGGTGTGATGATCACAATTTTAGCAGACGTAAATGATTCCTTGTCATCAGACAATTGTTTCAAGGTATAACTTATAGTATTGCTCAAATCATATTATGAGCTACAGGGAGCAGAATGACTGCAGAAAAGACATTTTTGGCCAAAAAGTGATCATATTTATTTTTTACTCTTTAATGCCAGCTGCAGAGGTATAAATGAATGTCATACATCAAAATCATCCCCTCTGATAGGATTCCTAATTTTTGTGGTCATATTTGTAATCGGGCCCTAATATTGCATCGAAATAACGTAAATTTCACCCCTGATTTTTGTTGTCAATTTCTTGAAACTGCAGACATTCAATGTAGCACTCCTCATCAAGCTAGATTACAATACAATCTTCAACCAGCTGTTATTAGGAACACCATTGTAGGAATTATTTCACTTGAATGTCGTCCGGGCCCTTTTTGCCTGACATGGCCCATATTATTATATCTAGTAATAATTAATTTAGTCAATTTAAATTAAGCTAAGTGAAACTTGTTTTGTACATACTTGCAGGTATTACACAATTGTAAAGGTCATCATGGTTAGTTTTTATTTCACATCTGATACTGTATTTTAGGTATCTGCAGGCCAGCCACCTAGTGGAATTATCCCGGGGGGGGGGGGGGGGGGGGGGGACTCCTATATAAAAGGGGTAGGGATGCTCGTCGGACATTTTCGATTTGACCCCTAATAGGTACTAAAATGGGCGTGGCACAAGCTTATTTTGACCCCTAAAAGATAATAAAAATGTAAATTGATAACAGCTTTTTTGTTCAATTGACACCCGACCCCTAAAAGGTACCGCTCTACATAGAAATGTCTGTGTTTGAAGGTGGATACCCTAAGTGGTACCAAACTCCTGATTTTGACCCCTAAAAGGTACGACGAGGCATCCATGTACCCCTCAGATAAGGGATCCCCCCCGGGGGAATTATACTGTAACAAATTATTATTATCACTTTTATTTTTATTATTATTATTGAGGTAGTTAAGTAGTAGTAGTATTAACAACCTGTGTATAGATGTAGTCTGAGGAAAATTATTGTGTATCATTTCAATCAAGCATTTAATTGAGGCAGGAGACTTAAATTTAACTGTTTTCTAGCCTGCAATCAACAACCATCAAACATTAATTTGACTCCCACACATGTGCAACACCATGGCATTCAAATATCTGCAGAAAATTCTCTGCAATAGCAAAAATATTATAATTCATTTTTATAACAATGTTTAATCAAAGTTAAGTAGTAAGGAGGTCATTGACCCTCGCGTTTTAACTTTAGCTTTCTTTTTTTAACTTAATGGTGTATTAAATTACATATAGCAGGTGTATCAATATCACTATAGCAGCACTTTACGATATCTACATGTACCTACTTAGCAATAGTGATTATTTTCTTAAGTTTCTTCATTAGAGTTTCTCATTAATTCTAGCTAATACAACATGTAATACTTTTAATTTATTAAATTTGACATATATGTAGATTAAAATAGGCTTATTACCCACCACACTGGAAAACAATAAATTATTTAAAATGCACACAACATATACTGGCTGCATGAGCTCATGCTCTTATAACACAGCCAATAATAGTTTAATTATTATACCTTACAATAATCCTCCAAATATCAAATGTGTATATTAGGGCAGGGTCACGTGCCAGCCCAATATTTTGCAATGTAGGCATGCAGCTACATACATGACTTGTATATATTGGACAGTTTGCATGAGTGAGTGCATGCAGACTTCTTCATTCATTCAGTTTAATTATTAATTGGAGAATTATTTGTTCTATACTTAATATATAACACTTATAAGGATTCATCCTTTCCAATTTGCACTGGCTATGGTAAATATTTAAGTCTCAACTTAATGTAATATTAGGCTCGACCAAATTGGTCTTGCCCAATATTGAAGTCTTAATTGATTTAAATATTTTGCCATATTATTGTCCTCAGATGAATCCAATAGGAATATAATGTTTATTACATTTTTTTTGATCTGCTGAAAAATCCTATTATAACACACAAATTGTATGGTTTGTGCATCTGTGGAAAACAATGAATAAAAACTTAAAGCTTACACAATATTTAAATTCTTGTAGACAGTGTCAATAAAGAAACTTAAAGTACCTGTGAAGGAACATTTAATTTCATCATTCAAATTATAAAGATCTCATTTGAAAGTCCTTTCAAAATGATCGATGAATATAAATGGCATTTTCTGTTTATCAATATATCTCATCTTGTTCCAGAGATATTAAGGTTTTTGGAATATGCAAATTAGATGGTCTGTGACGTCATAAGGTTGACACAGCCATGAAGACAAACCACGAAATGAAGAATATATTTGCAGATTTTACAACAACAAAAAAGCATTAAATTTATGTAGGTATTTGTAACAAACATATGAGAGCAAATGAACATTGTCTTTCAGTGGAGGCTCCATTTAAATAGGTTACATGTACCTCTTGATATGGCTTATTACATTGTATGTCACACTTTCTAGTTGTTTTTTCTATAGCCCACCAATTTTTATTTATTTTTATTGCAAACTGTTTTTTTTTTATCTTTGTTCTTTAATATTATATTTTATAAAATAAAATATGGGAGCTTCCGAAGAACATGTCGCATCATTGGCTACTCAGCATGCTTGATTTTGTATAATACATAATAGAGAATTCATTTTCGCATAGATCAAGTTCGCATTCCACTAGTATATATGTTGTGGTTCAATTTTATCTTTGGTTCAAAAATATTTAAACTTTAAAAATAACTGCCTCAGGAAAATATAAATAAGGCTATTCAAAGGCAAAGCACACAACCAGAAAAGCTGGGAGAAGCACAAAGCCAGAATGTGCAAGGGTTCATATTCCCATCTTTCTTCATGCACCGGTCATTCCTCTCTTCCCAACTTTCTTGACATGCACCGGCCACTCTTCCCTTCCCATCTTTCTTCATGCACCGGTCATTCCTCTCTTCCCAACTTTCTTGACATGCACCGGCCACTCTTCCCTTCCCATCTTTCTTCATGCACTGGTCATTCCTCTCTTCCCAACTTTCTTCATGCACCGGCCACTCTTCCCTTCCCATCTTTCTTCATGCACTGGTCATTCCTCTCTTCCCAACTTTCTTCATGCACCGGCCACTCTTCCCTTCCCATCTTTCTTCATGCACCGGTCATTCCTCTCTTCCCAACTTTCTTGACATGCACCGGCCACTCTTCCCTTCCCATCTTTCTTCATGCACCGGTCATTCGTCTCTTCCCAACTTTCTTCATGCACCGGCCACTCTTCCCTTCCCATCTTTCTTCATGCACTGGTCATTCCTCTCTTCCCAACTTTCTTCATGCACCGGCCACTCTTCCCTTCCCATCTTTCTTCATGCACCGGTCATTCCTCTCTTCCCAACTTTCTTGACATGCACCGGCCACTCTTCCCTTCCCATCTTTCTTCATGCACCGGTCATTCCTCTCTTCCCAACTTTCTTCATGCACCGGCCACTCTTCCCTTCCCATCTTTCTTCATGCACTGGTCATTCCTCTCTTTCCAACTTTCTTCATGCACCGGCCACTCTTCCCTTCCCATCTTTTTTCATGCACCGGTCATTCCTCTCTTCCCAACTTTCTTCATGCACCGGCCACTCTTCCCTTCCCATCTTTCTTCATGCACTGGTCATTCCTCTCTTCCCAACTTTCTTCATGCACCGGCGACTCTTCCCTTCCCATCTTTCTTCATGCACTGGTCATTCCTCTCTTCCCAACTTTCTTCATGCACCGGCCACTCTTCGCTTCCCATCTTTCTTCATGCACCGGTCATTCCTCTCTTCCCTTCTTTCTTCATGCACCGGCCACTCTTCCCTTCCCATCTTTCTTCATGCACCGGTCATTCCTCTCTTCCCATCTTTCTTCATGCACCGGCCACTCTTCCCTTCCCATCTTTCCTCACATGCCTCAATCGATCCTTTACCAAGCAAGGGACTGGGGACGAGGAAGTTAAAAATGCATTGAGACAAATGCCCAAGGATGTATTTCTTAAAATTCAACATGGAAGTGAATCACCTGGTCGTGGGTAAACTAGAATAGAAACTACTTTAATACTTGAAAAAACAATGAAAAGCTACAAATTAAGTCTCACTATAAAACTATAATGCTTTTGGTTTACCTTAACAAGATTCAAAATATTGTGTATTTTTGTCAGAATACATGTATATTATCAGGATCAGAACATTTACAACAAAATGCAGTCTGTATTACTATGAGTGAAAATGTCTGTAGACTCCATATGAATTTTTTTTCTCAACCTAATATCATTTTATAACATTTACATTTACTGCAGAATTAATAAACTTGAACTGTTATTTAAAAGTAACACATATTACTCAAAGAACTTAATCTTTACTGTAAGACCTTGAACTGTTTTGACAATAATATTTTAATAAATAATTATTATGGTTCATGTAACTGTGGACAAATTTTTTTTTCTAAATTTATGGAAAATTATAATCCTCAAAGATCAGATTTGTGTAAGATGTAAATCATAATGTACATATATATTATGAACATATATACACACAGCAAATTGCAAAAACTTTGACCCCTTTGGCCATATATAAATATATATATCAAAACTAAATCAAATATTATAAAACTAATTAATAATTCATGAAGCGAAATCAAAGGAAATGAATGTTTAATGAGTGTTTATAAATGTGATATAGATACAGTCTCATTTACATAAACTTTAACATCGATTTTCTTGGCCAAAATAAGTTGTATCACCAAAATAAATGAAAACATAACTCTCTACATCTAGAAGTTTGTTAAGTCAGATACAGAATTTGTCTGTGCTTTATCAGATTTATAAACTCTCACTTTCAGCTCGAGTTTATAAAACCAATAAAGTACAGCCACTCTATCATTCTGTATCTAAATTACTTATGGGATGCCTCAGCTGATATTTTTCCAGAAAGCTTTGATGATAGACAAATTAAATATTTTTTAGCCAAGCTATCCCATAATATTATATTTAGTTTTGATATATATTTATATATATTTATATATGGCTAAAGGTGTCAAAGATTTTGAAACACTCATTTTCAAAAATATTGCTTTTGATTTAGATATATATACCTTTTGTTCTCCATTGTTTTAGCTGTCAAATTTGACAAGAATACAAAAGGTATATATATATATATATTTGCAGTGCAATGTTTTTGAAAACGGGTGTACATATATATATATCCTTTTTAACTGATGAAGGCCGAAGGCCGAAACGTTTTGGTAATTTTTTAATAACAGTCCTGAGTTGCTCTTGTTCGCATTTTTATTCAATTTTATAACAACTACTGTGGACAAGAACTTGGAATCAATTTTTAGTGATCCTCTTGGCTGGACTAGCTAGCTGTTGGCTGTATATATATATATTTTATACAGGCCTGAAAAAAAATCAATCTTAGCAGGACATGGGTTCTTCCAAACCTTTCTTTTGATGCCACATATACAAAATTGGTTGGACACATATCAAAATTGATTGGACATTAATTAGCATTATGTAATTTGCTTCCAAAAATAATAAAAATGGCTTGCAGTACATTATAGGGCGATTTTCAAATAACTGTCTTTTTTAAGTTTATTATCATAATCTAGGAGCCTTTTAGAAGAAAACCAAAACAATACTATGGAATGTCATTTCTCTTTGGATGAGTAACAAGCATAGTGAAGTGCACGAAGGAAAAGAGAAATTAGTTCCTAATCGATAGGAAACACTGTCTATTGTTTGTTGCTGTCAAGTGCCAGCCAATCAGATTTCGCTAGATTAGTTGAATATGTAATGATCGGCTTGTTGTAAGGGAATGTGTGTTAGGATTATTCAGTTAGTGTGGTTCTGATCTCACTCAAATAATGTCTAATTTTAGTTGGATGTAAAGTAAATAAAGTAGACTGGGGCTAGCTGATTAGAACCATTCCACCACATATGTGCTTGTGTGTTGATCTCAATTTATTTATGTTTTGGGAAACATGTTATTGGTTAGAGCTTAAAAGGCATTTTTGTGCTCTGACATGAAAAAAAAAATGGGTTCAAATAGTAAAATTGATCTGACATTTGCCAAATGTCCGATGTCCGGCAGTTATTTCCAGACATATGTATTTATGTAAATACAAAGTCTGATTATGGCAAGTGGTTAGCTGACCATAGGTATATACATTGTTGGTATATCCAGCTGTTGTTGTTGAGTACTGTACATGTACATATATATAGGGAAATTATCATATATCCAATAAAAATCCCATGAAATTGGTCAAAAATTCATAGGGTGTATGACCAATTTCATACACATGAAATTTTAACCAATTTCATGATCGTCATTGGATGTTTAATTAAAATGCAATGTTCATAGGTGTTTTCATTAACACACTTCATGGGATTTTTGTGGAAATGATGAGCTGTACAGTGCATTCGATTGATTGTATTGTAGAACTGATAATTATTAAGAATACACAGAATGATATTAATTTATTACAAATTGCTTCTAATGGGATTTTTTAGCCACTGGAATATTAAATGTAACTTGATATCATGTCAGCATTGAAGTACTTGTAGCTTACAGTACAAGCAGCTCATCAAACTAGTTCCACTTGTTCTATTAGCTATCAATACAACAATAAAAATAAGTGGTAAAATAATAATTGAAACATAACATACCCTAAACTAAACAATTTTATTCTCGATTGAATCTTTTTTACGAAAAGGGCTCACGGAGTACTAAGTGGAGGTGAATAGTGGTGGATATTTACCTAGCCGCTTAATTTCAACCAACACTTTTAAATATTAATATTCATGAATGAAGAGAAATATTTCAAATATTGGCCCATGAGACAACTTATTCCAGTGTTACGATAACTTGCTTTGATAAATCAAGAAACCATATTCAAATGTTGTAGCTACATGCACTTCTTAACATGGGCCAATCTGTTGTTCCATAATTTCAATGGAGCATTGCATGATCAAACATAGAATGTAATCATGTTGGATATCATTTAGATACAAATAGCTTGGCTCGGTTGATAGTGTAAAATTAAATAAATATATATAAGACTACAATATGCCCTTTTGACGAACATGAATTTATTCTATCTGCTATTAAATCACACACAGCAGTGTTATTTTGAGTTTTCAATTGCAACATAATGTGTATATCTTTAATAAATTAAAATGAACAAATCAACCTCTGATTTAAGGATATTCCTTTCAATATTCTATATACATGTTAGAACAGGCTCAACCAACCAATGATTTTAACAATAAAGAAATCAAAAAAACATTTTTGATTGCACAGGACATAATTTCTACACTTTGGGAATATATATACATTCAGTTATTATTTTGCCTGTCGAGTTTCCTATCATACAGTTCTCAGATCTTGGACTTGGAGTGTGTGTCTTGCAGAATAAAAGCTCAATATTTATGGAATTCCACGTAAGATAAAAGAGGAGTCATTTCTTTGTTTATGTTGTATAAGATCGAACCACCCTATTTTAGCTCGTAAACTCTCATCACACACTGTTAAAATTTTAATAGACTTTTAGATGTGGAAAGCTCTTAGGACTTTAACCCGATGCTAGAATTCTACTAAAGATTTTATACCGAGTTAAAACTCCTAAATATATTGAACTATGAAAAGCAAAACCTGATTAAAAAGGCCAGTCTTGGCCTTCTAAGGGGATAAATCCTTGAAAATATATGCAATACGAATGAATAAGAAATAAATACCTATAATGAAGCCCAATTAAAGCATTAACATTATTTTCTTCAATTAAAAAAAAATCGACAAATATGCATAGGTTATCGAGAGGTAAAGCGATCGGAGGGAGAAATAAATCGTAACAGCTGTCCTGAGTTAACAAGCTTCGTAATTTCTCGAATAGATTTTAGGGAATTATAAAGCCAGTAAGAGCTATTTATACGTTACGACTTACGTACATATATGTTGATTCAAAAAAGGATATTCGAGTTCGACGCGGGAGATTGACTTTTCATTTGCGAGATTTCTTCAAAATTGAAATTGATTTATATCAAATGAAACCACCCCTCTTTTAATAGTCTTGCCTTGGGTTATAGTGGGCACCGAAATTGTGCTTGGACGGATCCGAAAGCGAAAGATATCTTTGCACTTATAAAACTGATATTCTTGCTAAGGCCGATTTCGATAGCACTTACAGCTAAACAATTGTCAAAGTAAATTTTCGCATCAATTTAATGCACAACAGAATTTTCACTTTCAGGCGTTTTATATTTACTCAAGAAAAAATATGCAAATTACACAATGTTCCCTCATGGTAAATAAGCGAGTTATTGGGTATTTTAGAGGTGTATAGTTAAATCCCATAAACTTGACTAAGTAAGGCTCTGAAGAAATTAAGGATAATATAGAATGCAATCGTCGGCATCATTATCTTTGTGTTCACTGCACTTTTGCTTGACCTCAGGCTCAGTGTCACAAAACAAACGAGCTTTTCCAAGAGTAGAGCGTTTACAAGTTCCCTTCTTCCACAAGCTTGTTCAAACCATCCGCCATGTTTTTCAGAATGATCCGATAAGGCCCATTAGGTTCGAATAGACGTTCTAGGAGATCACCATTTGCAAAATAGTTAAACACATGATCAACCCTACCATGGGATTTCGACGTAAGATGGCGTTCAATTAGTTGATGTAGCACTGCTTGGCAGGCTTCTAAGCTCTGCGTCAGAAACTGACGATCAAACGAAAAATCAACCTCGTAAAAGCTGATGAAAGTCATAGCTGCCGACCTGAAGTTTTTCCTAAACTTCTCGGCGAGAAGAATTTCCTCCTTATTGAATTGGTTATGTCTAAATAATATGCTTATCTTCACGACCATTTTTATCAGATCTTTTATGAGCTTTTCAGCTTCCTTCTTGGTGGAAGAATTCATTTTGGCAAGTTTATACAGTTGATCTAGTAAGCTACCCGTCGTGTCGTCTACGAGTGCTTTTGCCACATTTTTGGTGGCCATTTTTCCGAGCACTTTCTTCTGAGCTCTCAACGCCATGTTCTTGGAACTGAATCCATGGCCGCCATCCGCCATGTTGTCCTAGAATACGAAGAATAAAGTATATATCGATTCAAATGATCACCACACAACACAGATCACTACATATTGAAAGCAACTATTAAACATGGGAATCACCTCTGAATCCATAGCAATCCGTGAAAATAATCACGTACAGTGGCAACCATCAACGGTCAACACGTTTAATACTGATAGGCAAAGCCTCGATTTTGCGCGCAAGAGATATTCATGTATGTATGATTGATCTTTCAACCGCAAAGTTCTAGCTCGAAAACTACCCGCACAAAAGCACCTACCTGTAGTTTATTATGTCCCCAGCAACCAAAAATTATGATTTCCAAATGAATTTTTTGTTTGTCTCTGGGCTTCAGCAACTGAAATATGCATATCTGGAATAAAAGCAAAGTGAAAATCGCGATCCCGAACAAACTTCTGATTGACACTGTGGGCTCACGTGATAAATAGCGTCAACAGAAAGTTTATGGACGAAATTACTTATCAACGCCACAGGGAAGTTAGTCGCAAAATACTCATTAAAACTGCCGTGCTTCAGTAACCATATTTAATTATTATTAGTCTTCCTGGCTCTGGAGAAAAAAGAAGCCCTCTCTTCAAATCAGTCAATTCGTTCGAAGAAGAGCCCTAGTTCGCATTGTTTGTCGTACAATGTTTACCGTGCGTTAATTGCTTTATACCCTCAAATGACAGTTTTAAATCTGTCAAAGTACAGCACAATGCAATAGCTATTTAATGCGCTGAAAAACAAAAGTGTACGAAGGGATGAACATGTAACAGTCAGATGTTTAATCCGGGTGTTACTCAAATAGATATTGAAGCTGGAAAAAAAAGATAATTGTTAATTGCTCGTTGTTATGTGCATAAATTGAACGTTTTCGTCGTGTGCGTTGAGAGGTGTGTGTAATAATATACTCAGCGTGAATCAACATTTATAGAATAAACTTCAGTTTCATATATTCTAATCAGAGGAACGTGATGGGGTCATGGCTTGAGTAATAGCGCTTTTCGTTGTAATTTCATCCAAGATTTCGAGATCGCCAGCTGCAAACTTCGCTTCCAAATGAAACTCGGCAGCAATATTTCAGTGGTTCAATCATCTATGACACATCCTCAGCGAGTTACTCTGGTTACTGCTCGTTTAGTAATCAGACACGCCTTAATTAGAATCAGTTTGTACTCCAAACACGAAAGCACTAAACTTTATATCTGATCGTTTACATTTGTGAGGCACCAATCGATGAGAGCAGATAGTTTCTTAAAAATTAAAATGCATGAGATATCTGATGCAATAAAGGGGAGAGCACATGTCTGCTAAAATACCATGTAATACCTCAAAGAATTAAAACTGTGATTTTAAAACTATACAAACATTCTAATGCTAATATATTCTAATTCTAAAGTAAATTAAATAGATAATGAGGTGTCATAAAAAGAGCTGGGGTGGGGAGGGTGGAAGGCTTTGTCGATGGATGTTGAAGGAAAAGCGGATGCGGGGAGAAGAATAAGAGGCCGCTGAAGCTGAAGCTGGTGTCTGTGGCGCTGGCTGTAGCCCTTATAGCTAGCTAAGGCCAGTTAGAGAGTGGGAAAATTACAGCAATGAACAGAATGAAGTTTCGGCCAACCGCCGCCAAGTTTTTCCGATTTGTTATGTCCTAGGTAATACCTGATACAGTACATCAAGGCTGAAGCTAAATGAAGGAAAGGAACCTCTGTCTCTCTCCACTGATTTTCTCGCCCGATGACCCACCCCCTGCTTTATTTGTCCAATAAGTGTTACTTCAGGATCACTACTACCAAGTAATTCCCTAAAAGTATTAGTATTATTTGCGTCTCCCTTGTACATGATATCTGACTGGAACTGAATGAGTACCCCGGGCGCAGTTAATCGACGAAATACACTGAGTAGCTACCATCTTCAGCTGGCGTAGCGTCAGAGAAGGTAAACTAGTTAGCCCGAATCGGCGGAAATCTATTTATCTTCATAATATAAAGATAAATAGATTAGCGCGCTCTGATTGGCTAAGAAAGCGTATTTTATCAGAGTATAATACATGACTATGGCTGCTTTATTTGCTTAATTACTATAAAACGCCGGTCGATAAAATGCACTAACTTTCGTACTGAAGCGACGCGCAGAGCTCTGACGTCAGTTTGCGCAAAAAGGTCCTCCATTGCTGATTTTGACCTGACGTTATAGCTGTCATGTTGGTGCCCTTAAAGTGCCTATCACCCTTTTGCAATTTTGATAGCTTATGAACCTCCGAAAAGTTTTGAGTACTTCTGTGAAGAACGTTTTGGTTTAAAGTGAATTATTTATGTTCTACGCTTGTTTGAAATCGTGTAAATGTGACCTTTCCTGACCCATGACCGCGTAAGTAAAAGCCTGGGTCGAAACCTGGGTAGACGTCATCTCATTAATGCATTATTCTCCATGGCGCCTTTTTATCACAACAACATCGATGCATAGAATATATACACAGTTTTCGAGTTGTTAGTAAAAAAAAAGTCATTTTAGTCAACATATTAAGTATTTCTTCGAATGATTGCAAAGCCGAATTAATTATATGACGTCAAGATGACGTCTACCCAGGTTTCGACCCAGGCTTTTACTTACGCGGTCATCGATCAGGAAAGGTCACATTTACACGATTTCAAACAAGCGTACAACATAAAGTATTCACTTTAAACCAAAACTTTCTTCACAGAAGTACTCAAAACCTTGCGGAGGTTCATAAGCTATCAACATTGCAAAAGGGTGATAGGCACTTTAAACAATACTGATTCCTCGTTAGATTCTTTTGTTGGGGTACCAACATGGCCGCCATGCCCTTAAGGTGTCATTTGAATCTCTGGGGATTGAGTGAAAACCAGCAATTATACATGTTTTACTCTTATCAACGAGGTTGAATCGTACTGTTCTACAGATCGATCAGAAACCAGTCTGACTTTGAATGGTATATATTAAAATGCACAATTAGTATCGGCCATCCCTTCATGTAGGACGACACGAATTGCTACCAAATTGTATTCTATTGTATTGTATTGTGTTGCGTTCTATTGTTGTATTGAATTGTATTGTGTTGTATTCTATTGTATTTTTGGTAAAAAATCGTGTCGTCCTACATAAAGGGATTGCCGTATTATCAGTGATTTTAACGTAAATAAACGTGACTAACTCACGGGTAAAGCCATCGCCATCTTGGATTCAAAGCGAGGCAAACTTCGCTCTTGCAAAAATACAAAGGATTGCCTCGCTTTGAATCCAAGATGGAGATGGCTACTTGGTGAAAAGAGTGAATCTAAATATTTAACGATCATCTTAACCGATTCGATTATGCCGATCAGATACTACTGATTACCATACCCGGTCAATGCCGGTCAATAATATGATACAGTATGTTGTGTAAGCCTAATTCCTTTTTGCCAACGAAAGATCCTTTCCGTATCGTAATAATAATGGCCATATTTATATAGCGCCATATGGCGCTTTACATATTACTGACATGTCTCGTCGGTAATTTTTTTCGGACTGCTTGTAGAAGGAGACAGGGCCAACGGCTTATATACGCACCTGCCCAAGGACGCGGCCGGGATTCGAACCCCCGGCCGACCTCCCGCTCTCTAGACGTACTCTACCAACTGAGCTAACCAGTGAGGCGGTAAATCGTCACGGTATTTTAAAATTCTAAGACCTAACGCGGATGATCCGATTAATTACTCCTGTTATTATCAGTCTACAGCTGAGGCTATTTTGCTATTGTTATTCAAATTGAGATTAGTATGTGTGTGTCATGGCTACATTTCAAATTTAACATAACGTCTAGTGTCTAACTTGATAACCTCACGGTTTATTTAGACTCTAGGCATTTCCTTCTGTGTTACTATATTTAGTATATTTATATAATAATAATAATAAATATAAATAAAAAAACAATCTTAAATAAATATAGAAAATGTAACTGAAAAAAATCATTGTGAAATGTGAAATAAAGTTTGTGTACCTCGCCACTTGTACCTCGGCCGGACTTGTGCTCAACATTGATACGGAGAGGGGGTGTTTCATGTCACCAGCTGTCTAATAATAACTTTAATGAACCCATCTTAGAATTCAAAAAGTACAATGGATTTACAAGATTGAAAGTATATAACAAGCCCGGGGGGGGGGGGGGGGGGGGGGGGGTATAGTGGTGCCGCGGTGCCGCTGAAGGTTTGAAATCCTGACCCTGTATAGGACAGAAACACTCTAAATACTGCCTACCCTGTGTAGGACAACACCCTCTAGTTTAGGACCCTGGACAAATGACAAAATACAGACTACCTTGTTTTAAACAATTTTCAAGTGTTATGTTCTTTATATAATGCTTGAAATGATCCGCTGAAATGATCTGATGTTGACTGATGACCTGTTGAAGACCGGTGAGACGAGGATAATCGTGCAATCAATACCGGCCCTGTTTAGGACAGACTCGCATGAAATCACGGATATAGAGGCCAAAAACCGTACCCTGTCCAGCGGCACGTCCCCCTATAGGCCATATAAGGGAGTACCCCCCCCCCCCCCCCCCCCACCCCCGGATAACAAGTATACCTACAGTATCTCTGGCAGGAAAAATATATTACTGCCTACTGGGTAACAAAAATGTCAAGGCCTGATGTTTAGATGAATCTATTGTGTAGCTTTGGGGCTATTTTGCGACTGAAGCCTGTTTGAGCTGTGTTTCTCAAAAGTTATTTTCAGTTTGTCCCGATGTATCAATAATTTCCCGGTAAATTCCCTGATTATACCAATTTCCGACATTTTCTTAAGATTCCAAGCCAGAAAAGCTGCTGTTCTCCCCAAACAGGCATGCATATATTAGAGTCCGATGAAGCGTAAACACCGGAAATCAATATGCTAATTTGCGTGTTTTGAACCCCGCTGTCACTTTTCAAATTGTAACTATATATTGATTTGACTTTATCGAAGGTAATAGAAGAACATTATTTGTTGCTAATCATGTTGATAAAAGGAGAGATCTTGCTCTTTGGAAAATAGTCATTATCTCCGCCCCAAACTAAACGACTCCGAATAAACGGCTGCAGTGACGCGTGGAGTCGTCAACTTAGCATGCATGATCATCAACTTATAAAACGTATTTTGTGGGTCAGCAAACTTTACAAAAGCACAAGACTAAAAATAAGGAGCACTGAAGGAACTGTGGTGAAAATACGATAACGATTTATTTACACTCGCTGCAGTAAACGCTTAGATTGCATTGTGGTCCGCACACATTGATACTCAGTTTGTTTCCTTGCGCATAACCACAATTCCGTTTTTGTTCGCGCATATCATTTATGTGACCTTGCGCACGACCACAATGCACTGCGCTGACAATGCGCGAAAAAAAACACAGCTCCACTACACCAAGAGACCATCACCTAAGAGAACCGATCCTCCATACTAGCCTCTCTCCCCATGATAGTCTGCGCCGATTTATTTTTAGCTTGCATAAATTAGTTGGACTATTTTTACCACTCTATCCGATTGGTTGTGGGTGTCACGTGTCCGAATGGCCCGGCGGGAGGCGAGAGCAGAAGAATGCATTCAGTGTTTTACTCAGTAATCAAAGCATTCACAATTTTCTACTTTCACGACAGTTAGTCTACAGATTCATATTGATTACGGTGTTGCAAAAGCATGTCCGATTATTTTCGATATTATAGGTTCTATTTCTAATTTCTTTAGCGAATTGTAAGTGTCTATTTACGATAATTCCAAACTCAGTCAGCCAGTGTTTCAGATTAACTGGATTTATAATTTCACAAAATTGTGGTCAAAAGTCGATGCGTGCTTGCTTGCTATAAACTGAACGTTTCTACAATTATTAGCCTGATCAAATAGAGCAAGTAATCCGATCAGTTCCCTAGGTATGGTATCTAGCTATACATGAATGTGAACGACAGGGAACGAGTATTTATAAGGTCAGCGAAGTTTCAATAACAACGATACGGGATTGTTAATTTATTCTAATTACTCTAATTACTCTAATTACTCTAATTTACGGCTTCATTTCCTTTGATAGTTTCACAAAATTCAGGTCACTCTAGTTTCTTTTCACGGCTTCCAGGTCACATCCGAATTTCTTACAGGTCTGGCTTAATACAGCCTACAGTTTCCCAGTCAAATCCAAACGGCAATATTTTTAACGGGTTTTCAAATTATACTCCGTAGCTTGTATTAATTAAATTCAAAGTTCATTTTCTCGAGTCTTCAAGTCAGATCAGGTCAGATCCGTCCCAACCAGTCCGGGTAGTAAGTTTATGCAGCAACACATAATTCAGAGCCATAATTCAGAGTTTTGAAGCTTCGCATCCATCGCCTCTCTTTCTTTGTTGAAATCAAGGTGGAGCGATGAAAATCCGTGAGGAGCTGAAACAGAATCTTAAAATAGCATCGTGACGTCCACTGAGCCAAAAATAGATTGGCGCAGACTATCATATATAGGGTACGGAGATCAGTTCTCTTATGTGATGGTCTCTTGACTACACATAGTACTAAAACTGAGGAAGTAAAAGATCATAAGAATATAAAATATATATGTCGTACTATATATGAGCTATAAAACTAGTATAATGATAAGAATGATACAAATATCAGTATATATCAATTGATCTCAAAGGCAACGCCCCGGATAAAAAACTATTCCTGTGTCGCTCGGTGCCTGAAAAGGCAAAAACGTAGTTCTCTTATATCTACGCCTAAGATCATAGCTATAGTTAATATGTTGAACAGTCCTTGGATGACAGAAGCGACTAGGGTCCTTTTTGATCATATCACATTCCATTTTTCTGCCTTTCACTGAGTGCAATAGTGATACGATGAGCAATGAGTGTAATGAGACTTGCAAAATAAGACTGGTAGTTCTCAGTCGAATAGCCTGAAGTGGTAGTAGTAGCCTGCTTTGCAGACGTATTTTTTCACTCATAAATTCGAAGAAAAAAGTAACGTCTGCTTACCCGAGCGCTAAATACCGAGCGCTTAATTAGTTTCCATTGTATTATGGACCAATCAGATTTTACCTTCCATATCCTGGAAAGTGACGTAATGTTACATTTAAAAAATATTCAGACAATACAGTTGCCATTGACCAATCATAGGAGAGTGTTCACTAAAATTCTAACAATGGTTTTGATAGGGCAGAAAAATAAAACAAACGTGCTGACGTCATGATTGCATATTGGAAACTAATTATTAAGCGCTCGGGTAAGCAGACGTTACCTTTTTCTTCGAATTTATGAGTGAAAAAATACGTCTGCATAGCAGGCTATGGTAGTAGGGGGTGTTTCAAAGAATTTTGTCCTCGGCTGTAGATTGCCATTCCAACTAGTATCTAAAAAATGAGCCCGGTGTTCTTTAGTGATGCAGAGTAGGTGTTTTATTGCGATGTAGTTTACATGCCTACCGGTCGAAATCTCACACCGGAACCAGTAAATTCACTCCGGTTCTTGTACCGGATAGAAAGTTTCGTTTCGAAATGAAACTCGATCCGGTACTCATGTAAACGGTGGTCCTTTCGTGTAGGCAACACATGAATTGAACGCTTTGATAAACGCTTTGATAAACAGATGAACAAACTGTGAACTAGAAGCTGTATCATGACATCGTGTATGAAATGCGGATGACCGCATGTACTAAAGGGGGGAAGACATTTTTCCGGCAACTGAATTACAGGCATAATTACAAGCATAATAGCTGCAGTCGAGCATAATTTGGAGCATAATAGTCTGTTTTTGAGGGTGACGCCAAAAAGCATAATACTCAAATTGAGGAGCATAATTTATCAACCGCTAATCCTCGAAGGGTAATATTTGAAAGAGAAGAGAGAGGTCGGGACTTCCTTTTCGGGCGCGGAAAGAACATTTTCTAAATTGCGTGTCCAAAAAGGGAAAGGACGCTTATTCGAGGAATCGCGTCCTATAGATTTGTCTGTCGCCGATTGAACCCATCGCAAAATAAGAGGCGATTAGGAAAATACGTATTGCTCCATTTGGCCAGTCTGCAGTTCATAGTCACATTTCTGTCCCATTTTGGTAATAATAAAAGGTGTTAATATTTGCATAATGTCTTTCTAAAGAATAATACTAATGGATTATCACGAATAAGTCACTTCCTCATGGCCACGTACTCGACTATCAGCGCTAAAAGGTTAAAAAACGCGCTGGCAGCAGCTGTTGTTTGAAGAGAACTCATCTTTTTTGTGGTCCACTCGATATGTTATCGCCAGTTAAGCTAGCCTTGAAAAAACAGCGACAAACACTGGTTGAATTCGTATATATTTCTTTCTGCTCTGATCATTCTCGCCGCGCATCTTCAGGTCTGTGCTTAGGGTGGGTTCTGCGCAGTAGGTTCTGTTTCATCGAAACTCATATTGTTGCTATGTCATGCTGACGAGGCGAAACAGCTGTCCATGCATGGCTGCATTCTAGTTCATGCACTTTTTGTGTCATGTCAGTTAGCTAGCCGCGTAGTGTCATTGCTAGAGTATCACACCGTATCAGCTTTGCTGTAGTCTTCGGACTTGTCATTATATCATAATGTTATATTTTGACTAGTTAGGTCCATACCTCGGATCCGGTGTTTCTTTTGCAGGATTTTCGTACACGGTATTTGCTGATTCTAGTTTTACTGTACTTAGTAGGGATCGGAGGAGGGGAGGGGGTATTAATTACGAGGAGGTTTCCCAAAAAATCTTTCCAAGAATGTTAATAAAAAAGGGGATCTTAAATTTCTAAAATACTCTCTCTCCATACTTAATGACCGATCCCTTAATGCATAAACAGGTTGTTAGAACAGTCTAACTTTCGCGACTCCTCTTTTTGTAAGAATTGTAAATTTATGCGGTGACGCTATTCCTGATGAGATAGACATCTCAAAGTAGGAGTATATGAGTTATTCATAGCCTGCGGAGGAGGCTATTATCTGCCTACCCTATAGCACGAACCATGTATGACACAAAAATATGTTGGAACTCCATGAACTACATGTATTCACCTATTCCTAGGTGGCCGGAGTTAAGGCCACTCAGGGCCTCTTGTTTTATAAGAATTGTAAATTTATGTGGTGACGCTATTCCTGATGAAATAGACATCTCAAAGCAGGAGCATATGAGGTTTCTTCGTCAGTCTCAGGCGCGTTCAGTTTTCATCAGCCGGACAATATTCATAGCTACAAACTGTGCGTCGGATAACTGCACATATACTGCTTACTCCTGTTAAATTTTATCATTTACGGAGTATTAGTTTATTTGTTTTTGTATTGTATTCAATACCTTACATGTACTGTTTCTATTTGGGTGAAGGGGTTGGCTTATTGTTAATCTGATAGATTGGGTGGTGCCAGAGCCTCGTAGGGGACTTTGTGTCCTTTTGCTTGTACACCCTGCTTAATTCCTGTTTTGTTATAATATTTTAAAGCTCTATCTAGGCCAGCATATATTAGCTCTCTTTGGCACTGACACGATCAGCTTCGCTTTGCTTTTTTTTGTCTTCAGTTACTGCACGTATCTATGTGTGACACCGGATAACCAAGCCTATTCTCTGAGCTCGCCACTGAGAGTTTTAGCCGGCGTTGTACTATTTCACCCGGCGAAGCTCGTACAGCTGTCTCCCCATGGCTGCATTCTAGTCCGAGCGCTTTTTGTCAGTGTCAGGCCTCAGTCTTGCTAGCCGTTGTGCCATTTAGAGTATTAAAATGTGTCAGCTTTGCTGAAGACTTCGGACTTGTTAATATTGTTATACATGTATTAATATAAATGCAAAATCGGGAAATAAGAGATCTCTGTCCTCTATTTCACATCTATATATCAGGCGGCTTCCGCTCTTCTAAGTGCGCAGTTCAATGCTGAAGGAGACTAAGGGCTCCTACTTTGTTCGATCCTTATGATTATGAATTCTACTCAATATTAACATTACTGGGTACCCACGGGAACGTTTTCGGTTCCTTTTACATTGACAACTCGTTCAGTGCTTCCGTTCACACGACAACAGCTGTATAGCTAAGGTAGAAAATTTTACAACGTTTTGACAAAAGCCGCTTTCGCTAGATACACGTTATCGTAGAATTATTACGATACAAGTGCGAGGCATAAAACTATTAACGATGTACTGACCACTGAGTTTAATAGCACTACTGTTTACAGGTTTAATTCCTTGATTAAACCTTACAGAAATTAAACCTCTTAGTTCTCCTCGCCCCCTCGTTATCAGTCGAACTTGAGGGAATTAGAGAAGAAAAATGCCTAAGCCATTTATAGACTGGGTTTTAAATTCATTATGCCGAGTGCATGATGCCTGTAAAAGGAATGGACAAAACAGATATATAGAGAGGCATACAATGTATGTTGTTTTAGCTGCTTATCAAAATAGATTTCGACGAGCTTTTATTTGGACTGAGAGTCAGTCAAACCTGGATTGGTGCACAACTTGAGTACGGAGAGGTATATTTATAATACTATAAAAAGTTTTAACACGCAACCTCGATTGTACATACAGGTACTCGACTTTCAGTAAAAAATCGACTGCGATCATGAAAAGAAGAAACCATGCCGATTCTACCAACTTTAATGCCTTTATTTTAAACCAGTAGTTCACAGAGGGTAAGATGGCAAAGAGTCACGCTATATATAAGCTAGCTGTAATACAAAACATTTTCGGCATCAGTTCCAATTTTTTGCATCGTTTCACCTGTTTTCCAAGTCAGTAATCATACTGCCTATGAAACTCCCTACGCCTGGAAACCTCAAAAGATGAAAATACGGCTTTCAGATCAGAAATGACAAGAACAAGCAGTATTGTTTGATAGAGTACAAGCCTAAATCCTATATTTGTTAATATCATAATATATTCCAAACTGATCGGTATTTCCGATGTTTTTTTTTCTTCAAATGAGCGGCATTGCGACTAATTCTACAAACATGTGCATTTAATCTCTCGCCTGACAATAGGTTCAGTTCCTTTCCGAAAGTCGGTATTATTTGAACAAGATCTTTCATAAAAGAAATGCTTGTTAAATCTATTTTTGAGATGGTAGCCTTTCAAACTCACCTCTAGTAACCAATCAAGCCGGAGAGCTGCCTCTTTGGACGTCAGTAACGTAGCTACCTTCGAGGAAAGGTTTTCCCGTATTAAATTAGCCGTAGCGCTCATTTATCAATATATTACGGCAACTGAGCTCAATGTAAATGTACATGTAATAATGCGGCCTGTTTTATCTATGATTTGCCTGAAACCCTTTAACAAAATTCAAATGATAGGTCCACTTTTTCGGACAAAATTGAATTAATGTCACTGCTGTTAGAAAAAAAAACGGCGAATAACAAAAAAATCCATTATATTTTTCATATTTATTTGTACTTTGCCGAAGACAGCCTGATTCGGATTTGTGTCACCAGTGACTCGATTTCTAGGATTTTTTTTTATGATTATCGAGGAATAGGGTGTTTCTAAGTTCGATTATTCGAGACACTATAGCTCGATGTGTAGTCTGAACGGCGATGAACTCATCCCGAATTATTCCTGTTGTCATAGGTGACAAGAGCTCGGATAAATCGAATATTTAATTTCACCTGGTGGCCGCTCTTGAACCAAAGCGAGGCAACTTCACTAAGAAGAGTATTAAATACACAACAAATTGATATAGATAAAGCACGGGAATTTCGCGAGCACTTCAAATAACAGAATTCTATTAATGATAGTGAAAACACAATAGAAACAGTCTACACAATGAGGAAGCGGGACCATTAGATTTTCCGATTTCTGTGCAAGAGATTTCTGTGCCACAGTCATAAGTCAATTACAGGGAACATTAGGCCCCAGAGGCAGATAATGTATTGAATGAAATTTTAAAGACTAGCAAGTTCGATTGACCGTATTCCGGAATAAGAATAAACAGAATGATCACTACAAATCGCTTATACTGGATTTTTTTAGCCACTGGAATACTAATTGTATCCTGAATATTATATGTCAGCAAGCATTTGTAGCTTACAGTGTAAATTGTGCCTGGACCAGTGATTTCCAGAGACTATTCTATCTATTCCTATTCCGGAACGCACCCTTAATCCTTTACACATCGTGCCAGTCCATAAAAAAATATACTCTCTAAAGTAGAAAACTACATGGGGGTAACACTTTTATCGTCATTAGGCAAAGTATTCACGTCCATAATGAACACTAGACTCTATAATTACCTAGTAGAAAAAGGAATATTGAAACCAGAACAATGTGGGTTTAGAAAAATACACGGTACGTAAAAAACAAACCAAATGAGAAGGTAAACAACTTGCTTTTTTCATGTTTTGTAAATTTCAGGACTGAGCATTTCATTGCATACCAAGACACACATTGTTTGAGAAGCTCGGTAAAGCAGGAATTAACGGCAATTTTTTTGCGGTCTTGACATCTATGTATTCAGATGATAAATCATCCGTTAAAATAGACCAATTAACAACTCCGGCCTTCTCTTGCCATGCCGGAGTAAAAAAAGGCTGCATGCTTTCTCCCACCCTATTTAATTTCTATCTAAATGACTTGCCTGACACGCTTAACCAAACAAACGTTAATGATATACAACTAAATGAGAGGCCTTTCAGTTGTTTACTATACGCATATGACCTAGTTATCTTTTCTAAGTCGGCTAAAGGGCTGCAAAGCTACCTTGAGAAACTAGAGGAATTTTGCGCAACATCAGATCTCCATGCATGTAAATCTTGACAAAATAAAAGTAATGATCTTTAAAAACTGTGGAAAAACTATGAACAATTACGCTTTTCAATATAGAAGTTATAAAATACTAGTACTTAGGCATTCAATTAAGTGCCTATGAAAATTTTAGCTCTCGCTAAACAAGAGCTAAAAAAGGTCGCGCTAAAAGCATTATATAAATTGAGGAAAGAAATGGGTGAATGGGTGACTATTCCGTTAGAGAAAATATTAATCTGACCATAAAATTATTTGATGCGCTAATGACACCTATTTTACTTTACGCGGTAGCGAAGTATGGAGGGTGGATTGTGAATAAAAACTAGACAAAGACCCAATTGAGCAGTCCAAACTAAATTTTGCAAATGGCTCTTTGGCGTTAGTAAGTTGTGTAGCAACAATACATGTAGAGCAGAGCTAGGGAGATTTCCTATACGTTATCAAGCAAAATGTAGAAACTTCAATTTCTGGCTGAAACTGAATGACACTGCAAATCAAGTTATTCTTTTAATACATACCGATATAAAAAAAAGGAAAGCAAAGAATTTTGGCAACAAAAAGTAAAAGCCCTGCTCTATCATATAGGGCTAGGGGAAATATGGACTAACATAAAAACATCAATCCATTTTCGAACCCTGCTAGCAGATAGGCTTTAGCACATTCTGCCGGCAGAATTTCGAGCATTAATAGGGCCTCCGGAGCAGAAAACGTAATTGGGGCATAATCCGGGCAGCCTAGGCCATTTTGCATATTTTGGGGCCTGGGAACGAGGAGAAGTGGGGACGAGAGGGAGCTGGGTACGAGCAAAACAATGATGGCGGCGGAACAAACATAAATCATTGACCATGACGAAGAAGGACAAGAAAGACAGTTGGTTCCCAATGCTTTAACTTATCTTAGCTTTATTGCAGGCTCCGAAAAAGTCCGACCTATAGCTCGTAAACGTAAAATTAGTACTAATCCATGAAAAAAATGGAATAATCGGCTTGTACACGCTAAAACTGCAACTGCCCCAAATTTTCAGAAGCATAAATTCGAGTATAATAGTACTTAATAGTCTTTTTTTCGGGCAATTCTTTCGAGCAGAATAGCCTTTTTTTAGAGCAGAATGTGCTAAAGCCTACTAGCAGAACCCTCTCTCCACTAACGAGGGAGAAAAGTAGCCTCCGATGCAGACGTCTTGTGTGGTTCGTTTCCCTTCCTCCCACGTCTGCGAACTCAAGCCGGTATTTTTGTTCAGCCAATCAGATAGGAGCTCCTATTTTCCGGGAGCTCATTAAAATGCACAGAAATTCGATATGAATAGAATTCCCTACAAACCTTCACAGTCTCTGAACTGAGTTTCTTGCCACCAAAGCAAGTTTTTTTTATGGCGACAGGAAAGACGTGAAGATCTTTCTTTTGGAGATATTCGAAATCCATTGTCAAAAGTCCAGATTTGATGCACTGAAATATCGTTTTTTTTTTCACCACTTGGCAACCTCTGAGCATTTTAAAGTTATTTTCTGTTGTCTAGGCGACTGAGAGGAGACTGGCACGTGCTGCACGTGCAGAATGGAAGTAAAAAAATCAGCCAATCAAGTGTTTGTGTTCCCACGGTCTACGAAGTAATTAATTAATGTTTGGGCTAAGGGAAAACCTAACAAGCAATTTGATTGGGCAAAATAAACAATCCGTAAGTCACGGAACACAAAATGTGGCTCGAGTTCGCAGACGTTGGTGTGGGAGGAAGGGAAACGAACCACACAAGACGTCCCACGATCCGAACGGTTCTTTAGATCTCGCCGGCTCCAAGTTTTTGTCACATGACAAACCGGTTTAATAACCAGTTTAAAAACCGGTTTTTCGAGGTCGACGTCACACGCGAATGACTATTAAAACACTGCCCAGTCTAGAGTCTGCAGTTTCAAGGATGGCATCTGTTTTTGGAGTGAACATGAGCGTGAGCGAGTTCGAAGTAGCGTTAAAAGCAGCTGTGTCAAACCTCGAGAAAAGCAACATCACCCTCGAAGAAAGAAATTTATTTATTTTTCCCACGCCTTCTCTTGCCGTTAACAATAGGAAATCTACAATGTTTACCGTCTCGTTTTTCTCGGCCAATGGCAGTCTCGTACCCAGAGCTCATACGAGACTGGGGTTGTTTACCATGTACACGGAAATTCCGGAAATTTCGGTTGGAATGTAAATGGTAAACGTTTTTTCGGTTCGTCCCGTGGAAAATTTCCGAAATTAATGGAACGTCTGAAAAGGTAGTCCAAAATTCCCAACCGTAATTTCTGAATGGGAAATCGTGTACCATTTACAATTCCCAGTCAGTCGTACCAGTTCCAGGCCTTATACGGAGCGATTTTCATCTGGAACGGTTTGTGTAGAAATGGTAAAGTTTTTTTCGATCGGGAAATTCAGTTTGGGAAATTTTGTGAGCCATTTACACCGGCGGAATTTCTGACCTGAATTTTTGTGTAAATGGTAAACAACCTGGGCCAATGGAAATCCAGATACCGTGGCGTATGCTCAACAGAAAACCGTTCGGATCGTGGCAGAGGTTCTTTTCTCCCTCGTTAGTGGAGAGAGGTTAAGAGAAAAGAACCTCTGCTAGCAGGTTTCCATTTTGAATATTATAAAGGAAATAGAGTGGCAAACTTAGCTAAGTGACATAAATAACGATAAAAGAAAAGATCCCCGCCAAATAATCAATTAAGGACTTTCCGCCGCAGATTCATATGCGGATGCGGACAATATTCTGTATATAAAAATGCGGACAATATTCTGTATATAAAAATATCCATGCCTCAGCGGAAAATATTAGTTCCATACTTTGAATATCGGTTCTAAACTCGGAATATTCGTGCTAAATTTACTATTTATCTTCCAAAGTGCATTTTTATCTTCTAATCATGAAAAACTTTCCTCTTTCAAAAATATGCGTGCTCAACTTAAAAATATATATTCGAAATTCTGCTGAGAAAATATGTATTACGAATGGACAAAATATCCATGATATATCAAACCAAAATATATTCTAATTAATATGCAAATATATGTTAATATCTTTTACATCCATAATGCAGTGCGGTCTATGATTTACCGCCAAAAAGAGCCGTCATTTTGTAATATCAGGGTTTTCTCACCTCCCTGGTTATATAAAGTAAAATGAATGTGATACAGAGGCTTCACCTATCAAATACAGAGTTTTGACCTTTCGATCGCCTGGATGGTAGTGATAGAAAACCTTGAATAAGGTGACGCCATTCTTCCAACCATTACCTGAGGGCTGATATAAATTTTTATCTCTGTTAGGGAACGGTTATCGATCAATAAATACAGTTTGGAGACGGATGCGGGACCCCACAATCAGTACTGTACTGCACTGGCAGACGGTTCACACTTTCCTCGAGTCAATTGGAGTTTTTGAGGAGTAAGTTATTTTCATGGGCAAAAATTGGCAGTTATAATTCTAATTTTTTCAGAACGAATAGTTAGAAGGCGAAAAGATGAGTTGGGTATGTTAGATGAGGAAAATTACTCATCCATTTCTGATGAAGACCTTCAGGGTATTATGAGAAGTATTATACAAATAACCCCTAACTAGTGCATCAACTATGCGTCTTCCAATATCTTCTTTTTTACTTCTTCTGCCATGCTTTCGTTGAATGCAAAACGAAATGGCATTTATTTTTGGCGGTAAATTATAGACCGCACTGCATTATGGATGTAAAAGATATTAACATATATTTGCATATTAATTAGAATATATTTTTGGTTTGACATAGCATGGATATTTTGTCCATTCGTAATACATATTTTCTCAGTAGAATTTCAAATATATATTTATAAGTTGAGCATGCATATTTTTGAAAGAGGAAAGTTTTTCATGATTAGAAGATAAAAATGCACTTTGGAAGATAAATAGTAAGTTTAGCATGAATATTCCGAGTTTAGAACCAATATTCAAAGTATGGAGAACATGAAAAGTTTAGACTTTAGAACATATAATCTGAACTTAGAAGGTATATCCGAAAGACAGAATACATTCTTAGCACACGGCATGGATATTTTTATATACAGAATATTGTCCGCATCGGCGCCCCATAGATTCAAGTCCAACTATAATTGTGAAGACTACCTTTTTCAGGTCACCCGGCAATACCAATTACAGAAATAGCATTGAAAAATTAAAGCTGAGGCTAAGTAATGACAAATTAGCAATTGAAACTGGGCGTTACTCGAAACCTCATCAAATACCCGAAGAAAGAATTTGCCCTATTTGTACAAATGGCGTCGAAGATGAAGAACAATATAATGAATGAATGGAAATGAATGAAAACTTTATTTCGAGAGGGTAACATGCACTCTATAGTGGAGCACTAATAAACTTGTGGCCCTCCTAAGCCAATAAATACAATAATAGAAGCAAACAACTACAAAAAAATACAATTATAAGGGCTATAAATACCACTAACTATAAATAGTAATGAAAATACGAAAAGACTTAAAGAAAAGAAAACTTTAGGATACGTGAAATTGGGTTTCCAAAAATGGTATAAAAGTATTGCATTCCTTTTGGTAGGCCAGGCAGCGCTTATACAGAGAAGTTTTAAGAGATTTTGCGGAAGAGGATGATCTAATATAGAAGACTGTAAATGATCTGCCACCTTCTGTTTTACGCGCGTACTTAGGGAAAACATAACTAAAACGCGCATTACGAGTAACTCGGGAATGACGATCACTATTGAGCACTAACATATCATTAAAGTAGGTTGGCGTTTCACCAACACAACGCTTAAAAGCTAAAACACATTTCCTGATATCAGCTTCAGTATAAAATGGCAGCCAACCGAGAGAATTAAATAGATCCACAGATGAATGTCTCGGCTGCGCATCTAGTAAAACTCTGGCCGCCCTTTTCTGGAGAGATAAAACTCTGTCCAGATTATCTTTGTTGTAGCAATACCAAACTGTACTACTGTAACAGTACATTAATAAAGGCTTGATCATAGCAGTATGAAATAAGACGCATTCTTTAAATGGAAGATATGACAACTTATTACAAAGGTTATCGGTATAATGGTTAAAATTTAGATTCTCATCCAAGTCTAAGCCAAGAAGCTTTGCATGTTTAACCTTCTCTACTTTACTGCCATTAGCGTAAACTATAAGGAAAAACCTTTTCGATTATTTGGAGGATCAAATGAAAATCAAAATAAACAGAATGACGCCTATATAATGTGATATTTTTACTAATCATAAACCCTCCAAACAAGGATAGAGCTGTGCAAAAACAAAATTGACAAATTTATCTATGAATGCGTAAAAGAAAGAAAGAAAAGGACAACTACCACAACTCCATAACATTCTGTGATAATTTATTTATTTATTGATATACATGTATCTTGTCCTTTAATTTATTGAAATTTATTTGGGTTACTGCCAATGTAGACTTCAAATGAAAACTTCTGTTTGTCTGTCTGTCTGGCAACCTTTATTGTTGCTAGGTTAGGATATCAAAACGAGTTTAGTGTAGAAAAAACAGAATTTCCTCGCTTTGTATCCAAGATGGCCACCACCCAGACCCCATTTGTTTGCGCATCACTCGACGAAAAGTACAGTTTTTTTGGGGGGGGGAGAGGGGGGGAGGGGGGGGGGGGGGTGGTGGGGGAGACCTATTCCCACTAGATAGGATCCTGTTTGCGCATTACATCTGGTTCAGTTCTCTCTGCACCTGCATGCTATGATTAATGCACCAGTCAATTCTAGTGGTGTCCCCCCCCCCGGGACATAGCAGTGGGGCAGTTGCACATTTTGAGATGATCCCGGGAGTGAGGCATTTGTAAATTTATATCGGCCCGGGGGTCGCGTCGGGCATTAGACCACGTGGTTGGCCTTCGTGGTTTTTCCCCTTTCGGCTCTGAGCTGCTTCGTACTTGCAGAAAATTAGGGCAGCAAACCGGACATGGCTGGCTTGTCCAGCAAGGAATTAGAAAAATTAGTGGACGTATTTAAAGGTATGTTTTCCCGTAAAGTTTCAAACTGCTTGTTCATTTGAACTAGTATTTTATAAACTAACAAGAGCCCATCTGGGCTTTCACTCGGGCCACATTAGATTGAAGATGAAATACACTTTCATTTGAAATCCTCTTAATCCTCTAACATTAACCAAAGGGAAGAATTATTAGCTGAATTTAGCAGTCTTTAGGAGTGGCCAGTAGCGCGGTGACTTTCATTCTCTGCTCCCCTAGTATATATGTAATTTAATAGTTTTATTTTTCTCGTATGTTGACCTTTTAATTTAAACACTACTTATTCGTTTAACACACTGCATTTGAGCAGGCATATATTCATTGTTTTGAACCCGAGAATTAACCGTACTACCGTACTTCATGGTCCCTTTCTTTAGTAGTGGGTTGTCGGTCAGGTGATTGTAAACTCTCGTCATTTAGCACAGAAAATGTATTCTGATGAATAGGGATCGGGTTGTCATGTAAGAAATATGGCTCTTGAACAAACTGATAAGCTTCAGTAGGTTGGGTAGTCTCGGAACATTGTCTTCTTTTTTGTATTCTTGATTTTTTTTTAAGTTTGAAAGTCGGATCTCAGCTTTAAGTTATATCTGCTTTCAACTCGCCATTTTCAACTTCTAGGTCAATAATATATTCGAGATGACAGCATCTTGATTTCGGTCTTGTATATATTATCTTGCTGCACTAATTTGTCTTCCAAATGACTGAGTTTGGTTTCTTGATTCGTGTTTTGATGTGACGAGAGTAAGAATTCATTACCCATATCAGTTACGTCAGCTTCCATGTTACAAATCAAGGTCGTTAAAGCAGCGAGAGTTCTTATTGCGGGCTAACAAATATTTTTATCCTCGTGAAGAATCTAAAGAATTCCGTCTCTTCCGGTTTGAATTTGACTCACGTGTATGTTGCTTTTGGAGTTTCAAGGATATGTTGATCCAAAACTACAGGCTCTTGGGGTTTTTCATTGACTTGTGAACTTGCAGGCTCTGTAATTTGTTTTGTTTTCTTAGTATAACATAAAGTGTTGAACATGTTCATGTTATCAAGCATGTCGCGCGTGACCTCTGTTTCTTCGTTCATTAAGTTCTCTACTTTCATCTGTAATCTGGGAAACTCTATCTTTGCCCATGCCTTGGCACATAACTATTCCTGTTGTTAAGTAGACGTGGATGATTATAAGTAAAATCCTTCGACAGCTTGTACCGTTTCCGCTAGGTCAATATCCTCGCTGGAACGAAATAACTTGATCTCAATACTCTCTGATCCAACTTACGGTAAATTTAAATCTCTGACAGTTTTTAAGAGACTCATAATATTGGTCTTGAAGTGCCTTCACCCAAAATAAGGTGTTCTCCTCGGATGTTTTAAATGCAGCACAGCGAGCCGATGGCTTATAGATTCCAATATGTATTTCTTCGAATTTTAGCTTTCCGGATCCTGGCCCCTACACTGGCTTCAGGTCGTCGTACGTGTCGTATAATAAAATCACTGGCCATCTGGGTAAAAAACGCGGTCCTTCGGCTCCGACAATAGCGCCAGTTGAAATATCCTGAGCCTGTTGGAAGGCTTTCGCTTACATTTGAGAGATGAGACTCCAAAATAGAGAGAAAGTTCCTCGCGGGTCTTCCGCCATCTTGCTTTACTGTATTAAATTATGTAAATAAATTAACCTGGCGATTGTTGCGTGACCAGCACAGTGCAATCTGATTGGTGTGAATTTGACCTTTAACGCATGCGCAGAAATTTTGCGACACCCAACAAAAAAAAAAAAAACGACTTGCATTTTAAGACTCGGTGCTGCCACAGGCAGCCCGAGTAATAAAGTCAAGTCCGAATCATATTCCGATTTCATTCTGATTTAATTTATACTTGTCCTAGTTCATTTGTAGGATTAAAAATTATTTCCGAGGGAAAGGCAGCCGTCATTGTTGAAAATAAATATATCACACCGATTCATCATTTATATAGATTTGATAGAGCGGAAGAAGAATCAGCTAAGAGAAGCTTTAATATAAACATATGTTGTCAATATTAATACATATATATTTTGATCACCACTTCGGTGCGAGATCCTCAATCATATCAAATAAATTCTTCACTATTAAATCTTCCAATTTTAAGACATCAGTATTCCTTGGTTTTCATAAACGCCTTAATTTTGCATGGATTAAACTCGGCAATTAGGCAGTATATCATTATGGATGTGCCCGGGAGTGGGGCATTTGCCTTATTTCCTTGGCCCCACCGTGCGGGGCATTTGAATACTTGCTTATCCGGGGCGGCCTTCACCTCCTCGGAACCTACCCTGAAAAAATACAAAATCCTAACCCTAAAACAATGGCATTCTTTGTCAGCGCAATCCAAATGGGATCCAATAAAATGCAAGGTTTTGAGAGGCGAAGGCCTCCTGGCGTATCCCTACCGTGGGGAATTTGGATTTTTTTCTTCAAAACTTTTTAATGCTCGGGAGGTTGGCCCGGGGGTGGGGATGGAAACCGCTGGAATTGACTGGTTCATCATAAAAACAGAGGTTTCGTACCGGCGGAGTTACTAGTAACGCTTCTAACTCACTATAGATCTCAAGCGATTATAGTTGCTTTGGCTTTGTAATGGACTTCTGGTGTCATGTAAAATGATTCATAAGATATTATACCGTTATCATTGAAACAAGTATTTGGAATCACTCTTGTAGTTATGTTTGAGTGTAGCCATATTTTTTTTTCCATTTCTGAATACCGTATTTCCTCGATTAAGCGCCCATCCTCGATTAAGCGCCCCCCTTGGCAACAAAATTTGAAATAAGCGCCTCCCCTCCCCCAATAAATATGGCACAGAAAGAGAGATGGCATACAACTTGCGTTTTATTACAAAGTTACGGCATGTTCCTATATGTAGTACCGACCGTATTAAAGTTATGTTTGGCTGATAAGGGAAATTAGTTTATTTTCTTCCAACTCACAGTCCGTGATTATTAAGTCCATGTGCTTGCATAGCTCTTGTACCCGAAGCAGCTCGTTCTTCAGCCTTCTTCCCATTTCAACGCTTTGGGTAAATGCTGTGAAACAGCCGGGGACGACAAGACCATGATTTCCAGTTTCCGTGAGCCATTAAGCGCCCCCCCTCGATTAAGCGCCCCCCTTGGCAACAAAATTTCAAATAAGCGCCCAGGGCGCTTAATCGAGGAAATACGGTAACTACTTTAGCCTGGGTTCCAGACTCCAGAGTTTTATGTTGCTAGGACGGCCGCAAAGGAGTGGACACTAGAACTGATTATTATGCTTCACGTTTATCCCTTCAACAAACACATGAGTCATGAACAAACAGCTTTCTTGAAGACGTGGGTCTTAACTGATTATCTGAACTTATAATGAGCGATATGGTAATGACAGAACAGTTATGATCAACTTAATCCACTCCAGTAATAGACAGGCGCCGATCACGAACAAAAAACCGGCCATTTTCCGTGATAGAATTGTCGATTGATCATATCAACTATTTTTGAAACACCTTTTTGAGTTGAACTTTAATTCCTGTTACGCATTTTCTTACTTTGTAAACTCATCTTAGTAGTTTGAGTAAATTATATACCAGGCACCGATAACTTTTGTTAAAATATATTGCCGTGATCAGCTGCTTTAGGGACTGATTGGCATATGAAGGAAGGGTAGCCCCCCTGGGGGAGGGGGTACTCCACCATTTTAAACCCTAGTACTAAGACCCGACAGAAAAAGTTTCGTTCTACCGAATTAACCGATTGGAAATATAGGGTAACATAAATTTATAACATGGTATATAGACGTCCGATCAACCTTGCAGTCTTCATATATAGCATTATTGTCGACGGATATGCAAAACAGTCTCTAGGGATTACAAACCTTGTCGGCTAGGGGCAATCTTCCTTTATGTAAACAGGACCTTATTCCAGTTCCTACTTCAGTCGCATGTTAGTTGGGGTTTGTTAAGGTTTAAAGGTTTACTGGCTGATATCATGCAGGGTGAAAATAAGTTACATGCGATTTCATATAAAGGAATCAACCAGGAGGGGGCGGGGGCACACAGAATACGAATAATTTCACAACTAAAACTAAAAAGTCGGCTTACCTTTCTATTCATCTGACTTTCTATAATGTCGAGTCCTTAAATATGACTACTTTGAGATGTGACAAACGATCTGATATTCTGTAAAATTACAATGAGTGATCTTAACCCATAATGACGCATTTTGCTAGTCGCCATACAGGAATGGCCAAAAGATAACCATCAGAGTGCTTTTAAAGGTTCTGTCAATCCAATTGAAGTTCAGTTTTTTTAAACAAAACTACAACAACACCCTGAGATAGAAGAGAAATAACCGTGTAATTGTCCTGATACGATTGTCATACTTTTTCGATAGGGGATGGCAAAGATTAAAGTGAATTACAAAACCTTATTCTAGAAACTTTATTACAGTGAACAGCTAGATTTCAAGTTGTTCTAAATTTCACTTTAAATTAGTATTTTTCATCCACTCGAATATCTGCTGTCCTTCATCAAAATTCTGGCTCAAATATTCTCCATTATTTCTGGGAAGCATACTCTGCTATAAATCTGAGTAACTATTTTTGTATTCCTTCGTACTGAAGAAAGTTGATCATTTTGGGGTTGACCGTTAAAGTGCCACTACGACCAAATTTTAACATATCAATATTTTTGCATATTCGTAAAGTAGAGTTGATGTATTATTACCAGTTCAAATTGTTTTTCGATACAACGACAGGAAGTCTTATTTTTTTAGCTCCGAATATTGAATCTAAACGTCCGCCATTACTGGAGGCCGTTCCCTTTGTTCAGCTTTAATAAACGAAGGTTTATTCAGCGGAAGTGATGCCATACACTTAACGCTCGCCTGCAGAACACGACGCCTGGAGGCATATTTCTACTAAAAACGTCTTCACGTACATAAGAAGAAAGTTATATTTATCTTTGCGAGGTTGGCTACTTTTGTATGCACACTATTTCGCGCCACGAGGTTGTCGTCTTAAGTGTATGACATCACTGCCGCTGAATATTGAGAACGGCTTCCAGTAATGGCGGACAGGATTTTACCGGTAAACTCTCCTAAAATGTTGTGGTTTTACTTGCCCATTTGGGATATTTTTTACTATTTCGGATATTTCTAATACGGATTGACCTATTGACACTGAAAAAGTGGCAAATCGAAACGGTATACATTTTCGCCGTAGTGACACTTTAAAAACGAGACACAAGTCAAAGCACGCACACGATGCTCAAGTCACTCGTTTGGAAAATTGTCATTCTTACCGCTGTACAGCGTTGATATACTTTTAATATTTTCACATTGTAACTTTTGATATATGTTTTTAACAATTAAGATAAGAACTTTTACTGTTACTGATATCAAATTCAATCCAGTTATTCTGGTGTTGTCATGACCATCTGAGTGTTTGACGCGATCAGTTGGACTTGATATCGCGTGCATTATACTGGGCTTATACGCAGCATCAAAGAGACGCCTATGATTAATTTCCTTTTACTTCACATACTTATTCGATTTTCAACTGAACTCATTCACTAATATAATAGACACATCGTGTTTGCCATAGCGAACAAGGTTACTATAGTAACCACAGTGGAGGTTCAGTTCTGCTGAATCTTGTGATGATCAATGATGTCTGTAATGAGGTTCATATGCTTGGGGCTACTTGAGTGAGATCCCTAAAATCAACTAAATTGCACATAACTCTATGTTGCAAACCACTCACTATTCGTATCTATTAAGGATAACTGTTATCAGTGAATAGCGCCCCAGGCTTAGCTCGAGATGATAAAAGCGTGTCGCTTCAAAGGCCATTTGTAGATGGAGATAAACTGGAAATGATATTTCTGAAGGTTAATTAATCACGGAAAAGTAAAAAAAGGGAAGACATGCTATATATAACTGAGAGCGGGAGCAAACTTTCGGGAGCAAACAACTGATCAAATGCCCGGGGGTTGCCGGGGGGTGGGCCGGTGCACGAGTTTGGAAACGGACGTGACGACGGGAAGGAAAAAGGCGTTTTCTTACGAAATTAGGTGTTTACTGTTTCTTTTATTCGCCTTTTATCGCTTTTCACGTCTAGATGTTCAATAAGCATGAAAAGAACAAGTTACTTTCTTACTGCGCTTGCGCCCTCTATCGTATAATTTGGGGTTTCCGTTTGCACTAGAGCAAAATGGTTTCCGGATTCATATATATTGTTCACTCTTCCCAATCATACACTCAACAAACTGACTTGTATCTGGATTCTGATTGGTTATTAAACGAGTGCATAAAAACCCTAACAGAGTGCATATTTGCAGGCTCAGCAAATGTTTGCTCAGCATATTATAAACAAAACATCGCATGAACTGCTCGTGCTATACGTGATTTATGCGGGGCACTGAGTGATATTTTGAAAGTTCTCAAATTGCACTCTTTCGACTCAAACAGTAGTTAACCAATCATGTACCACAAACAGAAACACATACTGGCTATTTTTAGAAAGGTTTTTAGCATTTCACGAGTTTGATGATGATATATGCCGGATTAGAATACCTAAATTTAAACAAGACACAAACATAGTTTTGCAATCAATGTATTTTTTTTGCCATTTTCTGGTAAAATCTGATGCCGTGTGGTATGTAGCAACAGTAACTCCCAGGAGAGAGATTGACAGAAGTCATCAATGAAAATGTCCCAGAATTCATCATTTTTCCGGCCCAGTTTCCACAAATTTTCAGGCCCTCCTCACGCCTCTGTCCTTGCTGTATGGTCAACCAAAATATACTGATCCTATAGAGACTTCAGCGTGTTTCTAACTGTGCTGCTAAGCTTTTTCATCTCTCCAGTAAGTACAATCATGTTACACCACTGCTAATACATATTCATTGGCTTCCTATTGAACAGAGGATCATCATCTCTCCAGTAAGTACAATCATGTTACACCACTGCTAATACATATTCATTGGCTTCCTATTGAACAGAGGATCATCATCTCTCCAGTAAGTACAATCATGTTACACCACTGCTAATACATATTCATTGGCTTCCTATTGAACAGAGGATCATCATCTCTCCAGTAAGTACAATCATGTTACACCACTGCTAATACATATTCATTGGCTTCCTATTGAACAGAGGATCATCATCTCTCCAGTAAGTACAATCATGTTACACCACTGCTAATACATATTCATTGGCTTCCTATTGAACAGAGGATCATCATCTTTAAAGTAAGTACAATCATGTTACACCACTGCTAATACATATTCATTGGCTTCCTATTGAACAGAGGATCATCATCTCTCCAGTAAGTACAATCATGTTACACCACTGCTTATACATATTCATTGGCTTCCTATTGAACAGACGATCATCATCTCTCCAGTAAGTACAATCATGTTACACCACTGCTAATACATATTCATTGGCTTCCGATCCTATTGAACAGAGGATCATCATCTCTCCAGTAAGTACAATCATGTTACACCACTGCTCATACATATTCATTGGCTTCCTATTGAACAGAGGATCATCATCTCTCCAGTAAGTACAATCATGTTACACCACTGCTAATACATATTCATTGGCTTCCTATTGAACAGAGGATCATCATCTCTCCAGTAAGTACAATCATGTTACACCACTGCTAATACATATTCATTGGCTTCCTATTGAACAGAGGATCATCATCTCTCCAGTAAGTACAATCATGTTACACCACTGCTAATACATATTCATTGGCTTCCTATTGAACAGAGGATCATCATCTCTCCAGTAAGTACAATCATGTTACACCACTGCTAATACATATTCATTGGCTTCCTATTGAACAGAGGATCATCATCTCTCCAGTAAGTACAATCATGTTACACCACTGCTTATACATATTCATTGGCTTCCTATTGAACAGACGATCATCATATCTCCAGTAAGTACAATCATGTTACACCACTGCTAATACATATTCATTGGCTTCCTATTGAACAGAGGATCATCATCTTTAAAGTACAAGCTTAAGTATCATGTCAAAAAAATAAAAAAAATATTGTACTATTGTGTTTGTTTCTCACAAAAAGGTATTAATCTTGCGAATTTTGTAACATTTCTGGCATTTAATCCCTAATTTTGGTTACTTTTAATGGATCCTGTGACGTCATAAGATGAATCAACTCCCTCCCTAGAGAAAACTACTACAATAAAATCCCGTAGGTTCCCATTGTGACATCACAAGATCAATCAATCCCGCAATTCGGGTAGCGTTTATTCTAGTTGGGGGGGGGGGGGGGGGGGGGGGGGGGGGGGGGGGGGGGGGTCAGAGTGCGGCATTTGACTTTTTTGGATATTTTTTGGTGATCCCAAAATATTTCGCAGCCATGAGATTGTTGTCGCGCCCTCGCGCACTTTGCTTCAGCTGCTTCCGGTTACTAAAAATAGATTTTATTGGACATTCTCTTACTTTAATTTGCTCTCTTGCTAAAACTTCTGGCGGGCGCTCTTTTGATATTGGTGCTCCAACATTCTGGAACATCAAACGGTCACCTGAACCCTCTTAGCTTGTAAACTGTGCAAAAAAAATATCCATTATAGCTCAGGTGTATTTAGACTCGCTCTATGAATGATTTGGGGTTATACCCTAAAGTACTATACTATTAGACCTATCTTAGATTCAGTCCAGGTTTGGCAATATATTCCAGATAGTCTTATCTCTTAAACTAGAGAGTATCAAAAGGGCACTTAGCCTGCTTGCAGGCATTCGATCCCAGGTCTCAATCACGCTCGGCCAATATGGCGGCCGTTTCGATGATCCCGCCGTGTTCTGCACGAAAAACACCCTCTACCACCTGCAAGCAGGCTAAAGGGCACTTAGCATTGTACATCCTTCATATAACTATAACGAAGCTCTGTTAAAGCTCAAATTCCACTAGCTAATTCGTCTTTTATACCTAGACCTGAGACAATAGTCAAGGGCGTATCTAGCCTACAGGCCGGTAGGCCTGGGCCTACACATTTTACAGCCTACTTGTCTTATTACAAGTGAATGTTGGGCTTGAGGAGCTGTCGAAATACACAAAACATGACCTGAAAGTGCAGCAGAAGGCATTTGCGAAAGTCTAAATCTAAAAATTTCGCGGGGAAGCATGCTCCCGGACCCCTACAGATGCGACCCTTACGGAGCGGTTGTTTGGGCCTACAAATTTTAAAAACCTGGCTACGCCACTGATAGTACAAAGCTATACTGATCTGAGATCTGGGCCAGTCTCTCGCAACACTGTTCTATTTGAATACTATTTCTATTGACAAATCTAATGCTCCAAATATTTTTTCTCGATACGCTATACATGCATCTGAAACCCATATTTACAATAGCAGGTATGCAAAAAAAAAAATTTTCTTTCGACCCCTTGCAAAAACGAACTATCATTGAACTATGGCTTACGTACTTTCAATTTCTCCTTATCTGAAACATTTGGCAAACTCTTCCAACTGAGATAAAAAGCTTAAGACACTACACTATAAGAAACATCTCCTTAAATCTCAACTATAACCAATAATGATGACATACAGTATCTAATTATCATATAATGTATCTAATTATCATTAAAAAAAATTATCATATAATACACTTTTCATTCCAGCCTGTATTTACAGTTTTTTTATGTATTGTATTTTATAATTTATTGTGTACTTCGTCTTTACTTCCTACGTGGCAGTGGTTAGCTCCTTTAATCATTTTCCTCTATATCTCAATTATATATAATCAAACTAGCCATTTTATAACAGTAATCTTTACTTAATTTCTGTGAATACTTTGTATTAAATAGTGTTTAATAAAGAAATCTGAAATCTACTAAGAGACTGGATCTGGTAAATTACATTTAAGTATTTTTAGCTACTTTTTATTGTATTGGAACATCGTTGAATTAATTAATTCTTAATATTATTATTATTATTGGATACGTGTAATTTAGTGAGACTCGGTAATAGGACATGTTCATTATGGCGTCATTTTACTGCATGCAACTACCAGAATCCTTTTCAAATTCTTTTTCTCATTCAAATTTATCAACTCCTTTGAGAATTTCAAGACAATGGTCCAAATTAAAGGAACAAAAGAACCCGCGCAAAGAGTTCTGGTAGTTGTAGTATGTGACACCATCATGCAAACGTCCTATTTGAGTTTTAATAAACAGTTTATTATTATTATTTAAAGTGCCTTGAACCTTACTTTTTTATTTTAGATATCATGATCAATTCTACATCGAGTGAATAGTAGAATAATGGTACAATATATCTTGATTTGAATGCTGTGCTGCTGAGTTAAGGAGGTTTTAATATCCAAAATGCTAATTACATGACGTCAAGCAAGGGAGGCATCAATTATTATACAAAAACATATTGTTACAATTAAACAATTTTTTCAAATCAGTGTCATACCCATGGTTGAAATAAAATGATGTTAGAAATTCGTTTTCATATATCAGCAGAAACGCCCATTCACAACCACTAAGAAATGATTGCAAATACTGGCGTCATGTAATTAGCATTTTGGATATTAAAACCTCCTTAACTCAGCGGCAGAGAATTCAAAACAACATATATTTTACCATTCTACTATTCACTTGATTTAGAATTGATATCTAAAATAAAATAAATTAGGTTCATAGGTACTTTAACTGGTTAGGTTTTGTTTAATTATTGGGTAGGTTTTTATAGGTTTGTATGAGGATTTGAGAAAATGCAGAACTATTAAATGACCAAGTGGCTTTTGCAGGAATACTTCATTTAACGAATGACTTGAGCTCGTGATCCCCATGAAAAAAGCATTGCCATGGATGCTGGATGGCAAGCTATCTTTAAAAATGCTGCCTCAGAAAGATCGACAATAGGCGAATCCTTGTTTACGTTTTTTCCTCATTAGCATACATCAAACTTCAAGCAACGTACATACAAACAAACAGAGTCCATAAATCGAAAGAGATTGTCACACTTGATAAGCACCGAAAATTTGAGAGTGATATGATAAATATATTTTGAGGAATGAGCGTTTAAAAAGCTGTCAGCAACTCTTTCCCCCCAGCCCATTTTATAGTTTTGAAAAGTCAATTTCTCCGTAAATATTTAACATATCAATCTCAAATTTTCGGTGGTTACTCAGTTTAAAATTCTCTTTCAACTGATATACTCTGTTTGTTTGTAGCTTGAAGTTTAATTTATGCTAATGAGGCAAAAATGTAAACAATGACGTCAGCAAGGATTCGCCTATAGAGGTAATCGGCTAACTCTGTTGCCACACAATTCAGATCATGTGACGTAAACACACATCACTCTGCCTCTTTGAAAATTAATTTTATTCGGATAGGCATCACTGCATTATGATAATTTCCCAGAGTAGCATCAGATCTATTTACATCACATGATCTGAATTGAGTTAGCCGATTACCTCTATCGATTACCTCCATCGATTACCTCTATCGATTACCTCTATCGAACAGTTATTCGGATGCAACACAGGCTAGTCCGGCCGATAAAATAGCATTTACAAACGTAACAGGTTTTGCTAATAGTACAACCACGTGATTACATTCCTGCAAAAAGATTAAGCGAGTGTAATAATTAACTAGAGATCATATTGCTATTATATTCCCCGCCTAATAAATATATAAACGTCGAAGTGCCACTACGATCAAATTTTAACCCTTTTTTTTACCTATTTTTCAACTCAGAATAGCTGAAAAGGGTCGAAAATATTAAACGGTGTAAACAAAAAACGGAAAAGCTTCCTCTAGAGTACGAATTTTGATCTCTGATATCGCTCTTATTTTGGCCGCCATTGCTCAGAACGTGTTCCGAGCGAGCCCGTGATTTTTACAGCGGTATCGTTTTTGTGACGTCAGTTACTCAACGCGTTGCAAGCTTCAGTCTCTGTTTCGCTTGTGTTCTTGTAAGAAATTGGAAATGGCCAGCTCAGGCGAAGAGTCTGACAGTCTTACATCTGAGATTAACTCATATAGCAGTTCAGAAGACTCCTCAGAACAACTGTATCACAGTTTCTCTGATTCGAGTGGTGATTTTTTACCGTACGATGAAAATTTAGAGCCTATTGCAACCGAACAAGAGGCTGCCGAATACGAAGAGCAAGTTGCTCTCGAGGAGGAAGAAGATCAGGTTCTTTTAAGTAGATTCTCGGGGGAAGTTGATGTGGAAGATTGGTGAGTAGTGCGTTTTGTATTTTTGGGAAACACCTATTCTGTGATGTTTCTTGCTTTTCTTTTTCTTCTATTCTGTTGCTTATGTTTTGGGATTGACATCTTGTTACAAATTTTGGAATAGGTCTATTGCTACCGTGTTCGTGGTACGTATACATGTAAATTGTAATTGCTGTCATTTTTCTTTTCTTTAATTCGAGCGTTTGTTGTGTTTTCTTTTCTTTTCAACTGTACACTGTATATTAGGTGTAAGTGCTCGAATTGTTCTTTGGAGTTTGTCGTGGAGTCAGAGGAATGCAGGTGCTGCATGGAGGTGGAAAGATGCAGAGAGACGATGGAGGCACTAGCAGTTGACCAAGCTACGAGTACGAGTTGTGTTAGAGATCACCCGGGATTTAACGATGTCTGCTTGAACAGATGGGTTTTGGAAATTGCCGGTATTGGACTAAAAACGAGGGTTAAGAAATCGTATTCAACTACAAGGACGCAAATGGGTGCAGCAGAGCCGGAGTAAGTTTTCTTCTTACTTTTAGTTCCTGTTTGATTTGACACGAGTCACGAGTCATGAGGTTTCACATGTTTCTTAAAAACACACACACGATCATTTTAAAACACGGAAACATTTTTTTTATATTCAAAAGTTGTTTATCTTGATTTGTGATTTCACCACAGACACCTAATTCAAAAAAGGTTGCTCCAACAAGATTGAGGATGTTGTTGTTGTTGATTCACGATTGATCCACAATACATAATAGGCTGGTTCACACTTGCAACAAGCATAAACATCAACATAAGTGTAAGAAAAAGAAGTGTGAACCGGTGTGATATAAGCATAAGAATAAGAAAAAGTTGACCAGGGTAACCTGACTATCATACAAAGTGATTACCAGCTACTGGCATCTGACAGTGGTTGGCTTACACTATTCAACTTTGTTAATTGCACTGGTGTCTAACTTCCTCATTGATGTACATTCACACTAGTATTCACAGGAACTAGTAGTCTGTGGGTTGTTCCTCCTTGTCTTGCTCTTTCCAGAAATAAAGACAGGAAATAGTCATTTTGATTTCATTTACCCTCCAAAATACCTATTCTTGACTTCTTTGTTTTTACAGATTCCTGAGATCAGTTGCTTACCGACAATTTGTGCGATTAGTTTGGGAGTATGTAGGATCATCCAGAAGACTTCCTCTCCCAAACTGCATATATAATAGCATACGTGCAGCCTTTCCAAACAATATGGAACTATACCAAGGTTACGAGGAGGAGGACTGATTGAGTAAGTTAGCCTCAGTGCTGACCTACATTTAACTGGCCCTCTGACCTTCTACTGGAAATTGAGATGAGGACAAACAAAGAAATAGCACTCAAGGGTGTAGTCAGGTGATCTGAATTGGGACAACAAACAGGCAAGCTAACTGACTGAAAACCTGTGTTGTTTATAGCATTTTAGAAGGGTTGTCATGTCAACAGAATAAAACAACATATCATAAGAAATCAAAATATTTAAAAATCAATTAACATTAGTTTATTATTCTGTAATTGAATGATTTCACTTCTGAAATAGATACATGTTCGTGTACTAAAGAAATTAACTTCATTTTATTTTGGTTAAGCAAAAATACTGAGAATATGTTTTTTTTACAGAAAGATGTAAGAGAGTTGAAACAAGTAATGGATTGGCAAAATCTGTCCTAAAATGCCTTGTTCTGGCTCTCAGTCTCAGGTTCAGACATGCATGTAACAATGGCAACCACACAATTGAACTTTCGACTGAGTGCCAGAACAAGGCATGTTAGGACAGATTTTGCCAATCCAAGTGGCAATAGTAATCGAAATGAGGCATGACGCCATTGCTACATGTACATGTTTCAAATTGCTCACTTGTACGTTTCTGATCTTGATAAATGGAATTAAATATGTGTACATTGTTTTTGGTTGTTCATCAGGAATTTGAAGCTGATGCATTATTCCTTCCACTGCATTGTCCTTTCTTGTGACCTTTCCTTGGCTTAGAACACCACTTACAAACAGGTGGCTTTCTTACTTTACTCTTGGATGTGGAAGGCTGAAGTAATGTTTGAAGTTCAGCATCTATCCAAATAAATGTATTACATGCCACCAGTTAAAGCACAAAGTGTAATATTTAGGAACAAGAAAAAAAACCTTCAGTGTACTAAATGTACTGGTATGTTTAAGTGCCTGTAAGCCCTGACCAGGAAGAAGATTACATAGAAACAAAAGGGTCTTGGTTAAGCAAAAATACTGAGAATATGTTTTCCCTTAAATGTCGTCACAGCACAACTAGTCTCAGTGTTCCTACATGTAAGTGTTAGGTTTTTAACTCGACCCACTACTTTCAGCACACAAAAAATGGGAATAAAAACTTGAATCACATTTTTTTTTTAAATACTATTTTAAACTTCTTTAAACTTAAAGTTTAAAATAAGCATACATGTAATTTGCCAGAGCTTACAAGCACTTTTAAGTTACAAATGTACATGTAGAATGTACACAGGAGTTTATTTATTAATGTAGAGAAGAGTGTTTTTTCCTGAACTTCTCAAGTGTCATTTCAAATCCCTAAGTACATGATATAGAACTCAACATAGCATCCTAATAAAATTAGTTTTTTTTAATTATTGATTTGGTGTTTTCTGTGTTAACTTATAATGCAAAGTATTTTTTATGATATATTCTGCTGTTGTTACAGCTGTATAATTACTTTTAGAAATACTGATCACAGATTAATAAATGGTGATGTAGTTGGGTGAAAAAAATTGCCCTAGTGTTTCATCCAGACTGTTGGTAAATCTTTAATAGTAATATGTACCATAGTGAAAATACCTGAGCACGTTGGAGGACATATGACTGTGTGTTTCTCCTTCCTAGATATGTATTTTTGAATGGCAGATTCTTTACTTTCCTTGTCTTCTAGCATGCTGTGTAGGGGTTCTGGAATCTCCTCATTCAGCTCATTCTCTGTAGCCTTCAGTTCTTCCCTTGATGTTGAAATTAGAGTTTCGTATATTTCAGCTACGTAATCTGGGGGGAAAAGAGGCCAAATATAAGAATGTTGTTTAATAAGATTGTATGTTCTATTTTTTTATGCAATAATGGATTGCTTTCAAATGTTCTTAGTATTTTTTAGGCTGTTACTTAATTTTTTATTAATAACTGAATGAGAGCAGTCTCAATTCCATGTTGCTAAATTTTGGAGTCCATCCTTTTTGCTTCCTCTTTGCTTATTCAATATCATGTGTGGAAGGTCATTCAAGTAATTATTGGAAAAAGACTACATGTATCAGGAAATAGAGCACATGTACAATTACCATAATTTTGTGGTACTTTGACCTCTCTCACGGTTGCCTCACCATCCTTGAATTTGGGATATGTCACCTTCAGCTTTGGCTTTCCTTCATCGTCAACTTTATACTCCCTCTGAACATTGTAATTGAAATGGAGAGCAGCAAGGATAGTCCTGGATAATGCATCGAAACATGTGTTAACATTTTCAGGGCTTGGAATTGCGACCAATACGGCCACAAATGCGACCAAAATTTTGCACCTAGAATATTTAAGCCAGTTGCAAAATTGCGACTAAGTTTTTCTGATTTGCAACTAAATTTTTATAACTAGTAGCAAAATTGCAACCTGATTTTTTTGTTAATTTCGAGCCCTGATTTTGTTTTGAAGAATACAGTGTTCACATTGTTTGTTTTTATTGTTAGGAATTCTAATATGGCATCCTGCATGAGTAGTTGTACATTTGTATACTGTACCTGCAAAGCATTCCTAAATATGAATATGCCAGCATCTTTGGTGCGAACTGGTTTACTACAGAGTGATAACCCTCCAGGCAGCTTGTCTGAGCAACTGGTGATGCTTGTTTGATGGCTTTTTTTAGGATGGTGTTGTCGAGTGTTTGGCATAGTTTCTCATATGCAGATGACCCTGTTATGAGTTGTTTAAAAAATACAAAAAAACATTGATAGCAACCATGGAAAAAGAGCATCTACAACATTTGACATGTTAAATTAAAAGTTTGTCGGGGACATTGAATGATAAAATAAACACTAGAGCAAATCACAACTTTTTTTGTTAAAATAATTATTAAGTTACTTTGTGAATTGCTCAAAGTCTTTATTTAGATATGATGTACAGTATTTGCCATTTCAGAGGCTTTTACTTTTTAAATAGTTTTTACCTTTTGTTAACCATACACGTGGCGTGGTGATCTCTCCATGGGCACACTTGTTAAATAATGGATCTGGAAGCTCTGTGTGCCTGTTGATGATGTGATACTGGAAAGCCTTGAATTTGGCCAGTATCACATCTCCAAGCTTGGCTTTTGTCGAGGTGACTGCCCAGTAGAAGTGACGGACACAAGCCTTCCTCCACCTCCCAATGATCTCACAACCCTTTTCTTTGCTTAGTTTGAGAAGAAGCTTCTGTATCTCTGCAATTAAAAGAAGCAAAAGATAACATAGTATCAATAATAACTACAACGTAGAAGCTCAAAATCCTTATAGTTTGATGAAGACATACAGTGTACCTGTCAAGTTTTATAATAAAAATTGAGAGCAAGATTTTTTTTGTAGAATCCTACTATGTAATGTCTGACTATGCAAGAAGTTTCATGCAAATAAGATAAGTACTCTGTATGAAAAAATCACATGAGTTCGATTAGTAAACTAGGATATTTTTCACAATGTGAATAACAGTTAATAATATACCGATAACTGCAATCATGTTATGAAAAGTCTGTGCCGGATTTCACTTCACACACACAATGTATGTGTTTACCAAAATGTTTAGAGAACAAAATGGACTTGGGTAGTCCAGGATTTATTTCATGGGACAATCGAAATCACTTGGCTTTTTCATTAATAATATAATACTTACTTTTGCCAATGTGCCATAGGTCAAAGAAATGGTCAATTACTGGCTTTCCCATTTCCTTGCATTTTTTGGGGCACTCCTCTCTCATCCATTTTGCAATTGATACATGACGATCAGAGATGAAGGCCTTTATTATAATGCCGGTTGTAAGCAAGAAGGCAAAAGCTTTTTGATGAGCAAAGAACTCCATAGCTGAACTGCTACCAGCTTGGTTTGCCTGATAAGTAAAAAAAATAACCTAAGTAAACCCCAATATGTAGCCTTATTTTACTGTAGCCATTTTAATCATAATGCAATCATGTTGAAGACCAGGGATCATGTGCTTCTTTGATGCTCTGGGCAGTGATGATCAGCAAAAGAAAAACATATTATTCACCCTGGACCCTCTCATTGAAACCTTTGTGCACAACAAGTGAAGCATACTGTTACATTTACATGATTATCGAAATTGGGCTATTCTTTTTTCACATTTATTGCCATGTTTTTTTTAATCTGATAATGTTAAAATGAGTCAACTAGTGCCAGGCCCAGAAAATTGAATGGCAACTTGGATTGTAAATTAATTGACTTACTAAGCAGACTTTATGGTCTGATGCCAACCTAACATATTATTGTAATCAATAGGTGTTTGATATTCATTGTAATAGAAGACTGGATTTGTTACCTGTACAAGGACAATGTGAATCATAAGGCCAAGTGTGCAGCAAAATATAGTATACGTCCCATATTTTGCTGAATGTCCCATGCTATCGTGGCGACCATCACCTGCAAGGACCACTTCTTTTCCACTTAAAGATTGAAGAACATTTGCTTGGTAGGCTCTCCAGAATTTTACTACTGTTGGAATTAGTAGATGCCTCTGGTGGTAGTAGTAGGTATGTTGCTGATACACCAGTACCCCCATGTGCTGAAACACCAGGAGAACTTTCCTTAAAGATGCACCAGCACAAAGAATGGCAAAGCTGAGAAGCAAATTACCAGCAGGGAACTTTCCAAGGAGATAAGGCTGGCTCTTCCAAGTAAATACTCCTTTACAGCTGCTGCAAGTGGAATCGATAACAATCATTGTGCCTGTCTGTGTTACTTTGAGGTTGGGGCTACTTGTGAAGCACAAATGGCAAGTTTGAAAAAGCAGTAGCAGCTTGGACAGGAAAACAATCCCCTTTGGCTCCTCTCTGATATTCTTTCCCTTACAGTCCAAGCTATAGATGGAAATATAATAACAAAATAAACTGTATTATTAATTAATATATACATACATATATGTGTGCAATGTACATTCACTTGTTTTCAAAAACATGTATATCGATCCCTTTATATACACAATGTATTTTCAAAATGTACATACACCCATTTGTAAAAATACTACTCACTGAAACATATATAACTGTACCTTTTGTTTTGGAGTGGAGAACGACAGGGAAAACAAAAGGTATATTACATGTTTCAGTGAGCAGTGTTTTTGAAAACTGTATATATTCCATTGGGATTCTCCATTGTGCAGATGGAACAACAGTAAATAGCAGTCAATGTTTTCCCTGAATGCCAACCAGCACAATTAGCTACATACTACAGTGTAGATGAGAAATTGGTTAGCAGAGTACCCATTAGTTTACATGTAGTATAATTTAGTTCCATATATAGCTAGACCGATTTACATTGCTCTAGAAGCAGTAATAATATTGTTGTACCTGGGTTTTGATATGTCTTTGTCATTATCATCTCCTGTTTTTCTGTAGGCATCTTCTACTTGTTCTGGTGTCCATTCGGGATCCTCACCACTTTCCTGTTCCTTGTCATCCTTTTCATCATCTATCATCTCCTCATCTGTTGGATCTAATGGTATTATATCCTCTTTTTCCATTGGCCATGGGTCATCAATGGTTTCATCATCAGCAGTTTGAGTTCCTATAAAAATAGTTGTATTAATGGTTAGATAATTTCTGTAAGTAATAACTGTGTGTAGTAGATAATTTACAAGTTGCTTGCATCATTATTTTATTAATTATTATTTTTAATTACCCAAATGTACTTTTGGTCCAGGCATAACAATATCAATTGTCCATTGCATAATAAAGCCTTATCAAACACAATTTACAGTTACTGATTGCCATGTTTCACACACCTGATGATACCATTCCTGGTTGTTGGTTCACTTCCTGAAATGTCTCTGCCCAAATTGTCTGGTTGGATAATCGTTGTTGGTTCACCACATCCAGCTTTCTTTCCAGGATTCTTAACTTCCTTTGGAGTTTTTTCTTTTCCTTCTTCATGCTTTCACAGTCACGACAACATTCCATGCTATCATGAAGTTCTGTTGATGCCTATAATAATATGATATAAACATCATACATGAAGCAGATCTAGAGTACAGTAGCCCATAATACATGAATATACAGTAATGTATGTTGTTTATCTGTTTTATTTTTATTGAAATGTTTTAGTTGGATATGCATAATGTTACCCTGTTTAGAGAGCTTGGTTCTTCTTCAGCTTCACCTATTCTATAATTAGTTGCTGTAGAAGTTATTACTTCTGGAGAAGTCAGTTCTGTGATAGTTGCAGATATAGAAGCTAAAGGGGTAGGGTAGGGTGTTACTGATGTGGTAGTCGATGTAGAAGCTGTTACTGCTGTGTTAGTTGATGTACAAGCTACAGGGGAGGGAGTTTCTGCTGTTGTAGTTGATGTAGATGCTACAGGGGAAGGAGTTGCTGCTGTTGTAGTTGATGTAGAAGCAGATAAGGGAGTGCTTGCTTGTTTCTGGGCCGCAGAATCCACACTGCCCATGCTGCTGGTAGTAGACATTAAGTCTCTAATAGCCTGAGTAACCAAAACAACGCAGTTCACATTAAAGTTATGAAAGACGTAAAATTACATATAACAAGTTGTACTTTATATAAATAAGCGATTACATCGACAAGCTTTTTCAGTGGCACGCTGATACCAAAGCTGTACAAGGTCGTATGAACTTCTAACTTTGAAATGTTCACATTTGAGCGATTCTCAAAAGGGGTAAACAAAGAGGAAAGTTCACACATTTTTTACCTGGCGCCTGTTTCTCGTGGAAAGCGGATCATTCTGTGGTTCTTTCTTCCACACTGTTGGAACGGCTCCTGGTAGAAGGAAACGCCTGCTTCTAGCCGTGTGTACCGTCCTCTCGAAACAGTGATCTTGGAAGTGTTCCGAACAGATTACAAATCTGCCTTTAGTGGAGAAATTCGCTCGGTGCATTCGAACGAACCTTGCCCACTTGTCCCGCTCCCTTTTAATCACAGGGCTCGAATGCAACGAAATACCTTCAAGCTGACTAGAAACATTACTGCAGCCCTGAACCACACATCGCCTGCCTGGCATTATCTATCAAAAACTATGCGGATCTCAAGGAAAACATCAAAAACGTGTTGCAGAATACGACCTCTATCTGTAAGTTTGAATACGAAATTAGCCATGCGGCGTTCACAAGTTGAGTAACTGACGTCACTTCCTCTCGGTTGCTAGTCACCACGCTTCAAACGGTCAGGAACATGTTCGATTAATGGCGGCCGAAAATTTCGAGAATTGTAATGAAAATTACAAGGGGTTCCCGTGCTCGTAACGAAAAACGGTTTGGACAGGTAAATAAAAACATTGTAAACCTTTTGAAAATTGAAATACATCGAATGCGAAAAATTTGATCGTAGTGGCACTTTAAGGCGAAACATCGTACACTCGACGGCAAGGAGGAAAATATCAACCTAAAACATTGCGATGTCTTGGCACACTATCCTAACTGTTGTTTTTGTCCTGAATCTTTGTGGTAAGTATTCAAATGTAAGTGCGTTGCTTTTCTACAGAGTCACTCGGTATATTTATTTCACTGAACCAGCACAACCAACGGGGAACGGATCCGATTGTTGAAATACATTGAATTATGATCTTTAGCCTCCTTCAGTGAGTTATTAGCACCACGTACGGGCCACGTACCTCCCTTGTTGCTGCATTTCGTCGAGACTTCTGAGTCTTCTGAGATCATTCCGATGTCATTCAGATCATTCAACATGACATATTCAAGTAACTCATGACTAGGATATTATAGTGAGACCCAAACTAAACCCTAGTTCGGATGTAACGCAGGCTAGATTTTAATAGTGGGACAAACATAAAAGCGGCAAAAGAACAGCATGCAGTTTCGTTGATTGCTCGGTTTAAAAGGTAAAATCAATCTTTATTATCCGTAAAGAAGAATAAGAAAAACCATTCAAGCCTCACAAATCTGATTTAATTTACGAGGTCACTCGAATCAGTCGATGTCAAGCCGTTTGTGTGAGCCCGCGTTGACCGGGGCCGGGGTGGGAATAATAGAACTACTTTATCCCGGGCGGAGAAGGACCCTCAGAGTGGGGTGTGTCGTTTCCTTCTCTTGTAGACACTGCAGTACAATCTATAATGATGTTTTTAACAAGTGATTGAAATTCACGCAGTTTGAGAATCGAGAACTTACTGTGGCCTGGAAGGGACGTTGTTCTTTTCTCCTGTTCGCGACTTTCCATCCATCCGCGACCTGGAAACCGACCTGGAAATGGTTAAATATATAAATTTTAAGCTCAACAAGAGGGCGCTCAATTAATTTTAGCACAACCCGGGCACAGCGATCAGTTGAAAACATAATTTGGGTGAACCAGGAGACAGTACTTTTTCTAACCTCATTCAACCACAATCATGGATATACATTGTATGTAGGGTCAACTCATGGCGCCCTTGAGTTTGATAGGTACGGTCTGCTTAGTTCTAAAATTTCCACCGTATATATTAATAACATATCTTACCAGGAGCCCATAATCAGGAGCGTCCATATCTCCTATATAGCTGTCACAGCGTTTTCACAAGTTGGGCTATTTTTAGATCATTTTTCCCGCCAGTTAGTAGCTGCACCGTGGCGGAACAAAAGATGCCTCATTAGCCACTTTTGTTATACCAACAGCATGACTGCTTCGCTTTTGTGATTTTATTCCCTTACCCCTGGTTTCCATATGATCGTTCCGATCGCTTGAACCTTTTGTTCTGTGTGAATCGAAGCGTAAATTAATACGCAGAACAAAAGAATCCTGCGATCGAAGCGATCGGGACGATCATATGGAAACCAGGGGTTAGGAATGATTGCAACCCAAGAATAGCGGGAAACCGTTCTAAAAATAGCCTAACTTGTGAAAACGCTGTGACATTGGCCTAGTATGCGGGACGGACACTCCTAGTTATTATGGGCTCCTGATCTTACTCAGTTTTGAAACGTATTCATCCAAATGTACAATAATGATTCGGCCTTATTTTGCCAATTTTGTTCTCTGTTTACATTTAGGCCACAAAGCAGCCCGTTTTAACTTTTGACCTCCGACGAGAAGAGTTATGGTTTTATCAATTCCAAATCAATGTCCCATCCTCGGGACAACAACAACCTTTTTTTATTAGCTCCTCGTACAAAGATGTGCATTGGAATAATTCAGCTAATAACAATCAAGTAAACTCAGTCAAATGCCCCACGTATGCCGGGGGGGGGGGGGGGGGGGGGGGATGGGCAGGTTTGGAATTGATATAGAGCCATTAAACTGCCCCTTATCTTTCGTAGCCTGTACACAGACCTCCGTAATCCCTTCAAAGGTCTGTGTACAGGCTACTCTTTCGAGGCCTTTAGTTTTAGTCTTTTCCGCAATAGCCGTTAACACACAAGAAGACTACGAACAACCGGGCGAATGACTAGCCTCCGTTGCATCCAAACTGAATCCGAACTGAAGTCCGTCAAACTTAATCGGGGTTCAGTTCGGATTTTCATCTAAAATCTAGTTTTTAAAAAGCTGGGATTTGTCTGAAATTTTCACAAAATGTCAATTGACATCTCAGCTGCAAATTTTGTCTGGGAATTGGGAAGTTCTGAAAACAGAGTTCTTGATGGCCTAGCTTTCCCGCTTATTGACTGAGATTATGTTTTCGTCTTTTCACGGAAAGCATTATAACTTTTGAACTAAATAGAAATCTGATAATTCCCGACATGATTTTGTAATACAATTCCTCCCAAATGATTGAAGCAAACAGATTTAAAATCCTTACCATATTTTCGTCGCTGTAGCTTCTGGTAAGTATCTCACTAGATCGGAGAAACGGGATGTCGGAAAATTCGAGATAAAAAATCCACATTTATATATAGTTGAGGTATCTACGATGTTTCATCGAGGAACTACATATTTTAAACTGTAAACGCAGCCCGAAGGTATCATGGGCTCCTGGTAACCTAAATAATTGTGCTGGAATGGAATGAGTCACTTAGTGTTAAAGGTATTTTTTTAGTCATGGAAAGCCTCGATCGCGAAGATCTTAAACGGGTGGGAATAGAATTCCATATTTGGGTCAATGACATGGCATGGAACATTAACGTACTTGATATCGATGGATTTCGACTGTTTATTTCATTGTATTTCACCTTTTCAATCCACAGCACCGAAAAAAATGGCGGTTTGTACCTTTACCCACAATCCTTTGCGCGCGAAAATCCGTTAGATTTTTAAATCTCAAAAACAAGCCAGTACAAGTACTTTTGCCAATACACAGTCACTGAAGAGAACTGAGGATCTCTACGTGTTTGTTTTACTGTTAGGTTCGCAAGGATTGTGGTCAATTAATGTCGCGCGCCATCTTTTTCCGTACGCTAGATTATATCCTGACATGAAAAAGTTCATTTAAAAGATTATATATATATTTCGTTATTTCAGGATCAGGCGTGGGTGACACTCTACGCTCAGCGCAGAAGACAAACAAGTGGTTCACAGATGCAGTAACCGAACTCAGCAAGCACATCTCAAGAAAACCCAACCACAATCCGGCCAAAAATGCGATCATCTTCGTCGGTGATGGCTGTGACATCACAACCAATACAGCAGCGCGGATTTTGAAAGGTCAACAGAAGGGGAATTCTGGCGAGGAAGGGTTCTTGTCCTATGAGAAGTTCCCCTACACTGCACTGTCCAAGACATACGCCACCAATCGACAGGTTTCCGATTCGGCAGGCACTGCTAATGCTATATTCACTGGTGTAAAGACCAGATCGGGTAGGGCAAGAAAGCTATATGCGGTAAACTATGCTGAGTTTTCTCTTAATATACTACAGAATTGTTATGAATAGTAGAGTGCATGTATAGATCTATTTCAACGTACTGAAAGAGTTTGTCACGGAGATAATACATAGGGCGTGCTCAACAGGATATACGACATGTGATTAAAAACCTGCATATGGCCTTATGGGTAATTCCAAGACTGCAATGGATTGTGGTTGTCCAAAACCAGATACTACTAAATGTTGCTAGCTTCATACAGTAGAATATAGTAGAATATAGTAAATGCTGATTGGGTGATTTTGATTTTACTCGTCGCAGCACTGATAGGTGTTAACGAAGATGTGGTGGCCGGTAAATGTAGCACGCAGACGAAGGAGAGAGAGATGGACAGTATCCTTAAGTTCGCAGAAGATTCTGGGCTATCCACAGGCTTTGTTACCAACATGCGTGTTACGCACGCAACGCCCGCCAACCTCTACGCGCACTCCGCTAGTCGATACTGGGAAAGTGACGAGAAGAAATTCGCCAGGGACAAGGATGCGACGGCCTGCAAAGACATAGGTGACGCATGCGCACACAACACTTTACTGACCATTCTCGTTCCCAGTTCCTCCTCAGTCGACTTTCACTAAGGAACTAGGACCGAGAACACTTGAGATATGTCAAAAGCACGCGCCTTAAGGTTGTGTTTTCAACACTTATCTTGTGTTCTCAAATTTCCGTCGTGTTCAGTTATGACAGTCTAATACATGGCTAAGGCTGTTTTATTTGTTAAATACAATAAACAGTACGAAACGATCGATCTGATTGATCGAAAGCCATGATCTATTAGAGTACACAAAAGGTGACGCGCGTGCACTATTTTGTTAGGAAAGTTCGCTAATTGTTGGAGTGTCGATCGAGAGTCTGTCGAAGTTTCGGCCAAATGTAGGTCGGTGGTCTCTCGGTAAGGTGTCGGTAGGGTTCGGAAAGGTCAATCGGGGAGGTGCAATTAATAAAAACTGGACTGATTAAATTCCGAATATTAGGTCCGAAATATTGAGTTATCGTTATTAAAACAAAGTTTAAAATACATGGTTTGTAAGGGATTTATGATTAGTTTAGAAACAAACTTATTGTAACCGGAAAGATAACGTTTAGAAAATGAATTGAAAGCGCATAACTGAAGATATAACCGATACCTTGGTCGGTTATCGGTGAAGTATCGATAGAGTGTCGGTGATCTGTCGGCCGACTGTCAGATGAACCCTTAACCAGGTCGGCCGACATACAGAATAGTCGAGTGTCGGCCGAATAGCGGTCAATATTCGGTAGACCCTCCATCGGTACTCGACCACTTACCGGTCGATAGTCGATCGGTACGTATCGCGACCGACTAGTCGTCGGTTGAGGGTCGGCCGCCATACTTTAGTAATCATGATCCAACTTACATGTTCAGTTCCTTTGTTATCTCTTCAGCTGCCAGCTAGTAGATTTCCAAAAGATTGGCGATGGGATTGAGGTTATTTTCGGTGGAGGGCGGCGGTCCTTCCTTCCAAACACAACAGCTGACCCTGAACACGTTAACAAGACAGGAGAGCGGTTGGACGGACGTAATCTTATTGACGAATGGCTGGCTAAACAGCAAGGTTCAAAGTATGTATGGAACAAGGCGCAGATGGATGTCATTGACCCGAAAGAGACCACGAATGTCATAGGTACTTGTAGTAATAGTCGGAATTGTAAGTTATGACCGACGCACCACGGTCTAGTCACTAGCCTACCGTCGTGCAGGAGGGCGTGGGTTCAGTTCTTGACTGGACTAACACTCGTAGTCTTACAATAATTGGAACAGGGTGCCTTAGTATAGTAATAGTAGTAAACAGACAGACAGATCTTTATTTGGATCCTTACGTAGCTAGTGCGTCTCGGATGTGAACCAAATACTATTTACACAGATATCCTAAATAAAATATTTTAGGTTAAATCAAATCTAACACTATCATTTCTAATTTTGAGACATTCAAAAAGAAATTTGGCAACTAGATTTTGAATTGGATTAGGTGGATCAATAAAAAGTAGAAATAATTCCTCTTCACTGTAACTTTTCACGTTTATCTTTAAGATTTTTTTCTATTGTTCCAAAAGATGGTCCCGCACAGAATTGTATTTAGCGCATCGGACTAAAAAGTGCCTTTCATTCTCAGTTTCTTTTAAACATATTGGGCATAGCCTTACTTCCGGTTTTAGATAGTAGTAGTAGTATAGTACTAGTAGTCAGTGGCGTAG